>JAUMJL010000945.1:0-412113 GCA_033558185.1 Dromococcyx pavoninus
GCGAGAGCTACCTGCTGCGCCTGCGCGGTGCGGGCTGTGTCCTCTGCCCATGCAAAAAGTCTCTACCCCCACGCGGGGCGGGCTGTTCCCACAGCGCACGCGCACAGCGGCTCGCGCTTGGGTTTCAGCGCTCTTCGCAGCCCGTTAATTTTATCCCCACACTCGTGGGGTCCTTTTCCCGCTGTGCACACGAACAGCACACACAGAGTCGAGGTATCAAGTTGTATTCTCCTTGTGCAAACCAAGCTCCCAGCCGAGTAGTTTCGCAAAGCCAGTTAACCTCAAGAAAATGTTGCAGTATTTATCCTATTCTTCACTTACAAATCTGCCTTTAACTCATAGAATAGCTTAATTGGAAATGACCTTTGAGATCATCGACTCCAATTGTACCTGTCCACTGCTGAACCAGATCCCTAAGTGCTTCATCTGCCTGTCTTTCAAGCACCTCCAGGGATGGACACTCCACTACCTCCCTGGGCAGCCTCTTCCAATGCCCGAGAAAACTTTCAGTGAAGAAATTTTTCCTGATGTCTAATCTCATGCTCCCCTGGTGCAACTTGAGGCCTTTTCCTCTTGTATAATCACCTGTCACTTGGGAGAACATTATAGATAACTTAGTATCTTATTAATACTGTGTCTTACTGGCTAATATGAGGCCTGGCACAAAACAAGCAAGACTGACCCTATAGCTTGGGAACCAAGCGTGGGAGAGGAGTTGCGTACGATTCCTCGGAAAATTTATACACATGCACATGGGTACAGAATTCCATTATATACATAGAATAGAAAGGCTGCACAACTGTTCTGCATGCAGCTAGGGCAGAGCTTGGTGGCCTGAGCTTAACAAAAACACTAATAACAACTAAATAATGCATTCCCATTGAGCAAACAGGCACTAAAGGACCACTGGATCTCAAGGCACGGGCTTTGGCTGCACGGCTACCCCAGGCAAAGCTCCCTGACGGACTGGCTCCCTTTGCAAAGCAAAGCTGCTTTTTGTATTGCAAAATTTTTTCTTATCCACTCAGATCTTCTGGCACAGAATTCTGGGTACAGAAGTACCCAGCTCATCTCATTGCACGTGATTGATAGAAATCATTTCCTCATGCGCCCAGCACTGAAATAAAGGACACCACTTTGTAAAACTCCAAAATGAGTCTCAGAGAGTTTATTTGCGGGCATTTTGGGTATCACTGCCCCAGCGCACGGGAGAGTGTGTGTATGTGTGTCCAGGTCTCCCACGCACGGGGCAGTGTGTGTGCGTGTGCAGGGCTCCCATGCACAGGGCAGTGTGTGTATGTGTGCGTGTCGAGGTCTTCCATGCACAGGGCAGTCTGTGTATGCGTGTGCAAGGTTCCCATGCACGGGGAGCACCGCGTCCCTGTGCACACGTTACCTTCCACTCCCCGCAGCCCGGTCCTCCGGGCCAGCAGAAGACGCCCTCGACCGCGCCCCGCTGTGCGAGGTCGTCGCTTCCTCCCCGCCGGTAGGAGGTGCCGCAGCGCGCGGCGCGGCTCGGCGCCTCCTCCAGACGGAAGCGGAAGGGGCAGCGGCTCGGCGGCCCCTCTTGGGGGAAGCGGAACGGTCCGGCGGGGCGGCTCGGGCAGCGTCGCCGCCGCGGAGCGCCACGAGTGCCGGGGTGTGTGAGCGCCCTCCCAGGTCCTGGGGCTTCCGGAGGGGGGGCGGGCTTCCAGGAGCGGGGCCGCCTTCCAGGAGCGGGGCCGCCGTCTCCGTCCTGGGATGAGCCGCTGGTCCGCGGGGGGGGGGGCGACGACGACGACACTTGTCCGGCTTTCCGCCCCCGACAGGGCCTGCCCGCTGCCGCCGGCGTCGGACTCCGCTCCGGGGCTCTGCTCGCTTCCTTCGGCCTCGGCGGCGAGGGCTACCCCGTGGTCGTTCGCCCCGCTTGGTCCCCACCTGTGGATCCGAGGCGCCCTGCAGGATTGCAGTGTGGGAGGGTCCCCGAGCTGGGCGAAGGACGGGGCGGTCTCTCTTTGTCGGTTGCGGGGAGGTGGAAATGAAATACTTCGTATGGCGGGAGGCGGCTGCAGTAGCGATCCCGCAGTGGTCTCCCAGGGGACAGATCCTCGCCTTACCCAGGGCTAACATCCCCTTGCCGGGTGGCAGCTCACGCTGTTGTTTGCTTGTTGAAGTCTGTCGCTTTTTCATTTTCTGTCTCTTCTTGGGATGGGAGTGCGGGTTAAGACTTTCCAGCATCTGGGTGCAGGTGGGGAGAGGAGATTTTCCTTTCTTGATATTCTGTAAATTAGGTGGGAGTTTTCTGATTCAGGATTGAAGTCTCATTTTCAGCTTATAACAGAATGGTCTCAGCAGAGCTCTGTTCTGTGTGTGGGTTTGAACTCTCCTTCCAATTTTATAGGGCTGCTTAACTTGTGCCCTGTTTTACACAGAATCATAGAGATGTTTAGGTTGGAAGAAACCTTAAAGATCATCCAGTTCCATCCCCCCTGTCATGGGCAGGGACACCTCCCATTAGACCAGGCTTGTGTTGCAAATAGGTTGGATGAAAGAAAGACCTGTGTTTGTATTATCAAAGGTGGAACCAAACTTTTAACTGGGACTTGTCTTGCTTTGCTGTTAGTGGTTTGTATTCAAATGGATTTGGTCCAAGGTGTAGGTCATCTCTTTTTCACTCACCTGTGACGAGGTATCTCAGCTGCTGTGAGGAGCAGCCAGAGAGCCAGTCCTTCAGGGAGCTTTGCCTGGGGTAGCTGTGCTGCCCAAGCCCTTGCCTTGCGATCCAGTAGTCCTTTAGTGTCTGTTTGCTCAATGGGAATGCATTATTTAGTTGTTATTAGTGTTTTTGCTATGCTCAGGCCACCAAGCTCTGCCCTAGCTGTGTGCAGAACAGATGTACAGTCTTTCCACTCTATATATAGAAAAAAACCTCACCGTTTGGGCATTGGTGAACCTTACACCTTGGTCTCTCTGGTAATGAACTATGTGGCAGGAGTTTAGAGCTTGGATCCCTTCGGAGCTATCCTCAGATGTCGGATTTACAGTGGAAAGACTTGTTTTCCTCTTGCCAGACATCTAGGCTATTTATTCCTGCTCAGCTGTGCTTTGTAAAGCACAGCTGACTGCAGGAAGAGATATCTGCTAAATTAACAGCCTGTTCAGAAGGATAAGACTTATCCTGCTGATAAGTCTATTTGAAAACTGTTTTTTTTCCACTGTATCCCTTTTCTTGGATCACCTCACATTCCTGAAAGAGTTTTACCCATACAGTACTTGTATGGTGTCCCTGAGATGAGATAATAGTGATGATGGTTGCTAAACCCTCCCAAGCTTTGTTTGAAAGGAGATGCAAACAAACTCAAGAGATTATAGGAGAAAAAAGGCAATAAGGGCAACAGTTGCGTGGGCCCATTGTCAGGCCTTGGTGCTTCCAAATCAACCAGCAGTTGTTTCTTCTAAGCAGTTGGCTGTCCCAGATCTTGCTACAGTCCTGATCATCCCCCATTCTGGTATCAGTGTGGTGAGGTGATATTCGTACAGTTTATAGGGAGGAAGTAGCAGGTGGGAGCCTAATGGGGAAGAATTTTTCCGCTTCATGAACTGAAATGAGTCGTTGATACGTGGAGGGGTGGCAAAAGCAAATGACGATATATCTGTGTGGCTTTATGAAGTTCTTAGTCCCATTCTGAAAGGCTGAGTGATGGCAGCTGTTTTTCCACAGCAGTAATCTCTTTCCCAGTCCTCTTCATTCTGCTCTGGTTTTGTTTTCCCCACGTGACATGGTGGCTGTCTTACAGTGCTTTTGCTGTGGTGTATTTTGGGAGTCTGGAATGAATGTTTGCTAGGCCAAGGCAGTGCTGAACCTCTGCTATTCTGTTCTTCCAGAAACATGCAACATGGCAGCAGCCATGGAAACTGAACAGCCGGGCCTTGAAATCTTTGAGACAGTGGGTTGTGAGGAGCAAGTCCAAAGAGAGGAGCAGCCAAAACTGGAACCTTTCTATGTGGAGAGACATTCCTGGAGCCAGCTTCGGAAACTGCTCACAGATACACGCAAGTACCATGGATACATGATGGCAAAAGCCCCTCATGACTTCACATTTGTGAAGAAAAATGATCCTGAAGGACCTCATTCCGATAGGATCTACTATCTGGGTAAGCCTTGACTGAACAGTCACTGCAGAGGCTGCGTGGGTTTGGCTGTTTGTGAGAGCTGGGATGTTACTGAGCTATGGGTCAGATGTGGCCTTCCCAAGGCACATCTGGCTCCCTCTGGGCTGATCCCTGTGTGCCTTAACAGGAGCTGTCCAAAATGTGAATAGCACTGAGGGAGAGGAGCTGGAAAGGGGCACTCAGACCTTCCTAGAGGTGCATTATCTTTGAAACACAAGCTCCATCGTGCTGTATTCCAACCAGGGGAATTAGCAGAAAGGCTTGATTTGAAAAGCTTATAAGCTTGTCAGGAAAACACAGATATGCTGCAGGCAGCGTGGGGTAAGCTTGAGTGTATTTCCTTGTTCTCTGCCTTCTCCGTGTCTTGCATTTCTGTGAAGCAGGGAATGTCCCGAGCGAGGCTGCAGTGTGGGGGCTGTGAGTAGTTTCTCTGGTAGGAGGGGCCAGTGAGAACGTTCAGCATCCTTTGAGAGTGTTCAGATCGTTGACGGAAAGCTAATACACTTCGTTTTTATTTCTTCTTGCTTTCACAATAGCAATGTCTGGGGAGAACAGGGAGAACATGCTCTTCTACTCTGAAATTCCCAAAACCATAAACAAAGCTGCCGTCCTGTTGCTTTCCTGGAAGCCTCTTTTGGATCTTTTTCCGGTGGGTTGCGATTTCTCTCTTGCTTCTTTGCAGCATTGCAAGTACCCAGGCTTTGGGGTTGTATCTATAAGCCATGACTAGAATTTGGAGTTTAAGATTCTCTTTGTACTAGGCTCTCTCTGCAGCCATCTCAAAAACACAGCTTTCTCGTCAGTGTTTGGAGTTACAGCCTCTGTGCATCATAAAAACTGCATGTGCCATATGATTCCTCCTTTGCTGGCAGAGATTGCAAGTGCTGATTTGTCACAAATTCTCTGCTGTGAGATCCTGGGGAGTGCTGGAGGAGCTGGTAGTCTCCTGTAATCACTGTCTTGCAGGGGGAAGTGATGAGTTCCCCTGGAGATTAGTCAGTGGCTCCGTGACTCATACCGGAGCAGAGGATCCCTTTCCCACTCACTGGGACATGTTGTCCCCTTTTCCTGCCGGGACATAGCAAGCCTACACCAGTCCCATGCACTGTGACAGATTGGAGGAGGTGGGACAAACCCCATGTGGAATTAGGTATGTTTTTTCCCATGTTGTTTCCTGAGGCTGTCAGCCAAACATAAAATCCATGCTGTGCTCTACTCCCACCATGCCAGTCACTGTGCATCTTCACAAAGTTAGCAAAGGCTCTCCTGCTCCCTCGAGAAGTGTCAGACCTTCAGTGTGATCATTCTAACAGCAGTGAATATTGGTCATGCTGCTGGCCTTGCTATGGGAGAAGCGACTGTCGGGTTTACAGCTGTGTAGGTTTTGATCATGGCCTGCACCTACAAGTGCTGGTGGCAGAGGCACAGGAACAGGCAGGAGTGCGTTTCTCAGCACCAGCAGGATTCTGGAGGAGGAGGGTGTCTGCACAACTGTCTGCTCCTGGAAGCATGGTGTGCAGAGATGCTCTGGTGTATAGTAAGACTGGCAGAGCAGAGGTGTTGATTGTGCTTCTCTGCCTGTATTCAGGCCATCCTGGACTATGGGATGTACTCTCGTGAAGAGGAGTTGCTACGGGAGAGGAAGCGAATTGGCACCATTGGGATTGCCTCTTACGATTACCACCGAGAAAGCGGCACCTTTCTGTTTCAGGCTGGGAGTGGCATTTATCATGTAAAAGATGGAGGCCCTCATGGATTCACTGTGAGTTTACTCATCACTTCCTTTTTTTCTTCAGTACTCCTTTTCTTTGGCTGGAAGCTCCTTTGGGTTAGAGTGAAAGCAGAGCATGACCCTCAGTTATTGTTGCATTAGTATGGCAAGTAGTGAAGTCCCCCACAGGGATGTATTTCCATGGCTGTAGAAACTCACATGGAGAACTACAAGAAATGGTAGAAACCATGGCAGCAAGGCAGGACACCAGATTTTGTTGATTTTTTGTAAGCAGCAATGCCAATACAAAGCAGCACAAAGGCTGTGATGCTCTCTGCTCTTTCATGTAGTCAGAAGTCACGTCAGAAGCAGCTTTGTTCTCAAGCTGTGGTTTAGAGGTCACTGTTCAGCTGTCATTACTCTGTGTGTGTGTGTTACAAGATTTGCCTGTATAACCTGTAGAACAAACAGCCTTTACTCTGCTGGTGCTGAAGCTGGACTTCAAGGCTGAAATGATTTCCTACTTTTATAACAAATGCATAATTGTCTGTCTATCCCTGTTGTCAGGGAGGACTTACTGTACTTTGATTTGCTTTTGGAGGACAAGATCGTATGTTCTGCCAGCTCCTTTATAGGGTACTGTTTTTAAGAGCGTGCCAGGCTTTTCTAGGCGAGCTGCCTTCTGATTTGTCACTGATGCTCAGGCCTGGGGAAAGAGGCCGTGCTGTGGTCTGTGTAGCCATGGTAGAAGCACAATATGAAATATCTGCATTGTATTTTTCTGTGTTTAAAATTAATAGATTACACTGTGGCAAACTTGTGGGTTTGAAGTCAGAGTCTGCACTACTGTGGTCTTAGAGACCTTCTGACAATTTAGTTTCTGTAAGTGTCTATGTGTTATCATTGTTTACTGTGCTTTCTTTTTTCTTTCCCACAGCAACAGCCTTTAAGACCCATTCTGGTAGAGACCAGTTGTCCAAATATCCGAATGGATCCCAAGCTTTGTCCAGCTGATCCAAATTGGATTGCATTTATCCATAGCAATGACATCTGGATATCTAATATAGAAACCAGAGAAGAAAGGAGGCTAACATATGTGCACAATGGTAATGCATCCTGAGTTAAAATCACTGCACCTCTTCTGCACTTGTTCTTGATAGACTGAATTAAGCGATGGCACTAGTGGTTCTTCTGAAACATGGGGCAATGTACATTGTTTATTCCAATTTTTTTCTCGTGTTCTACATGTTTCTTCTAGTGTAAATATTATGAAATTATTATTTTCCCTGCTCTGTGGAATCTGGCAAAGCGAGTTATTTGTTGAATACATATGGAAGGGTTCTTCTGAAAAACAGCACATTCCTTTTTACTGGAACAGCCTTTTTTGGGTGGAGAAGCTGTGGGTGGAATAGAGCTGGAGGAAAGTTTCTGTCAGTGAAATCAGGCTTCGGGCCTTTTCTGAATAGCTCTGTGGGTTCCACTGGCCTCTTACACTCAGTAACTTAAGTCATTGCTTCTTACTCTGCAGCTCTGTTTTAGACACGACCTGGAGGAAGGAAAATGGGAAATTGTGTGTAAAACACTTTTCAAAGATCAATTTTGTGTTGTATTTAAGTCATACTTTGTAGTTAAACTGTATCATTTAAATTTTAGTTAAATTAAGATTTCTGACACTTTATAATAATGCTTTAGCTTATTTAAATGTTAAATATTAAAATATTACATAAGCACATTAAAAATAAACTGTAGCAATGACTCCTTCTCAGACGATAATTATTTATGGAGCGCTGCTAAGTTACCTCCAGGGTAACAGGAAAAATATTGAAGCCCTATGGATATGTCATCATGCTAAGCTGTTATGTAAGTCTGTTACTTTTGGTTTGTACAATGAATGAAATACCGATGCTTTCACTTTTTCTGAATGTTATGGTTTTTTCAATTTTATTTCTTCGGAAAGCGTTGTCTGGTTTTTTTTCTTTGATTTTCTTAAAAGTTGTAGTTCCAATTCACTGAGTTCAGATAAAGAGATCATTTTCTTTCTTTGACTAGTAAATAGGAAATTGAGAAACAATTGGGTAGGGGTAAGGAAGGAGGAAGGCTTTTCTTTCCTAAAAGGAGCTGCAATATCACAGGATTAGATCCTCCCTAAATAATTCAACAGACGGGTGGAAGAAGAAAACAAATCTGCTGAGATGTCAGATTATTATCATGTAATTGTTCCTGGGGGCTGAACTTGGGCCATGTTTGGGATAATGCAAAACTGGTTTGATTCTGCAGTATGTGATGAACTAATTCTTTTGTATCTTTTTAGAACTGGCCAGTGTTGAGGATGATCCAAAATCTGCGGGTGTGGCTACTTTTGTGCTGCAGGAGGAGTTTGACAGATACACTGGCTACTGGTGGTGCCCAAAGGCCCAGCCAAGTAAGTGTGATGGATCCAGCATGTCTGACAGCCACAGGTAGTGGCCCCCTGCTGTGCTGTCCTGTGCAGTTACTTTTTTTTGTTACTTGTCTTAAGAACCTTATACTTGTAGCTCCTTTAGAACTATCTGCAGTGGTGGGCATATTACAGCAACCTCCTGAGCACGTTACTGGGGGAAGAGAGTTTCCTTCTCACAACCGTGGTAGGAGTTGTGAGAGTCTCAGTGTTTTGCTTAATAAAAAAATGAATCACAGACTTTGTTGGATATTAATTCATCCTTCCAACCTGCTTGTGCTCCTGGGAGAATATTGATGCCTGCAATATCCAATAATGAGAGCTGTTCTGAGCAGGAAATGTTAATTCATTTACAGCACTGAATGGGGGTAAAGTTCTTCGAATTCTTTATGAAGAAAGTGATGAGTCAGAGGTGGAAATTATTCATGTCACATCACCCATGCTGGAGACAAGAAGAACAGATTCCTTCCGGTACCCCAAAACTGGTGAGAGCGTGATACTTTATATCTCTGTTTCTGGGAGACACATATTTTATTCCATGTGCCTGGCAGCAGTTACTCTCCTAGCCTAGAGCAGGGGGTTCTTAGAGAGGTGTTGAGTAGTCTTTGCATAGGTGTCCAGGTGGTGGAAGTGGGTTTGGGGATATTGCTGCTGCCGGGGTTAGTTTAGTTTAGCACTGGTGGCTGTGCTGTGTGGTTATTAAGATCTCTGAGTCTGGATGTCTCAGGAGTTGACAGAAACCCTCTCTGATTGTCACTATTTTGGAGCTGCTGTCTCAGATCCTGGCAGATCTGAGTTGTTGAGGAACTGATTCTCATTACAACCCTGTATCTCTGAGGGAATAGCTGCAGAATTATGGCCTTTTGATTTTTTTCGAGAGGATTTTTGTTTAGCTATTGGCACTGCCCTGGTTATTCAAGTTCTGAAGGACTCTGGGCTCTGTGGTTGTTCTTGGACTTTGAACAACAAACTCAGCATGCTTACAGCCTACCAGGAAAAACTCCTGTTGTCATGTTTACAAACTCTAAATCATCTGGAGGCTTCAGCAGTAAAGGGGTGAGGGCAGGCTTGGAGCATCTGAAGTGGAGTGCCATTGGAAGCAGGAAACTGGGACTTAAGCAGACCTGCTGAGAGCTGATTCACTGTCTGGTGTATGGGGCAAGTTGGAACAGTTTGAACCTTGTTCTTTCTGAGATTTCCCTGCTGTTACAGGAGGGCATCTTGCTTGCAAATAACAGTGGTTCACACTCTTTCCTTGCTCCCGACCTTCCCAGGCTGCAGAATTCGTTCAGATCTTGCAGATTCCCTGATCCACTGGGAAAGTTTTCTGCTCACGAATCTGTTTTAAGGAGGAAGAAAGGCTCAATGTCAGCCTGGGAAGTGAGAGATGACACCTTGTATCTTTTTTGGTGCTTGTGTATACCCAGATTTCTGAGAGTATTTTGTCATAGCCTGTTCAATGCAAAGTTTCAACAGTTTACGAAAATAAGCCAACCAAAGCTCAAATCCCTTTTAAAAAAAATCTAGGTTTTAATCGTTGGGCCTCAGTTTCCACTCTGAGCTGCAGGACAGTAGCCCTTTTCTGTGGGTTTCTATGAAGGCAAAGCTTGAGGTAGTGGAGAAAATTCTTCCCAGGGAGAAGATAAGTACTTAAATAGGCCAGCACTGTGGCCCAAAGCAAGTGATTTCACCTCAGTGCATCAGTTTTTGTGTATAAACCAGGTTGGTGAAATGGGAGACCTTCACAGCAGCATTGAGACTATTCAGGGCACGAGGAATTTGCCACATGTGGCTTCTTGTGGATCAACTGGCAGCAGCTTTATTCTTTATATTTCACCTTTTCTGTGGAGCAGGCCCCAACGTTTATAACTACAGGTGCTCTACAGCAGCATGAGTAGCTGCTTTGTGCAGACTTGGTGTGAAGAGTTAACTTCAGACACTCGATGTTCACCACAAATATGTAGCTTTATTATCTTAACTGTGCTAGTCTTGGCTATATTTTAAGTGTGAGTTGCTCTAATTTCCAAAGATGGTCTCTAGTGCTAAGAAGCACTTTCTATGTATCACCTTGAGAATAACAGCCAAACAGTAAACCAAAGCTTGCTTTGCTATTCTGATCACTCCTGAACATTTACTTCCAACTAGTACGGGCTTCTTTTTGACTGTGGGAGAGAAGAGTGCCTGTGACAACAGAATGGCTCTTGATCAGATGTGTTTGTAGGATTACATCCACCACGTCTGTCTCATGTTTGTGGTCTCTTTTTGTCTCTGCTTGGTTCTGTACTCACAAGTGGTTATTTGATCAAAGAGCATTCTGCTGTTTGTCTTTGCCAGTTCTGTATGAATAACACTACAGTAATTCACAGTTCAAGTCTGCCCTCTTGGAAGCAAGGAATTGATGCCTGATTGCTAAAATCTGTTTTTATAGGTACAGCAAATCCAAAGGTCACTTTCAAGATATCTGAAGTGATAATCAATGCGGAGGGCAGAGTAAGTTCTTCGTTCTGCTTGTTTTTCAAATAAATATGATTTCTGTGATTCTTTTCTGGTAAGATTCATCTTCCAGTTGAGTATGAATAAACTTTATGTTTATGATAGCTTGATGGCTTTGATGGAGGTAGTGCACTTGGCTCATGCCTATGCAGATACGTGGTGTCTGTGTGTGCAGCAGTATTTCTCATGGCTGTACATTCCTTCCCTGCCACTGTTTTATGAACTTAGCTGCTGAACAGATTATTTTAGTGTGGCTGGTTAGACCTTATGTGACAGATCTCTTGATTGGCTGCAGGTACTGGGAAAATCTGGTTGCAAAGAGAATATATCCCATTATAAAAGCATAAATGTATGGAAAAAGATGAACTTTGCTTTCACTCCAGGGTTTTTTAACAGATACAAAAGTTACCATAACTCAGTCCAAGATATTTGGACAGCTGGGAAATTAATCATACCAAACAGAGTAACTGCCATACATTATTTGGATTCTCTCTGCTCTTGAGCTGCCTCAGACATCGGTAGTTAACTGGTGGGATGGTGATGCTGATGCCAGCCAAAAAAGACAGGGGAGGTCGTCATGACCCTTGGGGTACCAGTCCCAGCAGGGTCAGGCTGCAGAACTGCATATCATGAATTAGAACCACGTTGATAACGATGTCATGCAGGATGTTCAATGTCTACTGATGAAAACGCCTACAAAATAGCACAGTACAAATCACCTCTCTTACATGGGGAAACTGAGTGTTCATGTGACTTGTCTGAGATGAGCAATCGTTTTGTGAGCAGCACCCAGATTTCTCGAGTTCCAGCCTTGGCTCTGCTGGTAGTGTGCAGCTCTCCTGCTATTCTGGCTATGTCTGGCTACAGGAGAGGTTGAATCCCCGGTATTGCAAAGGCTGAACCATCTAAATTGCATGAGCTATATAGAAGAAGTCTTCTGTGTCCAAACTCTCATTGTGCATGAAATCTGGTTGTGGGGGTTCCTCTCAGTATCACTGAATTGCTGCTTTGTCAACAGATTGCAGGTGTTGTGGATAAGGAGCTAGTTCAGCCGTTCGAGATCCTCTTTGAAGGAGTAGAGTACATTGCTAGAGCTGGGTGGACACCAGAAGGAAAATAGTGCGTATGTTAATCCTGTCTCTGCTCAGAGGGTTTGGGGCAATACAGTTAGAAGCACGCTGTAGTGGTCTGTCTTCTCCAAGCTTAAGCCTGCTTTCATTTTTACGTTTCTACCAACTTGTTTGTGCAAAGCGGACTATTTTTCCAAAACCATAACAGAGTTCTTGTCTCTTTCTCTGGTCCCTGGCCCTTCTGCTTTGTTATTGGGCACTCGCAGCCTTTGATGATGTGTCCTCTCAGCATCCCTGTGAGAGAGAGTGCAGTGCTATTGTCCCCATTTTACAGATGGGAAACTGAAACCCAGGGAGGCTAAATGGCAGGAAGCCTGTGGCTGAGGAGGTCCCCAGGCCCTAGGCTAGCGCCCTAACCACTGGACCGTCCTTGCTTACCAGACTTACTGATCAGAAAACCTGCTGTAAGTGCTGCTTACATTTGCATGTCATTTTTAACCCTGTAGATGATGTAGTGCAGTGTTTCTAACTTGCCAAAAGCTTCTCCACAATTATACTTCTTCAGTTCTTGAATCTAAAGATGGCTTTCACCTTTTTAAGTTGGTTTTGTTTTTTTTTTTTTTCCCCCAAATGTGAAAGAAAAGCAGGGACACATTTACTACATCGTCTTGCTTTTTGCAGTATTATTGATAGAGCTACATGTAAAGTCATCACAAGTACAGCAGCATCTGCTGCCAGTCCATTTAGGTACTAGTATTATTCTCTACCAGGTATAGACATAAAACATCAGTATTTTCACAAATGTCCTGAAATTTTAATTGAAATTTTTCTACTTCATTATTCCCTCTGATTTTTCTCTTCTCTTTCTTCCCTAAAGCACAATTCAAATCTGGGAGGATAGAATTAATTAAACTTTTGAACCAGCAGTGCTTATGCAATACTGAGATGAAGTGAAATAGGTTCTTGTGTTGTGGGAGAGATTTATTTATGTGGGTGAAATTTTACATGTGGCTTTGTGCTTAATCTTAAATGGAACATTCTCGACTCCCTCCAAATGCCTAGTGCTAACGAGCGGCTGTTGAGATTTTCAGACTTGTCTTAATACTCATGGTTGCATCTTTTTTTCTCTAATATCTGTCTCCTCAACAGCATCTGGTCCATCTTACTGGATCGCTCACAAACTCGGCTTCAGATAGTCTTGATCCCTCCTGCATTATTCATCCCCACAGAATATGATGCAATGGAAAGACAGAAACTTATCGATGCTGTGCCAGACTGTGTTACACCTTTCATTATTTATGAAGAAACAACAGACATTTGGATAAATGTAAGAATTTGAATTTCAGCCATCTCAGAGAGTTTGTTGTTCAAGACCCTATTTGTAGTACTTGAGCAACATTGGTGTTACTGTGCTGCCTAGGAGAATATTCGCATTGTGCAAGTTCAGGGGAGATTTAGAGTAGAGATTAGGAAATATTACTTCACCAAAAGGGTTGTCAGGCATTGGAACAAGCTGCCCTGGGAGAGGTTGAGTCACCATCTGTAAAGGTGTTTAAAAGACGTGTTGATGTGGTGCATGGTTTAGTGATGAATTTGGCAGTGTTAGGTTAATGGTTGAGCAGGAGGATCTTGAGGGTCTTTTCCAACCTGAACGATTCTGTGCATATTCTATGCTTCCTGCTGTAAAGAGCTCACAGTATGTAGAGAACGAGAGATTTGGGATGTGAAAGCAGAGCCGCTTTGCTTGAGGCTGCACAGTGGTCAGACAGAACTTAGGAGCAGAGCACAGGGCTCTGGCGTGCTGAGGCAGCTCTGTACCCACAGCTTTACCTACTGACAGCCTCCAGCCTCTTAGTGCAGTCACTCACCAACAGCAGTACTAGCAGATGAAGTGTTCTTCGGCCAACAGAGATGTATTGAGATGATAGTGCTGTTCATACTTCTGCAGACAAAGATTGATGTCTCTAGAATGACATCCCATTGGAGATGTGCCAGGGTTCAGGAAGGCCTGGGAACATCTATCACTGACAGGTAGTTGGATCGTTCAGCAGAGAGCATTTGCCCAAAGCCTTCCAGGGAATGATCTTTATGCAGCGAATGCTGTCTGTGATGCCATGCTTTCACCTTAGCAATGGCATGCATGGTTTCAGGATGGTGCAGAGACATGTCCTCTCTACGTTATTTTTACTGTTGTAGTGGTTTTTGACTGGCAGCTCACAGTGTGCAGATAAATGCTCCCAAGAGCCTCAAAACATTGTCCCTTGAAGCAAGAGTTGACATCTTCCTGAGAGGGAAGACGATGTCCGCTCATCTTTAAATAGTCCAGCACTTGCGGGCTTCTAGACAGCGCTGGACAGAGGAGGCCACTGAACTCTGGCTTCTCATATGTTGTCTGCATGGCTGGACCAGCCTCTGTATCTAAACTAGAAAAGCTGGTGCAGGAAAACTTACTTAATTAGTTTGGTGGCCAGAATTTAGAGTTTCACTAGCAAAAAGCCTGGGTCCATGTGACCGCTGTCTGCAGACACTCCCCAGCTGGTTTTCCCATTAAGGGACAGTGCTGCAGCCTGCTGGTGTGAACTGTATTGTCTGTATTGAGCAGTAAGAACAACTTACTACATGTATCTTCACAGCCAAAATCCTGCTGATAAGTGTTCTGTCTCCACAGATCCATGATATCTTCTATGTTTTCCCTCAAACCTGTGAAGATGAGATAGAGTTCATTTTTGCCTCTGAGTGTAAAACAGGATTCCGGCACCTGTACAAAGTCATTTCCATTTTGAAGGAGAGCAAGTATAAACGGTCGTGTGGAGGCCTCCCTGCTCCAAGTTAGTGAAATTATTCTTTTGCTTTAATTGGGCTTTTTCTGCAAACTAGCGAAGAGATAAATGTCCTTCCAGGTGGCAGGAATTATTGTCTTATTGGGAACTGCTGCTGTTATCCAGGAAGGCACTTCACTGTAAAGTTGAGGTTGATCATTATAGTGATAATGTGGCTGCCTCTGATGTGCAGGGTCTGATGTATCTAGTAGGTGCACGTTGGTTCAGGACTTGATTTTGCAAGTAAAACCAACATAGTTCTTGTCAGCCTTTATAAGCAGATTGGTGGCAGAGAGGCTAAAAAAAAAAAGCACGGTTTGAACGCGCTCTAAAAAGGATTTCCTGGTCTGAGTAGGCCACATGTTGGTCCCTTTAAAATGAATGTGTGTGCTTGGCAGCAAAACCTATGATAAGACAACTATTCAGAGAATTTTTCTTGGCTCCTAAAAATGACCATGGTGTTGCTGCGTAGACAGATATGTTAGCAGAAGAAAATTACTGGCAGCTTTGCAAATGGAAGTGCAGGAAGGGTCATTTCAAGCAAAAAAATTCAAGGATCACGTGTGTCTGTGCCGCAGACAAAGTTTGGTCTTGCTCAGATTCATGATATACCTGTGTGCAAAGCTCCCAGAGTGTTCTTTAATTTACAGCTTTATGCTGTGATACTTAATTGTTGTATGTTGAAGGCAATTAATGAGCTCTGCATGTGCACAAATACACCTAATTTTATTAGAGGTCCTAGTTTCATGCAGCTGTCAGGGTTTTTAGTCCCAGAAAGTGTTATATCCTGGGTTGTTTAGATTTGTCTGAATGTATCAGATGTTTTGTCTCACTAAATGTCCCTTATCCTAAAGGAAATGAAGCCATCTTTTAAAACTCATGTTTTTCCCCAGCCTGTTGCAAAATTCCCCATTATTGGCACCTGAGGTTCCCTTTGCACACCGATTTTTCAGTATAAATCCTCTATTTCTGTGCAAGTAACAAAATAAAAAAAAAGAAAAGCTAAGTTTACAGGCCTCAGGTTGAATCTTGTGAATCCTTTAACAGTTATTTCAAGTATGTTAAATAGCACCAACCATAAGGTTTGTCTGGGGAGCTGGCAGAGCTGTGGACCTTCTGTAAAGGCAGGTTGCTCTGAGGTTTCATCTAGTGAAAAAACTTGGAAGGAAGAAGTATTATTGTGACCGTGGGTTTTGTAAAATGTGAAAATAAGAATCTCTGTATGTTGGTTTATTACAGGTGACTTCAAGTGCCCCATCAAAGAGGAGACAGCGATTACCAGCGGAGAATGGGAAGTGCTTGGCAGACATGGTTCCAATGTAGGTCTCTGCTCTTGGTGCGTGGATACCCTGCAAGCAGCACGCGCTGCAGGGACAAAGCAGGACGTGTCACATTAGTGAGGCTTTTCTCCCTGAGAAGAGTGGACCTTGCCACTCCCTAGTATGGAGTTTGAGCATACGTATCTGGGTTTTTATGGCCTACAGTGTGCTTTCATCCTTCTCTGCCTCTGATTTGATATTCTGGACTAGAGGCTGTGGTTTTGGCAGTGTGGGAGAGCAACACAGGCAACATTAGTTGGCTTTCTTTGCCTGCATGTTCCTGTCTGGATCTTCGCCAATGAGGAGTTTTTCCCACTAAGTTCAAGGCTTAAAGAGCAGAAGGAAGCAAAAATACTGCAAGGCAGCAGTGAGAAAATTCCACATGTTCCAAGAGCAATGAGATGTCATGATGGTGTGCAGTCACTGTCCTGCAATCAAGAGATACTTGTTGGAGGGATCAGCATAAATCTATTATCCCTGTCTCTTTTCAAGTAGAATAGACAATGTTTGTGTTCCATGTGGTCTGTGAACTTATGAGTAGGGAGAGAGTGCTCCCTAAATTACTGCTTTTCCAGCTCTGATCTGGATACATTCTTTGATCATCTGTATCGAACAGCAATTTAAGAAGAACCCTTTGAGTGGTTTGGGCTTCGTAAAGGACTTTGAAACCCTTCCTAAGGGGTAATTAGAAATGGGGTTAGGAAATGAGCTGTGCAAGTTGACCTACATTTGAATCCACATGCTCAAAAAGAAGGGACTACTGAGGGATATTTAACATGACAGTGGTTTACAGACACCTGCTGCCTTGATTTCTTCCTGGGGTGGTTTATATCATATGGGATTTAGGAAAGGTTCTGAAGAGTGGGGAGGTGACAAAGAGTGTGAAACAGTCATTCAGCATAGCAAACAACAAGGGAGACTGGGAAGAGTAAAGAACATGCATGAGAGAGCTGAGCAACAAGGTGTGAAGCACAAATCATAGTTGACAGAGTTGTGGACAATAAGAACAGTCATTTGGCTTATTCCTTGCAGATTGTTGGGCTGTAACTCAGCTTTTTAGAAGTGGCATAGGGGGAATGGAGGGGGAGGCTTGGGGATGGTAGGACTGGGTATTGTTTTGTCAAGACACAATATTGAGAGATTTGTTGTTTGTTTTGTTTTTGACAGATATATGTTGATGAAGCCAAAAAACTCGTGTACTTTCAAGGCACAAAAGACTCGCCTTTAGAACATCACTTGTACGTTGTTAACTATGAGAATCCTGGAGAAGTAAAGCTGTTGACAGAACGGGGTTACTCTCACGCCTGCTGCGTCAGTCAGGTACCTGTCTGCCTGCAGGGCCCGATGAGGCAGTACTGGCTGGTTGTGCTGTGGCTTCTCACCAGTCTTGTCCTTCATCAATCAGCAGACAAGGCTATATTTAACTAGATTTTATACTTTGTTGTGTGCTTCTGTGTGTTGTACAGTGACAGCTGGAAACCAGATTTGACCTCCCAGTGTAGTTCCCCTTCAGCTCACTTCAGGGAAAGGGAGCCAGGATGTATTGTTTGAAATGTTGGAGCCTGGCTCTTTTCACCTGAAATGGGCTATAGAGCAATCGCCAGAGGAGATGAGCCTGTGGCAGCATTGTGTGGGGTTCCAGGCATGTGGGGCAGAAACCTATTCAGCTGAGAGTACTTTACCCAGAAGAGGATGTGTGACAAGGTCCCCATGCCACTGTTGCTTTTCCGGGTGTATGTTTGGCTTTGGAGTGTTAATATCTGAGTTTTGCTAAGGACTGTAGCTTCTCAGAGTCCTATCTGCTGTTACCAAAAATGCTCAGACTTCCTGGTTTAATTTGGTCCGTAAGCGTCTTCTGAAAGATGTCAATGCAGAAAGGAATGATCGCTTTTGCTTGTGCCTCTGCACTGAGGAGTTCAAGATAATGTTATTTTTCTCCCTAGGATTGTGACATGTTCATCAGCAAGTACAGTAATCAGAAGAACCCGCACTGTGTGTCACTTTATCGGCTGACAGGACCTGAAGATGATGCAGCTCACAGGACAAAGGAGTTCTGGGCTACCATTTTAGATTCAGCAGGTAACGGCGTGGATTAGGAATTGGTAAAGAACAATCAAGATCATAGGATTAAAGATATCCCATAATATGAAAAATTGCTTGAGTTTTGCTGTTGTAGGTGATGAGACTTGTCTCTCAAACTCAGGCTTGCGTGAGATCTTTGAAGTAAAGGAATGCCATTTTCAGCTCAGCCACAAATGCGTATAAACTGGCCTTGAAGGAATTCAGAGTGGAAATTACCAAATTGCTGCTGCCAAAGCCAGCAGAAACTGTAGAAAGCCAGGTTTAGCGTTGGGAGAGGGACTTAAGCGCACTCATTTGCTTTGTGCCTGCTAAGGAGTATGCTTCTGGGGAGGGCCATACACTCATGGCTTTGTAAGACAGCTCTTGGGCTTTATTTTTCCATTGTGTTTCTGTTCCCTCTCATCTGTTCTTCCCTAAGCATCCTCCATGTCCTCTGCTTTCCATGTGTTAATGTAGTGAGCCCTAAGTGGGGTTAGGAAGGGACAGGATATCTGTAATGGCCACGTCAGGGGAGAAGAGTTACTGCTGTTTAGAGGAGAGCAGGGAATGTGGTAGGACTGAGAAAGCTTCCCTAGGGCTGGAGCATTCCCAGCCTCTGCCTGGTCCCAGCCACATCCACTGGGAAGTGTGGGAGAGCTCCCTTGGGATCGCAGCAAGATTGGTGATGGGGCAGGGCTGGAGCAGAATAGTGTTATTCATCCATTCCCTGTTAAAGCAGTCTCTCTGTTCCCTCCTGTGGCAGGCCCTCTCCCTGACTACATTCCCCCAGAAGTATTCTCCTTCAAGAGCTCCACAGGTTTTACGCTCTATGGGATGATGTATAAACCTCATAATCTGCAACCTGGAAAGAAGTACCCCACTGTGCTCTTCATCTATGGAGGACCTCAGGTGAGTGCAGCACATTGTTGAGCAGTGGGGCAGACTGGCCTGGATTGCTCCACTGCTCTCCTGTATGAACAGTTCCTGCTCTGTGAAGAACACAGCATGCAGCATTTTTCATGTTTGGTGAGTAGCTGCTTGGCTGAAGGGGCTGTAGTCATCATGATTTCCAGATCATAGATCGAGGCACTGCCACTTGTCTGAGAACAGATACGGAGTAGCAGAGCTGGAACGTCCCTGTTCTGTGTTCTGTCTCCCCCTTTTCCCTAGGGACTCCTGTTCTTTTTTACCATTTCTCCTGTGATTATGTGAGGTGAGCTGTTTGTTAGCACTGAGCGTTATCAGTGTGTGCTTAGGAGAGCTTCCTGCCCAGTCCTTCTCCTCCTGCAGATGAACAGAAGGTGAGCCCCTTAAGCCTGCTTTGGTTCCCCCGAATACTCTGCCCTGCTATGGTGCAAGGCAGCTGGAGTGAGACTTGGTGAAAGAAAAGGTTTTCTCCTGGGAAAAAACAGAGAGAGTGGAGAGCAGACCTGCAGGTCCAGGGTTGGGCTGGGCAGTCAGCAGCCCATTGGTGCCGCAGCAGAACTCAGTTCAGCTCCTCATATCTGTGACACAGAATGGTTTGCTTCTAGGGGAGAGAGAATCTTGCAGTGGGGAGTAGGGATCTTGAAAACTTTACATTATAGAAATGTGGAGAACAGTTAAAGGAAGGTAAAAATAAATAAAATTTGAGATTGGATGAAGAGACGGCTTCTTCTGGATTCCTTTACATATGTGGTGGTGTCATTGCTCTTCTATTCCAGGTACAGCTAGTGAACAATCGATTTAAAGGAATCAAGTATTTCCGTTTGAACACTTTGGCCTCTTTAGGTTACGTTGTTGTTGTCATTGACAACAGGGGATCCTGCCACCGAGGGCTGAAGTTTGAAGGGGCCTTTAAATACAAAATGGTAAGTGGAGCTCTGAATCTGGTTCTTCGTTTTCAGCAGGAGGCAGATTTAAGCCCCAGTGTTACCTGAGCTGAAGCAGTGATTTGGCGCAGATGCCCGATATTGCCTGCGTGATGCTGACTGGGTTTGGGAAGAGAGGGAAAGAGATAATACCAGGGTTTTAGGTTGTGAACCGACTCCAGCTTGACAGCCACGATGCAAGGTGGTTCATAAGGAGGTCTCTAACTCCCACCAGATATGCTTTGCTGCTCACATTTAACAGGATAGATTTATTCACAGTATGGGTTACTATTTAGGGCAATTTCTGCATCCAGCTGGAGAGCGTGAATGTGTTTGACTG
The DNA here is from genome assembly GCA_033558185.1 of Dromococcyx pavoninus. Taxonomy (NCBI): domain Eukaryota; kingdom Metazoa; phylum Chordata; class Aves; order Cuculiformes; family Neomorphidae; genus Dromococcyx; species Dromococcyx pavoninus. The sequence continues at coordinate 20,253 of JAUMJL010000945.1, forward strand.
TTGTACAGGCCAGAGCCACAACCTGTGCCAGGCTCTCTGTGTGTTGGGAACGGAATTTTCAAACGCAGAGCTAGAATGCAGCCTTGTTTTTGTAACAGCAAAAAGCAAATACACTGAAAAATCTTGTCCCCAAACGAGGAGACAGATCATAGAATCGTCAAATCATTTGGTTTGAGAGCATAGAGTCCAACCATAAATGAAGAAGAAGGATAGTTGAGAGATAAGTTAGTGCATAGTTATTGTCTTGTGACGGAAATGGATCATCTTTTTGTACCTTACCTTAGCACTCTGGATTGCTGGTGAATGGGTGAGTGCTGCAGAAACAGAAGCAGCAAAACTCTGAAAGTCATTACCTTTGGAAATCTGAGAATGTAACTTTTTTCTGGAACTAACAAAACTTAACTTTTTTCTCTCCCCTCCCAGGGACAAATAGAAATTGATGACCAAGTGGAAGGGCTGCAGTATTTAGCATCCCAATATGACTTCATTGATTTGGACCGTGTTGGCATTCATGGCTGGTCCTATGGAGGCTACCTCTCTCTCATGGCTTTAATACAGAGGTCAGATATCTTCAGGGTATGTTCATATATTGAGTACTTATTCTGGTGGTGCAGGCACAATTTCTCCTTTAATGGTGTAACCTCTTACGAGTGTTCACAGAACAGAGATGTTTGAGCTTGCTCTAGACGAGTGTGGGCACAATGCCCTGGCTGTTTTCTTAAACACTTCCATTTGGGTGAGTTTAGAGGAAAGCTGCTTTTCTAGCACATGTTTCTTCCGTAATATTTCTAGGCTTCCAGTCTGTGGTTAATTTTTTGGTAGATCACAGACAATAGATCTGGAAATCTATTGTTTCTTTAAAGCTAATGTGTGCTAACAAACCAGAGTACCATTTAAAATCAGCATCCAATGGGTACTGCAAGAGCAGTTAGAAGTTGTTGTGTGACCTTGGGCTGTCTTCTCCATTCTTTCCACTTGTGTTTCAGTGTGAAGCATGGGGATGAGATGCTCTTCCTCCGTCAGCCTGTTGTCAGTGTTGGTGTTCACATTGAGTCTGTACTGGTACAGCTGTTGAACTCAGCTTTTCAGAGGCAGTGATGCCGCTACAGCACTGATGATACATACGAACAGAGATGCTTCAAATCAGAAAATTAATTTGTATAATTAAGTGCTGCGCTTTCCTACCTCTCCACACACATTTGCAGCTTTTCTTTCCAGGATAGTGTGGTGTTCTTATTTGAGTGTAACCGCCCCAAAGAGTGTGGTGTGACTGCACCATCACTCTGCTTGCTTCCCTCAGCTTCAAATGAACCAGACACAACCTTGACCTGATGTGAAGGTGTGGTGGTGCCCGTGAGGCTTCCAACATTAACATGGGCAGGGTGCTTTTGGGCAAAATGTGCTTGCCATACAAGAAGCCTGGCATGTAAGAGGAGCGTGGGCTGTTCAGGCAGGCCAGTGAAAGACTGAGAGTCTGTTCTTCTGAGCTGGGGTGAGAAGGAGCAATTGTTACCTCGTTCAGCAGAGCCCAGAAGGATGTCCCCTCTCTGGAACTGTGTAAGAGAGCTTTAAACTGTTTGACTGTTGAGCTTGCAATAACTTAACTGTGCTGGTATAGCTGTGCCAATCTCAGGTCACCTATACTGAGGGTATCTTACAGTCTCAGCTGTTGCCCACTTTCTGTCGGCCGAACTCTTTGTGCTGTGAACCAACTAAGCAAAATGATCCTGCTGAAAAAAAGATACCTCTTTCTCTTCCTCCTCCTCCCCTTTCCTGCCCTGAGAGAATAGTTTCTTTGCAGACTGCTCTATTCCCAGATCAAGTTACCCACGTTACCCATGCTGCTTCCTAGCAGTGTGTTCTGAAGCTGCCAGGCAGGCAGTCTCGGGATGGGGAGAGGTACTGAAAAGAGGTTCTTGTGATTTTTGTGACTTCAGATCACTATAGTAAATGGCCAGACTGCTGTTAGGCAAGTCTCAAAGGCAGAGATTGCTCCTGGGATGTGTTTTGTTCTTTGTGACTGCTCTTACTTTGTCAAAGTCCAACCTGAATGTTCTGGGAGGTGTGATAATTACTTGTCTCAAGTTCTTAAGGATTGTAATATTTTAAAAATACCTGCCTTGCAAAGGATTTTTTGGTGGTTTTTTCCCTCCTTGGTCTCTTTTTCTGCAAGCTGGTGTAGCTATGCAAGGTAATTTATTGAGTCCTGGGGAGCTATCAATCCCAGTTTCTGTTAGGCTTCCAAATGCACAAAGGTTTTGCAACCCCATATCAGAGCACTCTGCATCTTGGACAAAATGCACTTCCTTCAGCAAGCCTTTGGAGGTCATAAAGTTTAGTGTTGCTTCTGACTTGTCTGTAGGGTCTACCTTGCTTTCTGCAGCTGCCTTGTTTTCCGCACACGTAGGTCGTAGCTGAACTGTGCTGATACCAATGAACTGTGACAGAGAGAGTGAGGATTGCTCTTTTTTCACTGCAGGCTGTGGGTTATAAGCTTATCAGTGTGTTTGGGGCAATTATAGTTGCTCTGGGTTGGAGATGTGGGAGGGAGGGACATCTCCAATTCTGGGAGTCGTCATTCCCCTCCCCATGCTGAGAGCCCTGTTGCACTTGCAGGTTGCCATTGCCGGAGCACCTGTCACGCTGTGGATTTTCTATGACACTGGTTACACGGAGCGTTATATGGGACACCCGGATCACAATGAGCAGGGGTATTACCTAGGTTCAGTGGCCATGCAAGCTGAGAAGTTTCCTTCTGAGTAAGTCAGGTTCTGGCTCTTTCCTTCTGCTTTTCCTACCAGAAAAATTCAAGACCCATGGACACATTTTTGTCTCCCCCTGTTCTTGAATTCTGGAATCACAAATACTAGTATTAAATAATAATTAAAAAGCCCAAAACAAAATCCAACACTAATAAACTGAATAGACTTGAATGAATATTTGCATAATTATAGACTGTTCCATGTAATCCCTTTTATCCTAGCTGTAATTAAAGACTACCTTTTATGTCTAAAGCAATGACAAACTTCTCTTTAATTATATGATCAGTGCTTTAGAACCACTTTAGGCTACACAAAACCTACTTGATCCAGATGCTCTCTGCATGCTCTCAGGTTGTATCAGCACAGAGCTGTTTGCAGAGCAGGCTGAGACCATGGGCTTCCTTCCCAAACAGCTGAAAATCAGCAGTACTTCTGAACAAGTGTTAAGCCATAGTGTTGTCCAAGCTACAAAATACTTGTCAGAATAAAGAAGATAGAGATAAAAGGTCTGACCATGATGTGCAGGAAGATAAACAGGAAGAATATTTAGAGGAGGACTGAACAGGTTTGGGAGACGTGTCCATCAGGAGCAATTTACAGTAATGAAATCAGTGTCTTCAATCGAAATATTTTCTTCTGTTGAGTGTTTTTGAAGGGATGTGTGTGGACTGTGTAATGACCAGCAGGCTCTGGAATGCTCTTTCTTTCTTTTCTCAGACCAAACCGTTTGCTGCTACTACATGGGTTCTTGGATGAGAATGTTCACTTTGCACACACTAGTATTTTGCTCAGCTTTTTAGTGAGAGCTGGGAAACCATATGACTTACAGGTAAGGCCAAGACCAGGATGTTAAGGTAATGTGTCTGGTTTTGATTGAGGAGTCCAGGATTTCAACTTGCAAAATGGTTGTGCTGGGTAGCTTGGAATTCTAGGAGCCTAATGTTTTTGTAGAAGGAATATTTTATGAGTAAACAACAAAAAAAAAGCGAAGGAGCCATTAAGAGAAGTTAAGGCTGTTCCCAAGGAGATGTGCAGTTTGGAGGCAGCACAGTAGCGTTTGTGCAGTGTAGAACAGGGTTATGTGTTTAGTTAAACCCTACTGATTCTAAGAGAAATAGCCCAGGTATCCCACACAGGCTGCAGAACTGGGAGCATGCTGACCTACTTGGTGGCTCTGGACAGGATTTGCCTCTGTTCAGCCAGGCTGATCACCCCCAGCACAGCACTAGCTGGGTGAGAGAGTGCAGTGGGTTGTCTCTGGGGTCAGGCTGTGGAGAATGGGGGTTATTGGCACAAGTGCAGACAGTTACTGCAGGAAGATCACATGCATATTTTGAATGTGGCTGTTGGCAACTGGTTTAGATGTTGGTGCCCACAACTCTTGTGGATACTCATGACTTTGTTTTATGTTTTAGATCTACCCTCAGGAGAGACACAGTATAAGGGTGCCTGAGTCGGGAGAGCACTATGAACTTCATCTACTGTATTACCTGCAAGAGAATCTGGGCTCTCGTATTGCTGCCCTGAAGGCATTGTAACTGACCTCTGTAGAACTCTGCTCCACTGGCTGCTTTACCGAACGAGGAGATGTAGGAAAGTAGAGAAATAGAGTGGAATGTTGCATCTTGGTGCCTGCCACATGTACACGCATGTACACACACAGAGACACTTTTTTGAAAGTAAATTTGGTGCCATACAGGAAATGAAAGTACGGTGACCTAATAACTTTAAAGCTTAAGGTGTAAATAAAATCAAATGTCTGTGGTATAATGCAGTACCATGGGTGTTCTCTTGGGGGAGAAGCTGAAACTGAAAATAACACACTTCTACAGCACCAGATCTTCACTTTTTAAAGCATTATGATAAGCATTAAAAGCATTATGATTGTTACAGTGTGTTCCTTGCTATCTTATTACATAATACTGGGTGATTTACTTACTACACAGCAAGAATTTACCTGAATGGTTACAACTTGTATTACATTTTAAATGCTATCATATAGCTTTTTTGCTTCATGAAAGGGATGTACCTCACTCCTTAATAGCTGGTGACAAGTTAGACAGATCATGTATGTAGATGTTAATTGTTTTTTAAAAGAGACTTTTAAGGTGCCTCCTAAGGAACATAAAATTTGGATTCAGTTCAGTGGCTCTTTTCAATGACTTCTTCTCTCCCCAGGATAAATCATACCTTTTACAGCAGCTTGAGATCCATCCTGATTGTACTTGATTTCAGTGGGAAAGTGAAATGATATCTTACTATGATATAGGCATAACAGACTTCTATTCGGCAATGCAAACTAACTTAAGTCAAAGAGCTTGAAACTGTAAATTTTAAAACAAGCTTAAAGCGCTACCCATTTCTCACAGACGCTTTTCCTGGTGTTCATTCTGGAGCTGGTTTTGCAATACTGTTTTCTTCCTGTCACATCAGCATGATATAGGTGTATGCGTCCTGTTAACGATTTTAAAACTCAGTACTCTAAGGTCTGCAGAGACTTTGGTGAGGAGAGACCTTACGAACACCACATGTGAAGCAATATGAACTGTTTCATTGAATTTCGTGCTTTATTTGAGGGCCTGTTTCTCAGGCTTGTATGCGGTTCAGTCCTCTGTTCCTGGGTCCTTTCTAGCACTGCTGTTTAGCATGATTACAATGCTGTATTTGAGTAACCCCCTTCTGTATAGCTTAAGGTAACCCTGCTAAGCCTAAAGGATATGCACTCCCAGTTGTGTTTTTCCTAGTGAGGTTTTAACTAAGCAGCAGGCTTGGCTAAAAAGCATCACAAGTGCATGAAGTCACTTTTGACTTAAAACAGGTCATTTAAGATAGAAATCCATAGCAAAATGATTCTCTTTAATCCGGGAAATTCTCCCCTTGGGACTTGCCTCTGAGACTTCTCTAAGTTTTAATGGTTTTCTTAGAAACCTAAGAGCTTCCATTTCTTTCTGTTTTGGTGCTAGAGAGAAGCAGAGCATGATTTTCTTTTCATCTACTAAAAATCTGGAATCACTCTCAATGTTTACGCTCTTAGTGCTCCACATGTTGTAACCTTGTATTTTTCTCGCTTTTGTACTGTTCAGCTTGATCCTGAAACTCCAGGATTTAACACAACCTGGCTGTTTTGTATCAAACCGCATGGTTCTTCAGTTAGGCTGCTGGGCTCCAGTAGGCACTGGAGCTGGTGCGTTTTACAGTTGAAAAAAGCTGTGTGTGAGAACAGGATCTGGTTTTTGGGTTACAGAGAAGACAGCCAAAGCAAACAGGCATGTGGTAAATGCAAATTTCCACCCAGGTGAGGATGTTTGGTTTGGGCTGTTCTCTGGTTTTGAGATCACAGTGATTATAAGTGGATCAATTAAAATACCATTAGCAGCTCAATAAAGGGCTTGGGAATGGCATGGCAGGGAAGGAGCCCAACTCCTAGAATGTCTTCTCGTAGTTGTTAATTGTGACTGAAGCGAACGCGGCGTCCCTGTGGGGTGTGCAATAGTTGGTACTGAGAGATACATGTGCTGATGCATTTGAACTACAACAACAGAGCAGTGAGTAAAGGCAGGTATAAGCTGTTACTATGGAATTTCATTGTGTTCCTTACATGTTTATGCTGTATTATATATACATATATCTATATCTGTTCATATATACATATATGTATAAAATTACACATGGATAGTATCACCTTTTCCAAGGTTGTTTATATTTTGTTCAATATTAAATTAACTTGCTTTTTTGGGGTGTACTTGTTCTTTTTCTAGAGGTGATTACCCTTGAATGTAAAGGTATATGATTTTTAAGATGAAATTGATCCTTTTGTTTTAAGAAACAGCACAATAATGGCCTTCATCAAACAGTGCTTTTTGGGGCAACTGAAGAACTAAATGTTATGCAAGTAAACAAGGCGAGGTTTTGATTTAGCACAGGATGTGATTGTAAGTGCTGACATTTGACTTTAATAATGCATCCTTCCATTGTTTTAAATATATCTATCAAAGCTATTGAAATACAACATACTGTAAGTACTTTATTTTGCAGCATAAATTATGTATTTCTCCCTTTCGTTAATTTTTTTTTTCTCTTTACAGTGGTTAAGCACTTTAAGACTCCATGCTCTCTTATCCTGTTGAAATTCTGGGAGGATTTATCATCAGAGTTTTGTAGTTCTTGCTAAAGAGGCTGGCTTGTAGGTGAAGGTATGAGACACGCTTTATGTGAGGTCTGATCTAGCCCTACTCAGTCTATGTCTAAATTTCCAGTGATAAGGTGAGAAGGGCAAAGCCTGTTGCAATGGAGTTTGCAGAGGCAGGGAGGTGTTAGTGCTGAGGACCGTTGCACCAGTATTTTTGGGAGGAGAAGGAGTCCTGCAAAGTGTTGGTCCAGCACTGGACCAGCGCTGGCACAGAGAGTGATAGCTTTGCCCTGCTATGCACTGCTGGAGTTGCCTGCTCCAGGACAAGGTTGTAGCTTGCAGTCCAGGAGATGGTACTGTCACTCGGGAAAAGATTGCTAGCCTGTTTGATATTTGGGATTATATTTTGCCACTTCCTGCATGGTAAAAAATGTCTTGGTTAATGTGAGTTTTAAGCAGAACTTATCCTGGAGGGACACGTGCAAGGGAGGTTGTCTGTGGAGCAAAAACATGTGAGGAGGGGAGCCATCCCTGTGCTCCCAGTGCAGACATTGGTATATTCTCTTGAAGAATCTGCCTCCAACTCTGTGCCTGGCAGGACACCTGCTCTGAGCAGGAGCAGGACTGAGCCTTCATTGCATGGTCGGTGTTAGTTGCACAGGTGTCTTTGAGATGAATGTTTTAATTTCATATATTTTCAAAAATATATATGAAATATGGGGATCTAAATGATGAGATACTGAAGCTGTAGTTTCTCCTCTTTTGCAGTGGTAGCGATTGTTTGTGGTTGTTTCTGGTGGAAGGATGTTCTTTTGCCCTTTTTTGAGGCAGCTTCCAGTGGTTCCTCTTGAGTATACAAAGCACCAAGCTGCTGGGTTTCACCCTTCACATTGAAGCTGCACCCCCTACTCCCTTTTGATTTCAATTATCTCTTTTTATTCAAAATGAAGTAGAATCCGTATATACCCAGAACTCCTTAATTTTTATAAACTCAAATAATGAATTCAAAGCACCAAGTAAAGCTTTGAAAATCAACTGACTTCATTATATTAGAAAGGAATGCTTTCCCTACTTACTAGTGGCATTTGGCAGTAGGCTATGGAAATAACTTTCTGAGCGGGATGGTGTAATAATGCTTTGTTCCTGGAGCACCGTATGCCTCAGCCTGTGTGGTGAATTGTGGAGAACTCACAAACTCTGAGCCTGGGGCTCCCAACACTTCTTCCCCACCAGGAGAAGTGGGCTGTATTTCTGCTGTGTGCCCGTGTGCAAGGCAGGCTGTTTTGCTGCTGGTGTGGCGCTCGGCTTTCCACGAGACAATAACAGCATAAATAAATAATCAGACAGATTAGGACACTGCCTAACCAGAGCCCTCATGGTTCTCCAGGCTGCTCCTATGGCCAGGAAAGAGAACTCTTCCTGCAGTTTTTACTTGGATGTTCTGCACAGTAGAATCCAGGTGTTTAATTTTAGAACATGAAGTGCCTGCTGTTTGTGTTAACAAAATTGCATGTCTCACTCCAGTGGGTTTATTGGTCTCCCTCCCCCACCTTTCTACCTACATGGCTTTTAATCATGTAAAGTGGAGACATTAGTTTTGCTGCGTTTTATTACAAAACCTTTGTTGCAATAAAGATGCTGCTAAATAAATTGAATTAAATGGTTTTCCCCCCCTTACTTTCAGCTGTCTCTCTTCTTGATTTAGTGGAGTTTGTGTGTAATTAAATCTCCTCTCATTGCGCAGTGGAAAGCAGCAATGATAGAAAATGTGTGTGTTTTATATACTTTTTGGGTGTTTAGGAAAAGCATCTGTGATTTCTCCTGCCCCTTGTGGTTTGGTAGATTGATATAAACAGGAAGATCAGGTGTTTGCTTGGCATCACCACGTTCCCCCTCCTCAGTGTTCTTGTGTGAACAGTGGTAGCAGCCCTTGGCAGCCACCAGTTGGAGCTGTCGCACTGGGTACGGCAGCTTCGCAGGCCGAGGTGGGCCAAGTGCCACAGGGGAAGAGGTGGCCCTGGCGTCACGGCAGAAGGACAGTGGAGACTTGTGTATAGCCACGAGAAGAAATGTCACTGCATGTGGTCACCTCATCTTGGCCTCGTATATGCCTTGGTGAGCAGTCTGGGCTTTGCAGGCACCCTGGTTCTGCTTAGCATTGGCCCAAAAGGGCTGTGGGCGGCTCAGGGCAGCCACAATTCAAGTTTTTACCCATTCGTTCCTGATTTTTCACCTACAGGAAAGCACCACCCCTGTTCTGGTGGCTTTCAGAAATGCACTGGTAACTAATGATGTGTTCATATGTTGCATTGTGTCTCCCTCTGGGGTTTGTGTAGGACCTACCATGGCAGAACTTCCCCCAGAGCCTTCAGCAGCCATTGTGCAACACGAGCCAGGACACCAGTATCACACCAGCAACTGGCCGTGGGCTTTCGGGTTGTGGCTGGTGTGGACAGCTGCTGGAACCTTGGAGCTGGATTTGCAGGTGTGTCTGCACCATCAGAGAGCAGGGAGGGAGGTTTCACCATGTGCTACTATGCCTGGAGGATTTCATTATGGCAAAGTGTTTCTATCCCCTTCCAGGTGGCCTGAGACCTCATGATGTCCTGCAATTTGGGGTGGGATAATCAAGGAGAGCTGCAGACATTCCTTCCATGGTCATCAGATACAAAGGAATCAAGGTGAGCTTTCAATAGTATCATTTAATACGAACTCTGCTGGCTAGAAACACCAATGGGTTTTAATCCTGGAAATGTCAATATTGTAAAATTCTCTGTCTGTGCTCTCGTGGTTTATAAAATGTTGCTGCTTTGCAAGAGTGTAGAGCCTGGCTCACGCTGGCACAGCTCTCTTGGGCTGGGCTGGAGATGGGACAAGGCTGAAGCTGTGTGACTCACTCCAATCAAGAGAAATATGAGCTGCAAGCACCCAGTCCCCTTTGTAACTTTGGTACCGAACACACGGTGCCTGTTTTCTCGTGATGAGCTAAGAGATAGTGCTCAGGCTCCAGCTTTATGTGGAAGACTAATTCCTGCAAGAAACCCCATGCTAGGGCCTGGGTGCATTTAGCTGATCTCAAGGTGCTTCAGCAGGTGAGTTGAACGGCTCCCTCTGAATTCTGCGTCCCTCAATCGTTCCTTGCAAAGGGACAAACACCCATTAAAACCCTCATATTTCGATTTTAAAACACAGGATGGGCCCAGCTAGACCAAAAAGTAGCTGTGGCCTTTGGGGAAGGTGCATGGCTTAGAGCCCTTCAAACTGATTTTGTGGAGGTGACATGAAAGCTGATGTCATGCCCCAAGGGAGCCACCTGAGTGACTTCCCCACAGCACTGGACTGTTTCTAATTGTGTTTTCAAGACTAAAGACAGACATTTCAGCATTGCTGGGAGGTTTGGTGTTTGTAAAAGGAGCTCAGTGGAAAAAAAAAATGCAAAAATCCCTTTACATATACCAGCCTAGGAAGCTTTAAGTTGAATTCCAGACTTTTCTGGCTGTGTGCTCTGCTTGTTCTCTCCTTTGCCCTCTGAATACAGAGATAAATAACACTGGTGCCCCACCACCACCTGGGTGCTTTTGTGTGGGGCCTGACGGTTTCTGGCTGAGCACCATGGGTGCTTGTGCGTGCTCCACGTGCCCGCTCTAATGTTGCGCTGGCACTGTTGATGGGGAGATGTCTACATGTTCTGGGTAGAAGGACCCATCCTAGCTTCCATGGATGTAATTTTCAGGACGCTTGGCTTGTCCCAGAATGCTCCAACATACTGGGAAGAGCCTGTGTGTGTGCAGGGGGTGTAGTAGGGACCTGGCATGTGCTCACACTCTGGGCCTCAGAGCCCTTTCCTTGCTTCATTTCTTTTCCTCTGAAATTCTAGTAATCTCTTACACCTTTTTTCCTATTTCTTGGAAAAGAGAGATCTATTTCCCATCACCCTAGCTACGTCAGTGCCTGCTTCTGTCAAAGGGAGGATCCTGCCCTTCCCTGTGCACCTCTGTCCACTGGCATCCATGGTGGCTGGGGCATGGGAGCAGCAAGGCCCTTGCTTGGACCCAGTCTCAGGCCCACTTGAGTCGTCAGACAAGGAACCACAGGAGGAAATGGCCCTTCAGCCATGAGCCCCTGCCACCTTATTGGGCTTTTTGGCACTGTTTTCTCCCCATCCCTGGCAGGGTGTCAGCAGTGGCACCTTGCGAGGCCGCTCGCTTGCCTGTTTGAGATGAATAACCACACAGTTCCCATGGAGACTTGTCCCTCCTGCCACGTTGGTGCAGCCAGAACCCAAGCACTTCACAGCCTTTTCAGGCTTCAACAAAACATGTTTTCCACCACATTTTGAAAGGAGGGTTTATTTGCAGTTTGGTAAGCTGGCAGGCATCCGTGCTTTCTGTTGCTGCTGGAGAGAGCTAGAAAATACCCTGGGTATTGGGGAAACCGTGCTGGCCTTGGGCACAGTGGGGCTTTTTCTCACATGGCTCTTGAGCTTCACATGGCCACAACCCAGTGGCAACTCTGAAATCTTGTACCAAGCGGACATGACCATGTTGCAGTCGTGGCTGGCCTGTGAAGTGATGCTCAGAATTGGTGCTCTGTGTATGAGGACACTTCCATTTGCTCTGGATGAAGCAAGGAAAATCCTCCTGTGCAGGAGCACAAAGGATCCTGGTTTGGGGTTTATGGTGTTGAGGTATTTGCTCTGGAGGAGCTGCTTCCCTCCCCAGGTGACACCTTTTGGTAGCACAGCCAGCGTGGTCCAACTGGAGCCCTGTCATTACACAAGGTTCGCAGTTCCAAATCCTTCATGCTTGCACCTGCGGTTTCTGAGACCTGAAAGAAAGGAGTGAAGATTTACCACAGTCATTTTGGGACTGAAGTTGTGGTTTATTTTAATGTTCAGGGTCATAATGCTGGTCTGGGACAGGGTAAGGGAAAAGATCTGTCCTGGAAGAACTTACGGCCAGGGCAAAATAAACCCTCTCTTCACCTTGTGGGATTAACAAAACTGTAAACTGTAGCTGAGATTAAATGGCTGTGTTTTCCTCTCTGCCTTCAAGTCTTTTCTCAAGATGAGCATCTTGCAGGCTGTCCCCACCATCAGACGTACAAGGAACTGGTGCTGTTTAACTCTGTCTCCCTGGGACAGGCTCAAACCATCACACATTGGCCCCCCAAGTTCTCCCCGCACGGTGCCGCTGGACTGGCCATCAGCCAGGCTGCACATTTCCCAGGGAATTCCTAGTTTCAGGATTTCCTTTCTTAAGAGCAAACAGCAAGGGACTGTTGCGGTAGGTGAAATCCTGGTGAGGAGAAAATGGAGATGTTGTGCTTTGAATTAAGACTTTTATGTTAGTGTTTGACAGCATTTTAGTTGAGAATTCAAAGCTTGTTTGAAGTGGAAAGTCAAACTTGCAGAAGTGAAGTGGAAATGGAGCAATTTGAGATTCTGGAAACTTTCTCTGGTTGTCTTCCAGGCAAAATTTTGTCTAAATAGGTGTGTTGTTGTACAACTTGACCCAGGTTACAGTTAACTCTCATGTGCAGACGCAACGTCTTCTGCTGCTGGGCAGCCAGCTCTCCAGGCAACCACCTCCATGCAGCTCCATCCAGGGAGATGCCAGGCTCCCCTTTGCCGTGTCAGGGCTCTCATCCCATGCACATGCTTGCTCCCCCCACCAAGCAAACCCCACAACTCTCCAGGGACAAACCCTGACCAATGCAAAGCACCACTGGTCTCAGAGCTGCCCAGTGCATCCTTAGTGAGGAAAAGAGGCCAAAACAAAACCCTTTTGAACCAACATTTTGTGTTGGGCTCTGCTCTCATCACTCTGTTCAGCGGCATCTGTGTTTTCATCAAGAGCCATATTATTGCTGTGTCCATGAGAAGCTCCTCCAGGAGCTGCAAGGAGACATTTATTAACTTCAAACTGCTTTTTCCTGAAAACAAGTGAAAAAAACAAACAAAAGCTTGCAGAGACATCAGAGCCAAGGAAGGTGTCCAGCTGGGGCAGGATGGGAAGCACTGATAAAAGAGAAGCAAAGAGCAGCTGCAGCTTGGGGCTTAAAAGGTGGGTTTTGCAGGGCATCACCTTAGTCGTGCACCACATCTCCCTGGTGGGAGGGAATTTAGGTTACTTTGAGGCAGTTTGGCAGCAGAGCTCAGCTGTGCAGCTGTGTTTGACGCTGAGCGAAATGTTGGAGACTTAGCCCTTAATGCTGCCTGGCTGCCTGCAGCAGGGGGTGAGGGACCCTGGAGCAGCTGAGGGTGGCTTGTCCCACCGGTGTCAAGGGCACATGCTGAGCCTGAGGAAGTTTCTCCCATATTTGTGGCTGGATGGGTATGTTGTGAAGTGGATGCTTGGCAGCATCTTGTCTCCAGCTCAGCAATCTCCATTTGCCCCGGTCCTGCTGTCCTCCCTGCACTGAGGCAGCAAAAACTCCTTCCTCCAGACTTGCACAACCTCTTTCAGCCTGGTTTTTTTCCCCCAGCATCTTTTCCTGAGAGCTATTAACGCTGCAGAGCTTGTCCAATAGGGAAAAACAACAGCAAGAAAATGACGACCCAAAAGCAGTGAGTTAGGGAAGTGTGGGAAGAAAGGGCAGTGATGTGGGGACAGGGCAGCATCCTGCTCACCTGGCACTTGGTGCTGTGCTGCTTTGCATCCTGCATCGGGGCTTTGCACCTGGAAAAGGGCCCGTATGCTTTTCTAATGAGAGCAATTTTGATGATTCACTTGCACTTTCCCATTTCCTTTTCTATTTTGCTTTAAATTTTGTTAGAAATAGATGAGTAAATACCGTGTACATTTGTGTGGGAGCAGCAGTGGCTTGCGGTTTTATGATTTTCCCCCCAGCTGTGATTCATTGCTTTTTACATTTTTTAATCTATTCCCCCGTGCCCCCCTCCTGCTTCTCCCTTTCTCTGAGCAGCCCAGCAGCTGTCGTTATCAGTGAAATGACTTGACATTATTTTGCTGTACTTTGTTTCTATTCATTGATTTGTTGAATGAAAACTATTTATCCAGGACTGACACGCGAGATTGGAGCCTTTCAAGAAGAGGCAACTCTGCAGTATAATTTTGCTCCAAAATGAGCAGAGTGAGAGCTCCACATGAAACCCGCCCAGCTGAAATCCCCGGCGTCTCCATGCTGTGATCAAGCAGAAGCAGTGACTCCAGAAACTACAGAGGTGTTTTATAGGAAAAGCATCTTTTCCTTTCCCCACCTGGCCTCCCTGGCAACCTGGTTTCTTGCTGGAGGTGAATCTGGGATTTCTCTAGGGGTGGGGGTGCTGGGAGGTGTGGGTGGGGAGGCACGTATCTGGGTGCAGGTGAGCCAATCCCCTCTGTGTGGTCAGCACAGAAACGTTGGAGAAGCATCCAGGTGTGCACCTTTACCTCCTGCATTCTCCATCCCCTGTGAGCACACCCTCACTTCAGTGTAGGACATCCAGTAAAAATGACTCTCTGGGTCCATCCTGGGACCCAGCCAGTCTGGAGAAAGGGTTGCACATCTCCAAAAAATAGGTGCCTGCCTTGTTCCCAGTTGGAAGCAATGGGCATCTGCAGGATGCACGTCCCCAAAGCTGGTTGCTGGGTTTTGTGCTGGGAAAGGGTCTGGAGCACAAGTGTTGTGAGGAGTGGCTGAGAGAAACTGGGATTGTTTAGCCTGGAGAAGAGGAGGCTGAGGGGAGACTGTATTGGTCTCTGCAGCTCCCTGAAAGGAGGTCCTAGCAAGTTGGGTGCTGGTCTCCTCTCCCAAGTAACAAGTGATAGGGCAAGAGGAAATGGCTTCAGGTTGCACCAAGGGAAGTTTAGACTGGATATGGGAAAAAAGGTTTTTTACTGAAAGAGTGATGAAGCACAGGTAGAGGCTGCTCAGGGCAGTGGTGGGGTTCAAAAACAGCGTAGACGTGGCACTTCAGGGCATGGTTTAGTAGACACGGTGGTGTTGGGTTGACGGTTGGACTGGATGAGCTTTAGATGTCTTTTCCAGCCTTAATGATTCTATGATTCTATAATACTGAGGATAACGCTGGATGTTGAGGTTGCAGCATCCATGAGGTTGCAGTATCTGCAGTAGTGGCTGAGCAGATATCAGGCATTGATGCTTAGGAAGACCAGTGGGGCACGTGGGTTAAGGGGCACTTTGTGTTGTTGTACAGACAGAAGTAGGGCTGGAAACTACGTCTGGTTTTGACATTGTTCACGCTCAGGTCTCTAGGTTTGGGGGGGGGTTAACTAAATCACAGCAACTGCTGGAGCTGCTCAAACCTGGCCACTGTCACCTAAAATGACAGAATCTGGTTCCCTGCCAGCCTCTTTTTCTCCATCCATGCAGCTTGAAGGACAGGTTTTGCCTGGGGAATATGCTCTTGTTTGAGGGATTCAGGATCCCTTTTTCCCACAGAGCCCTGGGTCCTTTCTTCCCGGCACAATCAGCCCTCTTGCCGCTTTTCTTGCCTTTTCTTCCGCTGCTTTCCCACATTCTGTTCATACCTTCATGAATATTCAGAGGCCATTGGCCATATGAAGCTATTGAGAGCTCTTGTTAACACTCCTCCTAATGACATGCACCTTCAATAGAAAACAAAAACACAGATAAGAGCTTGTTAGCCGAGACCCTTTTTCCCCCCCAACAAGGTTTCCATTGACTTGGACACTTGTGGTGACACATTGCTTGCTCTCACTGTTGCCGCTTTTGATTTGCTGCTGGCTTTTACAGAGGGTTTTTTCTTCCCCCCTCCTCCTTTTTTCCTTTTTTTTCTTTTAATTGTGCAGTTTTAAGCTAATTAAGAAAAAGGTCAGGTCTTCTCGAACAGTGAGTTCCCGTGCTACAATAAGCCCAGGGAGCAGCATGCGACGCAGCCCCAAATTGTTGGGCGAAGGGCTCTCCTGCCGCACGCCGCAGCGCGTGGGAAAGTTGTGCCGCGAGTGGCATCGCTCTGCCTGTGCCGAGCAGAAAGAGCTGTAGTTGGGTCAAGAGGTGATTAAAGCCCGATGAGAGGTTCTGAAAAGGGACTGAGACCACCTGCTGCGGTTCCCAAGGGCTCCCTGGTCCCAGCCTGGCTGGACATCCCAAAGCACCATCCCCAAGACTGTGCTATGGGACGACTCTTCCAAAACACGTTTTGGCTGCTGCGCTTCATTGCCACACTCCCAGGGTGCTCCCAGTGATGTTGCTCCTGATTTATGGCTGTGTGCAGTGAGCAGAGCTGTATCTCTAATAGCACCAATGGTCGTGGAGCTTTTCACCAGAAGAGAAATCCCTTGTGACTTCAGCGACCTTTTTCCTCATCTTCCAGCCACCACCGTTATTTGCCAGGCTTTCATTAGGCTGGGCCCACCCATTCGATACTGTGAGATGCCTTGCTTGTTGTTGTTGGTTTTCTTGGCCACACCTCATTATTTCCGCTATTATTAGGCTCTCACAGCATTGTTTGTCATCTTGTCAAGGCCTCTGAGTTTCTATGGATACTGTTTCCCTAAGTGGCCACACTATCAATTAAGACAGCTTCGTGCCTAAACTCTTCCAGAGGACTTTGAGAAGATCCAGAGATAATTTCCCCGCGATGCTCTGGTTGTTACCAAGCTCCCTTTTCAGTGGCCACTCGGTTAGAGCTCAGGGTATTCGAGTTTTCTAAGTATTACCAGCCCCAAAGGCAGGATCACCTGCTTAGAATTAGGTAGTGGGTGACAGGTGTTGATAATCAAACACTAGATAATATATATAAGGGTATAATATAAACAATAATGAGATAACTATCACAGTGATAGAAGTAAAAGGCACAAGCAAAAAAATACATGCCATGGAATAAAGGCACATTTTTTGTAGCCTTTTTTTACTCTCTTGGAGGAGAAAAAGCCTTTTTTCCCCCCTTCTTACTGCTAAGCCTGATGCCAGACCCACATGCAAAGCCAAGGGGATGATGAGCATTTCTTCTGAAAATGAGACTACTTGAAACTTTCCAAATAGAGCAATTCAAACTTGTTTTCCTTATGGAAAGCAGCACAAGCAGACAAAGCGAAATGTGTATAGTTTTCAGCAGGAAAAGCAAGCAGAGGAAGATTATGCTGGGTTTATTGGGACTTTGCTGGGAACGGACTGAGCACAAGGACCATCATTGCCCATGGCCTGGAAGTTTCTCACTCTCCCCCAGAAGTTTATTCCACACCCAGTATGTTTCCAGGGACAAGTTTGCTGAATTTCTTTTCCTGTATTCAGTTGGTTTTGTATCTGATGGCCCTGCGAGAGCCAGTGCTGTCCCTATGTTTGTGCCAGCTCATTTTTGCCCTCCCTGCAGGGGCAGGAGGACAGGGATTCACTGCTGGAGGGAAATGAACTCCTGCCCAGAGAACACCCTGTCCAGCTCCCCAGCTCTCAGACAGCTCCTTAATTTTTCTGTGCCCTTCTGCAACAGGAAAATGTAGATATTTATTGGTTTCTCCGAATATCAGGAGGTTTACAACCTTTCCACCAGACAGAGAGACCGAGCAGTGTTTGCTTTTACTCTCCAATGAGAATTAGTATCCAAGTGCAGGAAACGGCAGAGAAAAAGGCTTTGGTTTGAATTTTGGCTGATGATTACAATTCTTTATATGCTCTAAACCAGTTTATCTCTCCCTAGGTGGATGTGTGCTGCCAGCAGTGCTATAATACCCATTGAGGACCGCCCAGAGGTACAAGGAATAAACTCATACGTTATTAACTAATACAGTAAAGTGATTCGATATGGGTCTCAGAAGCCAGAGTAGATAAATAGGATGATAAATGTTGGCATTAGCAGACGTGACTGACTCCTCTGTCTCTGTGATTTGGTAGTGCCCAGTAATTAAATAGTTGGACTCTAATGTATTTTAAACTAGAGCCGCAGCCTGTAAATCACGGAGATTATACTCTTCCCTGCTGTGCGCTCTCGGGGTCGGGAGGAATTTCCACTCCCGTGCTGCAGCTGTCTGTGGGCTCCGGCTGGGTATTGCATCAGTCAGGACTGGGAAAGGCAGCACCAGCCCCACTGCTGCTCCTGCGCTATAAAACCATTCCTGGAGCCTTTCCATCCCAGCAGGGCATCCCTTCCAGCCCTACGAGAGTCCCAGCCCTGTGTCCTTTCCATCTTGGCTTGTCTCATCTGTTCTGGCTGGAGCAACTTCTTGCCCACAGGCACATGCACACAGACCTGAGATCACTACAGACCCTAAAAACTAGGGTGCAAAGCATCCCCAGGAGAGGATTCGCTCCCCAAACCCATGCTGTGAGAGCATTGGCCCCTTGGGCTGGTTTTGCTTTCAGACATGATTTTCATGATTAGTGTTTTCAGTGATCCCAATTTTATCACTGTATTTACACTAATGTTTAGGTTTCTTTGCAGCCAGACTATGACCTTGTACTAAATTAAAATGCTTTGTCTTTTTTTTTAATATAGGTTGTCCAAGAACCAAACCCAGCTCTTTCCAAAGCAGTTTGAAGCTGCACTGAAGTAAAAGTTACTTTTTATGTTTATACAAAACTAGTTTTCATTCTCATCCTTTTATTGGCCAGACCTGATTCTCCTGCAGGAGACTGGCTGTATTATGCACAGTTTCTCCATTAACATTTAGCGAAGGACAGATTTAAGCATTTCCATGCCATTCAGCCATTTTACACCTTTTAACATAGCTCCTGGATTAGCTCAGGCTTTCATTTGATAATTTCTCTGTGCCATGCATTCAGCAGACATCGCTTTACAGGAGACCTTCTATAATGACTCTGCCCACATGCAGAAATGCTGCCTGGAATCACAGCTGTGATAAATCCTAGCCCCGCTCTTCCTGGGTATAACTATTTTTAATAAAATATATCTGTACCTCAAATTCTTTCCTCTTCCAGCTCATGCATTTTTAAATAAAACAGGTAATTCTGCCATATTGTTACAAATTATGGTCTCTGAGGTCTGCCTGATGTTCTGCACACTGCAACCATGAGAAACCTTCCTCCGACAGGAAGGATAAAGATGGGTTCTCCTGCTTTAGCTAAAGGAAAGGTTTCTTGTACTCTTTTTATTACTACAAGCTGGTGATCTTCAACTGATGGCCTGAAGCAGCAACTAATATTGCTTGCAGCAAGATTAGCAGCAGATTAATGACTGATGAGCAGGAGTTATTGGAGAGGAGTTTGTGTTTTGGAAGGTAAGTTATAACCCTCCCTGCAGGGCATTGCAGGGAGTTTGCTCATCTGTAAATCATCCTGTGGATGTTTTTTTTTCCAAATGCTGTTGCTGTTTGACTTTCCAGCTTATTTTTATCCTGTCCCAGGTATCACTGTGGTACACGGCCCGCACCAATCCAAGGGACTTCACTCTGTGAACGGTCCTATGTTGGCTGCCCTTGGCCAGTGGAAAGCTGAAGGAAATAGGGACCTTAAGCCTCGGCTGGTTCTGTGACGGTAGAGTAAAAGATCAACCCTCTCTCCTAAGTCCTACTGTAGCCCCTTACCTTCCATGCCTTCATGCCTCCTTGTGCCCTGGCCTTTGAATGGAGCTCCTTCCATTGCATATGGGGTCATGTGGGTGGGATGCACCTCAGGTTGCCCACAGAACAAAGGGATAAAATTTTACAAGTTGTTGCTGAGGGCTTGAATGAAGGAAGATAGGAGCTTGTAGCTTCCTCTGCAGGCACGCTGTTAGACCAGAGAGGCTGTTTTCGTGTGAGCAGGGAGCCACTGAAAAAAAGATGCTCGTAAGTGGTGGTACAGAGCTGTCAGAGCTGTCAAATAGTAATTGCACAAAGAAACCATGGGGAAGTTTTTCCCTTTCCATCTCTGGAAGGAATGAATTCCCAGCTGTGGATGACCTACAGTCCTAAGTTTTGAAGAGGAATAAAAATGCCTAAATCTTGTCCCCCTTCGAGCTGAAAGTTTAGGTTTTCTCCTATCTGGTCCCCTGCTAACCAGAGTCTCCCCTCCTTCAGCTAACGGTGCCTTTGGTTGCTGAATACTTTTCTTCTTTAGCATAAATGTAAATGGCTCAAATAAGAGTGGTGTGGAAAGCAGTAGAAGCCACCTGATCTGATACAGAAGGGATTGGCATATTTTAGCTGAGTGAGCTGGTAAATGAAAAATGCAGCTGAATGTGGACAAATGCAAAGTGCTAATTGGGGGAAATGATGGGAAAGAGGGTGTATAACTAGCAAGGGCATGTAGAAAGTAACGTGTAACAGCCACAGACAGGAGGGAGGGGTTACTACAATAAATCCACGGAATGGTCCATCTGATGCTGGATGGAATGGAATAAAGTGCCCCCAGACCCTGCTGCACATCAGCAAAGGCAGAAGTGGGCTTTGCCGAGGTTTCCTGTGTAAGCAGCCAGCCCACGGCTTTGCAGCAGCAATAGTAAATGCAGCTGTGTCCGATAAACTGCTTCTTACAGGACCTTTGCTCTCGCATCTCCCTTAAAATAGCAAAGATGTGTCATTTATCCAAGTGTGTTACAAACGTCACTGAGTTAATTCATTGGCTTTTGTTGTGTGTGGAGTGGCAAACAGGAAAGCAAAGGGGCTCAGGTTTGCCTGCAGACGCCTTTTATGGTCTAATCAGGCAATTTTCTGTGTAACTATAATAAATCACGACAATAGACACACAGGATGACGTTGTCTTTATGTAATTATTCCATAAATCGCCCCATTTTCTCCCCTAGGAAGTCCTTCCAGTTCCTTCTCTTTTCTTTGCCGGAGAAGGTTGTTATCCTGAACACAATAGGACAAACGTATTTGAAGAATTTATTTTGTAAGCAAAGAGGAAAGTGATGGAGCCTGCTCCTTTTTCCAACGCGTGGCTCTCACGTGGCTGTTTGCTCCAAGGGGGAATTTGCAAAGCAAGGGAAACAATCTTACAGCTCAGGAAATCGAGCGTGAACTCCAGGACTGAAGCAAAAGCATCTCGCTGAAAAGCCAGTCAACACAGAGCTGAGCTGCCCAGGGCGACGGCGGGTGGACGGGGCTCTCCCTCCTCCTTTAGCTCTGCATTTTATTTTACCTGGGCTGTGTTAGTGGTGTCTCCTGTACCTTGTGTAACTGGCATTTGGATTCTCTACAGAAAACCACTTTTTTCTTTTTCTTCCCTCCCACTAAATTTTGAAATCCTAAAGAGTGGCTTTTGCATCTGTAAGTTGTTCCATGCAAATGACATTTCAGGGCACTCGGGTGTTCCAGCTGCTGCAGATGGCAACCATCGCTCAGTTGGACAGAGTCACCTTGCGAAGCAGCACAGAGGCACCTCCCAAACCAGCCCAGCTCCTCCTGCAAATGCCACGCCCTGACACAGATTTGCTTCTGAGAAGCTTGTAATTCCCTTCTTATTCCTTTCCCGTTCCCAACCCCTGGTTAACTACTGTCTCAGACTGTTTAACAGTGAGAATGCAGACCAGGGCAGGTTCTGCCTGCAAGAAGCCAGATAAGCTATTCTCCTGTGGGCACTTGCAGTTATAAAACCCACACAGTTTGTGTACAGCAAGACTTTGGGGACCTCTTGGCTTGGCGAGCATTTTGATAACTGAGCTTGTGTTGTTTCTCCTTCCCCCTACCCTGAGAAAGATACTTCTTAAATATATGGCAAGTGGGAAGGGGAAAAAAAGATCTTTTCCCAACAAAGATATACAACTTCCATCAAATTGTCTGTGTCACTAGAGACCCAAAGATACTAAGTCGATCTTACGTCTGTATAATAAACTAATTTATTAGGTTTTTATTTTAAGAGTTGGTGGTATTAATTAGATTGATATAGCCTGTAAATCACTTGATTTGTCTGAGCCCTCCGATACTTGTAATTTAAATTAATACAAGTGCAGCTTAATTAATCTGCTTAAATCCTGGGACAAGCAATGTACTGTTTGCAGCATCCAGAAGTACATTGTGGGAAAAAGGAATATTTTAAGGTAAGGCAGCTTGCTTGTGGGAAGGTCAGGTTGGCTCAGCTGGTACATAAAGGTACAAGAGTGGAGCTGCTGAAGATGAACCCCAAAACCAGCACAAGGTGAGAAGCTAGACCTGCAAAGCCAGGCATCTCTCAGGTATCACCCAGAGTGGCTGCTTGCTGGGGTTCAGTGTGAAAGGCAGGTGTGGTACGGCTGCTCTCTATCTCTGCCCTGAGACCTGGCAGCCAGGCAACACTCATCACAACCTCAGGGCCAGGCGAAGAGCTGAACGTCACAAACTCACAGCAACTGCTGTGGTTTCAGGGAGTCCTAATCTGCTTTCATCCTTTGGTACCAATAAATGGATTCCCTGGAAGGTGAGTGTAAGGCAGGGCCTGATCTCCTTGGCGGTCACTACCTTGATTTCCTCCTGTCTTGTTCCCCAGGGCACTAGTGATGAGCAGACCAGGGAGAGCAAACAGAGCGGGCTGATGCGGAGCTAAGTCGATGTGTCCAATCCAACATGTACCTGCTCCACAATTCCCTTCCCACCAAGAGTATTTCTTCTCTGGTGACGTTTCTGGATGCTGGACCATGGTAGCAGGGATTTTATTCTGACTTGCTGAACACACCTCCTATAGGATATATGTTGCAGCGTGTGCTTGCAAGGATGTACCCATCCTCTTCCTGGTATTGAGGGTTGCTAAACCTTTATGAGGTGAATAACACCAGATACTCGGCAGGTGTTTCCATCTAGTTTTTATCCAGAATACTCTGGGCTGACAACTCCCAACACTGATATTCCCTGTCTGTACAGCCTTCTCCATACTCTCCTTCTAATTTGCCTTAATCCTGATTTTGAGCAAGCTTCCCACTGGATAAGAGTGGATTTATGATCTGTCCTAGCCTTGGTTTCTCTATTGCCTACAAGTGGTCCACATGGGACAGTGGCACAAGTCTGATATTTACACCGGTTCCTCAGAAGTTGGATGAAAACCCCTCCCAAGGAGACAGCAGCATGCTGAGCAGCAGAGCATCAGCCCATAGCTTGTGCAGCCACAGGTTATTTTTGTTAGGGTACACACACCATAAAATATGCTTTCTTGAAAAGCAGGAAATAATGCTATTATAGCAGTTGGATAAATCTAGTATTCTCCTGCATCTTCAAAAGAGAATTGCCTAAATAGCCAGAAAGAGAGAGATATTTTGCAAGTCCTTCTCAAGGGCTATCCATCAAACTTTCCAACAAAGGCATTGATGCCCTTTTTGCTCACGAGAGAGAAATCGAATTCCCCACGGCTTTGCTTTCAGCCTACTGTAGCCTAGCATCGCAAATGGTCTGGACATCCCTTTCTTCTACTGGTCCAGAGAAAAAACCCTCACAGAGGAAACCAGTGAGAAGAGAGGGAAAACAGCCCAATTAGAGGCAATGATCTCTTAGCTCTCTGCCCTCTTTCCCCTCTGGATGAAGTGGATGTAAAACAATAGCTTTATTTGTGAAATTTTTAATTGGGTAGTTCAAAGGAAGCAGCAGAGGCTCTTTTGATCTCTTGGTGTGTTTGAATGCCACGTTGCAGTGCTGCCTGCTGGCCACGGCGGTGACCTCTTGTGTTAATTAGTGTTTATCTGAAATCGAATTAGCTCACAACTGGGAGAAAGCAGAGTGAAAATCAGAGGATAATCATAGTTTTGTGTGATTCTCAATTAAAGGTAAAAGCAGATCTTTGGCTGTAGAAGTAGACATTAAAATAACTCTGAGAACATTACATTTTTGCTTTGTTTTTCTAATACTCTTCATCAGATGGTACTATTTCTCTTACTAATACCCTGTGCTGCCTTCATCTTTGCTGAGTCTGCTGGTCCGTGATGCTCATTGGAACTTAAACCATAAACCAACACCGAACAATGATGCATTATTTATAGCAGACCGAATGTTGTAAGGTTGACAATAGTGCAAAGCTTCTCTTTCTTGTGGTCAGTAATCCATAAATAAATACATCATCTATTTAGGTTTGCAGAACTGTCTGATGGATGGGAATAGCCTGCATTATACAATGAGGGCACTGCGGACACTGCGAAAACCAGCACCTGCTTTTGGTGCAAACAGGCCCTTTCTGAGTGACAGCATTGACCTCTCTATGTTCACGGGGGGTGCAAGAGCTGCCCAGACACCTTCCTGGTACCAATCTGTGAGGCTCTCCAGAATGAGGGTTTTTTTATGCAGGAACAGAAATGCATAAATCATCAGGTTCTCTGTCCCTATGTGAAATTTTAACAAAAGGCAGAATTTTATAACTAAAACTACCTCAAGAGGCAGATGTGCAGCCCCATCTTCTGAGTAGAGAATAGCCAGAGATGTGGAAGTCAAACATCTGTCCATCACAAACATCTGCAGACCTTCAGTGTGTTGGACTGGAATGAAATCCCATTCTCAGATCAGCTCCAGATCCCAAAGTTTCCAAAGTGCAGGAATGGTTTTATTCCAGCCTAGCTTCTTGCTCCTTGCTTCAAGTGACACCGAGCTGAAAGGTGGCTGGTGCTTCTTGCACATACAGAGTGCACATTAGAATGGAGCAAGGCACTGGGACAACCCAGTGGCATTTACACATCGTGCTTGGGCACACACAGCTCTGTTTTCTGGGCTTAGCCACAAGAGGGTGGCATGATGATGTGCACCACGCAGCTTCCCTGCTTCGGCTGTTTCGCTTTTAGCCTGGTATTTTATAGTCACCTCTGTAGATCTAATAAAACTTCGGAACAGATCCTTATTTTTGGCACATGAACACATTTCTCACTACAAAGGAGCTGGACAGGTGTTCCTGAAGGCAGCCCCAGCTGTGCAGTATTCCTTGATGTTACATTTACACGTGTCTTTTATATCTAAACCCAACCTTAGTAGGTACCGTAGCAACGTATAAAATTTAGACTATTTAGGGATCAAAACTTTTATTGGTGTTTGGTAACTGCTGTAGGGAGAAGTCCACAGATGTTGTTTATGAGCAAATATTATTTTTCATAGTTGTGCATGTTTACAAGGCAGTGATGTTCTTATGCAACTATATCGGGATATTTCTAGTGGGTCTTTATTTGATTATAGATGACGGTGAACAAGCTGGTTGACAAATATGCACCAGATTCATGAGAGCAAGGGAGACTAACTTAAATGAAACATATTTGTTTCATCTAAAATCTTCCCAGCCTGGATTGTCTTGGCATGCTTTTTCTAAATCAAACCATTGTATCCCAGCCCAAGTCACCCATCCTGAATAATGAATTAGTTGATGTGTCTCTGTGTAAGGCAAGTAAGCGTTTGACTTTGCAAAGCCTCACTTGGGTGGGAAGTCCCACTAAGAGCAAGGAACAGAGCACAGAGGACATCCAGGTAGCAATACAAATCAAAGAGACGAAACAACCGCTCTGGGTGTTATGTGCAAAGCTTTCTAAATGCTAGAATGTTTTTACCTTACTAATAGATTTCCAGGGATAGACAGACAGATGACAGATGATGCTGATACTCAGAACACACCTCAGCTTCACTGCTGTTTCATATTCATAGCCTGTGGCTCTCATCTAAATCAAAACTCCCCAATTTTGGACCCGTGCAGGTTTCTGCAGGGTGCAAGAGTCTCCGTACCCTCATTGCTCTGGCTGTAGGTCCAGGGCCTTTGTTTGCAGAAATCCCTCTTGCCATGAATATATTTTAAATACAAGCTTCCGAATCTCATTACTTGCTGTCTTTTCCTACTCCATTCATTTTTCGCCTAACAATGCACCTGCCAATATCTGCCCCTGAGCCCCATTTTAAGTAGCATTTTCCATAGTTAACATCACACTTCTGCTCCCTATCTATCTTTGGCAACTGCCGACTGCCTGCAGCAGGACCAGAGGAAGAGGGAAAGCCTTCCCTGGGTCTAACAATAACACAACACCCTTTCCTGGAAGAATGATGAGATAGGCTGTGTAATAAATATTTATAAGAGTGAGCGTAATGAAATGAATGTGTAGGATACTGAGGCTCCCTTAGGGTTTGGTCATCACATGTTTTTTTCCCTCTTTTCTTTCTTCTCTGTTACACAGAATTGTCCTGATGTCCCTGGGTTGTCGAGCAAATTGCTTATTGTGTTGCTCACTTACACAATGCATGTTATTATGTGCAACCAGCTGCTCCTGTTTGGCATTGCTCGCACATACAGAACAGGAGGCTACCGTCACTTCTCTCGTCTGGAAGTCAACGTTCCCTCTAGCGCCGAAGTTGCTGCCAGACCAGAAGAAGTCTGGCAACAAAGCAAGTCCTCGTGGTAAAGGTCCCTGAGAGACTCCTTTTTCTGGGAAGACTGAGGCTGCAGTTTTGTGATGAGTTTGAGCCGATCCAGCTTTGTGCTACTGTTGAAAGCCTCCTCATGCCTCTGTCCGTATATTCCTATTGCTTTCCTTGTGCTGGCACTAACTCTCGGGTGATTGCATAGAGAGCTGGAGCAAGGGACCAATTTTGTTGTTATTGTTATTGCCAATTAAGTTTTCATTACCATCCTTTCCTCTGTCCAGCTCTGTGCTCATTCAAGCACTAATGTTGGCACAAAGGAAAGAACAGCCAACTCTTCTGGTAATTATAACAGCTTAAATCCATCATAAAATGTCAGCCTCAGAATTGCAGACCTGTCTGGAGTAAGAGACAGTCAGAAATCAGAGGAAGGCTGTATGTGAGACTGAGAGATTTAATCTTGCTTGGGAGAGAAAGAACCTAAGCATGGTCCCAAACATGTTTGAGGCACTGACCCACTGCGAGATGGGGGCCGGCTACTTGTGGGCAGCACTTCATATCTGCCAAACAGGAGGGTACTAAACCCTGAGGGTAAGTTTTCTCTCAGATGGAAAGTGCTTTCAAACAAGTGCATCTACAAAGGCTTCAACATGCTTTAACTTTAGAGCTTTAGATTTTGGCAGCACAGGGATTTGTGTCTAAGCTGCTGTTCCTGATCAGCGGTCAGAGGGAGCACCCTCTGTCTGCCTTTTCCAAATTAAATGGTACCCTTTAGTGTGAAGTGGATTAAAATACGAGACTATAAAGCAACCTTCGCCTGGAACAAGAACATCCTCATTGTTATTTTTAAGACAGCTATTCTGCTTTAAGCTGCTATCTCTTTTAACTGTGAATTAACTTCCATCTCTTTTGTTTGCTTTAGTTTCTCTGACCCCAGTGCACAGCTTTGAGGCTCTGAACCCCAACCCATGGGAGGCAGCCAAAAGGCATTTTCAGTGGTGGGATTCAGACTGAACCCAGAACTGAGGTAATACTCTGCTGCCTATTTCATAAAAACATAAAGCATGCAGTGAAACTTCTTGTTCCTCGCTGCTTTCTCTGTGGAATGGATTTTCCCTGTTCTTTGGGTTTCTTTTATTTTAGAGAGCCTTTTTGGGGAGCACGTGTTGTTCTTTACCTGCATTTGTTGAGTATCTTGCGCAGCTGGATCCTGGTAGTTGGAATTCTCCGGCTGCCAGCTGGAAATGGGCTGCTTAGGTTTGGATTCAGAGCCTGGAGAAACTGTGGTTCCAATACCTCTGTAACTCATGCTACTGTGCTTTGAGGTCTCTTGCATCTATATCAGCCTTTCAAAAGATCACATAGGAAAGGCTCCTGCTGAGCTAAATGAGTTCATAGCAGCTTTTGCTGGATTTCCCTAATGAGCTCTTCATTGCTGGGATCTTACACAGACCAAGAGATATGTACGATACAGTGTCCATATACCTGACTCGCCAAAGGTATATGGAGCACAACTAATATCTCCTGAAGGGGGAAGAGGAGGCTGAACCACCAACACCTGCCACTTGCTGCTGCTGCTCTTTACCATTCACGCTTTCTCAGCTCCAAGTAGCTGAGGTTTGCAGCTATTGAAAGATAGAAAGAAACTCCTCACTGTCCCTGTCAGTCCGCAGCCCATAAATGGGAGATTTTCTTGCTGTAAGTATCAGGGCAGAAATGCTATTGCCTGGGGAAGGAATGTCCCTTCTGCTGGCACAGGTCTGCTCTTTGTTCATTACAGACTTAGAGCCAAGGAGTTCTCCGATCTTTCCTGAATCTGCAGTGTCTCTTTCTCCAGGCTCTCCTTCCTCTGTAAGCACTACAACACATCATGGCACGCAGCGTCGGGCATTGCTGCGAGCAGCTGAAGCAGCTAAAGCCTACCCGGGATGTGTGACACCACAAATGCCTCCCTGCAACCACAGGGCTGGCTCCTGTGAACACAGGCGTCAGCAAGTGTTGGCTTTGCTCGTGAAGGAGCTGCCCGTGGAAACACTGCTTGTCACAAACTCACTTTGTCTGTGCCGATGTGTGGGTGAGAGGGGTGGGTTTGGTGTCGCTCTCGCGGAGTACGTGTGTTGTCAGTGTGAAAGGAGCTGGTGCTCTGGGTCACGTTACTGGTGCTCTCTCAGTTCAAGGGCTGTTTGCTAAGGCTGTTTCCTTTTCCCCAGGGCTAGATATTCAAGGAATATATCTGTTGCAAGCTTGGATTTGTCAAAATGCTGGTTTAATTCCTGTTCCCACCAACATGGAGGAAAACAGAGTTGCCGAGGAGGAATCGCATAACACTGTAATGTCAGGCAGGGAGCAAAGACAAGAATTAAACCTGGATCTTTTGGTTTCTAGGTTTGTGCCTGCTTCTAACTCTGACCTGTGGCAGGGAGCTGGGTCAATGTCTTAACACAGGCGCATGCTGTTATCCAGAGCATGCAGTATTTTGCAGATCACTAGTGGTTTACATTATTTATATTATGCCAGATTTGCCTTTTAGGTTATAATTTCTGTGCTTAAAAGGAGGGAGAAATGTCTGGGATTTGAGGAAAAAAAGGGCAAGAGCGTGTTTAAAAGCAAATCACTGACAGACACAATGAAGAGACATTCCTCTACAGCCTAGTTAAAGCCATTTGACAGCACCTTTAAAACCACCTCATGCAGAAAGGAGCAGGTGGGAAAAACTGAGAGAGAAAGGAGGGTTTGCTGAGACTGTTATTCTCTAGCTCCATGCTGGAATAATGCAGAAGGGAGCATGGCTGTTACTATCCCATTTTCTTTCTGCAGGGAGGTAAGCATATGGATAGTGCAGGAATCATAGAATCAGAATCATAGAATAGAATTGCTTGGTTGGAAATGACCTTTGAGATCATCAACTCCAACCATACCTGTCCACTACTAAACCATATCCCCAAGCACTTCATCTAGCCATCTTTTAAACACCTCCAGGGATAAAGACTCAACCACTTGCCTGGACAGCCTCTGCCACTGCCTGATAACCCTTTTGGTGAAGGAATCTTTCCTGATGTCTAATCTGAAGCTCTGGCGCAACTTGAGGCCCTTTCCTCTAATCCTATCACCTGTCACTTGGGAGAAGAAACCAGCGCCGACCTCACTACAGCTTCCTTTCACGGAGTTGTAGACAGTGACGAGGTCTCCTCTCAGCCTCCTCTTCTCCAGGCTAAAGCACCCCAGTTCCCTCAGCTGCCTCTCGTAAGACTTACTCTCCAACCCCTTCCTCCAGCTCTGCTGTCCTGCTCTGGACGCACTCCAGCCCCTCAATTTCCTTCTTGTAGTGAGGGGCCAAAACTGAACACAGGAACTGATGTGTGGCCACGCTAGTGCCGAGTACAGGGGCACAATCCCTTCCCTGGTTCTACTGGTCACACTGTTTCCGAGGGTTGGTGGATTTGCTGTGGCCTTATTACCTTTTCCTTCCCAGTCCAGAGGGACCAATGCTGGGCAGAGCCTCTCTGCATGTCTGTCCAGGGCAGGGGCTGCTGGGTCCCTGGGCTCCCCTGCCCCAACTGTGCCAAGTGCTGACTTACAGCTGTGTAACTCACACACATAGGAAACCTGCTTCCCACTGCACAATCTTTCTGGTTTCATTTAAGTTTTTATAGTTCATTAAACAAGCTAATAAATAGGAGAGTCTGGATTAAAAAGGTTTCTTTTTTCATGTTCTGCATAGCTGGAGTCCTCTCTGGTATGCCAAGCAGCCTCTTCTTCTTACGGAAGCCAATGCAGACCCCCTCCTGCCCACTCTGGATATGGCTGCTTGGCACCAGTCGCTACTGCAGAAAGAAGGTCTTGGTGTCATTTGCCCTTAGGACTAACTCTGCACCTGCAGATTTATGTGCGTATGTGCAGCTTGACTTGGTTCCTGGGACCCAGCCAAGCTGGGGAGGCAGCAGCTTCGTCTCCATCTCTCAGCACCGTTCAGCTCCCTGCCTCATCTCAACGGCTTGGCTTGGCTGGCAGATGGGTCTTGCCTCTCTCCGCAGCGACAAGGTGTGGACAGGCTGTGCTGTGTATTACATTTGCTTTATTTTCAAAGGCAGCTGGGAAGCGTAGGAGACTTTGACACCGTAAAAGCCCGATGAACGATATCCACCTGAAGGAGCTGTGCTTTGAAACAGGCCTAGCGGGACTGCAAGCCACACAGTCACTGGTGTCTGTTTAGAATCACAGAATTATTTGGTTGGAAAAGACCTTTGAGATCATCAAGTCCAGCCGCATCTGTCCACTGCTAAACCATACGTGTGGAGCTGCAGCCTCTACTCCTCCCCACAGACATGGGCTTACATCCCTCAGCAGCCATCAGCCTTTGGGTGGCCCTGAGCCACGTGGTTTCTTTTTCTCCTTTTGCACCCCGGATGTCCGTACAGACTGGAGAGCGAGAGGCTGGAGAGCAGCCCCACGGAAAGGGATCTGGGGGTGTTCATCAATGGCAAGTTGAACATGAGCCAGCAGTGAGCCCTGGCAGCAGCCAAGAGGGCCACTGTGTTCTGGCTTGAATCAGCCATGGTGTGGCCAGCAGGACCAGGGAAGGGATCATCCACCTGGACTCAGTACTGATGAAGCCTCTCCTCGAATCCTGGGTTTAGTTTTGGGCCCCTCACTCCAAGGAAGACATTGAGGGGCCGGTGCGTTTGGAATGGGATGCGCTTTGAGGTCCCTTCCAACCCAAACCATTCTATGATTCTATGATTCTGTGTGCTTTAGCTGAACTTCTAGGAGGATCTGTGCCACGATCTTCACAGGCACAGAGGTGAGGCTGACAGGTAGGGAGTCAATCAGTGAAACCAACCCAAACCACTCTAAGATTCTATGATTCTATGACTCCGGGATCCAAACCCTCCTGTGATCGACTTCATGATTCCGCGATTCACCAGCGCGGTCCCAGCGCGGAGCAGCGCGCGTGGACGGCTCCCCGCCCCGCCGGCTGCCCGGGGGCCGCACCTGCCGCGCTGCCCCTGCCCGGGGGCACCTGTTGGCGCTGCCGGGTGGGGGGTGGGGTGGCTGGCGGAGGCGGGGCCGGGGCCGCCCCCGGCAGCAGCAGCAGCAGCCGCGGGGCCGGGGCGGCCGCGCAAGATGGCGCAGGGGCGGCGGGGCAGCGCGCTGCCCGCGTAGATGCCGCGGCGGCCCCCGCTGCCGGCGCGCGGCGGGGCGTTCATGGCGCTGGAGGAGCTGCTTTGTCTCTGCTGCGCCGTCCTGGCCGTGCAAGGTGGGTGAGCGGCGGGGGGAAGGGGGGACGGTGCGCCCCGCGGGATGCGCTGCTCGCGCGGGACGCTCGCCCTGCAGTGGTAGCCCGCTCCGCCGATTATTGGCCACGCCGCGAGTCGCCCTCTCCCCCGCTTCAGTGGTCACCCCCTCTTAGCGGCCATCCCCGTCCCAGTCGCCCTCTCCCCTGCTTAGTGGCCACCTCCCGGTCGCCCTCTCCCCGATCAGTGGCTATTCCCTGTCCTAGTCGCCCTCTGCCCCACTTCAGTAGCCATCTCTCTCACCAGTTGCCCTCTCCCCTGCTTAGTGGCCATCCCCGAGTAGCCCTCTCCCCCTTTCGGTGGTTGCCTCCTGATCCTCCTCTCTACCCCTAAGTGGCCACCCCTCGAGTCGCGCCACCCCCCCCCCCACACCGTAGTGGCCACCCCCTGAGTCGACACCTCCCCCCTTGAGTGGCCAACGCCCGGTCTCCCTCTCCCGCCTTGAATGATCACCCCCCAGTCACTCTCTACCCCTGCCGTGGCCACCCCCTGGTCTCACTCTTCCCCCCTTAGCAGCCGTCCCTCGAGTCATCCTCTCCCTGCTTCAGTGGCAGCCCCGCAGTCTCGCTTTCCTCCCTTTCAGTGGCCACCTCGCGGGTCCCCTTTCCTCCCTTTCAGTGGCCACCTCCCGAGTTGCCCTTTCCCTGCTTAGTAGCCACCCCCAGTTGCCCTCTCCCCTTTCCCCCCTTCGGTTGCCCCCCCCCCCCCCCCCCCCGAGTTGCCCTCTCCCCCCATGAGTGGCCAATGCCCAGTTGCCCTCTCCCGCCTTCAGTGGCTGCCCCACCCCAGTTGCCCTCTCCCCTCCTTGTGTGGCCACCTCCTGAGTCGTCCTCTTCCCCCTTGAGGGTCGCTGCTCCCGATTGCCCTCTCCCCCTGCTGTGGCCACTCTGCTTGGCCATTGCCTGGTTGCTCTCTCTCCCCCTCTTTACCACCCTTCCCCCCGCCCAATTTATCCCCTTTTTTTCTCTCCTGACCACTTTTCATCCCCCTGAGCTGGGCGGCAACCGCACTTGTGGCCTCAGCCCGTGCCTGGATGGTGCCTCCTTTGGGGTCATCTTTTGGGGTTGACACAGGGAGACCCCCTCCAAGGGCCAGGCTCCAGGGGAACTGGGCCAGTGGCCGTGACCCTTGGCTTCAGCGTGCCAGTCTTCAGCAGCACCACTCAAGTTTCCTTTGGAACCGAAGTGCTGGTCCGGCGTGGGGCAGGCCCAGGTGTCTGGCAAGGTCGCCAGGTGGTGGGAAGCCTCACTCCGCTCCCTGCGGTGCAGGACGCTCGGTGGGCAGATGTCCCTCTGTCCATGAAAGCAATCCAGGAGTGGCCGTGTTCCTTGTGCTCCTCATTTTGCAATGATTACGCAAACGGCTCTGTGTGAGGGTACACGTACACCGGTCACGCTGGCTGATTCTGCCTTTGCTATCAAAGTTTGTATCCAGAGTTGCTTGTTGGAGCTGCAGAGCTTGGCCTGCGTAGTTCATTCCCTGGGTGTGCACAGACCCACAAAAGCTTTTGTTTGCACCCTGGAGAAGGGATGGAAAGGTGTCAGCTGCATTGAAAAATCTGAGCCTGTGTGTGCCCTGGAGTTGGTGTTGTTTAAAAGAGCCTCCTAAATGGGGATTGTGCTGGAGGAGCCATCCCTGTGTCATTGTGCATTTTTATTCCTTTTTATGATGCATTCAAAACATATTAACAGCTCAGAAAATAGCCTTTTGGGGGAGAATTCGGTGTCATGGGCGGCAGCAGGGTTGTGCTTCTTTTCTTTCTTTATTTTGGAAGGTTGTGAGCTACTTCCCGTTGGGGGTAGGTTGTCATTTGATATAGGTGCAGTGTTATGGTGGCTGTGCGTAAAAGGAATAACGGTCCATGTAAACAGCCCATTGTCGTCAGTGCGTGTAGATTTTTAAGGTGGTTGGCAGTGTGTGACCCCACCAGCAGATGAACGGGTGAGCTGACGCCAATGGGAGCTGCATCTCCTACGTGTTTGAGCAAACGGCTACGTGCATCCCGAGGCTTGGAATGGAGAACAATGATTTGAAAAAGAAAGAAAAAAAAAAGGGGGGGGTAGTGGGGTGGATGTTGTTTTTCAAACTCACTTCAACAAGAAAACTTCAAACTTCAAACGCTTTGCGGGAATTTGCAGTTGTGGCTTCTCTGCTTTTTTTTTGCAAGCAATTAGGCAACCAGTGAAAACTTTCTGTTTGTTTTCTGACCACATATTATGTGGAGGTAGTGAGCGCATCCGCGCAGTCAGTGGACGTGCTGCTTGGTACATGTGGATGTGCTTTCCAACAGGTGGGTTTGATTCCAAAAAGAAAAAACATAGCCTTTTTTCAATCTGAAATTATTTTGGCAGAGGGTTGAAATGGGTTTTGGAGAGTCTGCGTTTGATCCCGAAACCTACGTGTTTTGATCCAAAGTTCAAGCCTTGCTGGGTATGAAATACTTAGGAGAGAAGTAGACTGGAAAACCTTCTCCCCTCTGTGGACTTGCTGGAAGCTGTGCCAGTTTATACTAGCTGGGATGTGATCCAGTGTTTTGAAAACCTCCTGCCTGTCTGACTTTGGGACTGTTTTCCTTGCAGTAGCAGGAATGGGTTTAAGGAAGGAAAAAAGCCCCACCAACTCCTCTTCAGCTGACTCTGCCAAGGCGTTTGTGCTGATTGCTTTCCTTGGGGCTCTCTGCAGGGATGTGTCGATGGGGAGCAAGCTGAACTTCCCATCCAAGCCATCAGCTGAAGTCCATCTGGCTTTACGTCAGTGGGCTTTGTGGTCGAGTCCTCTTGCTGCAGAACAGATTTCCTTTTTCAATGTCCCCTAACTTTAGTTCTGGTTTGTTTTATGCTTCCTGTGGCATTCGTCCTGGTGGCGTAACCTTGCTGCCTGCGGCGTGCAGTGAGTGCCTTTGCCTGTGGAAGTCAGTGTTGCCATTGTTCAGGGATCTAATGCCTATTGCTGTGCTCGTCGCAGGACGTCACCTGCATGCAGATCCCTCTGTCCTGTTGCCTGTGCTGTTGTAGTCGTGCCTCTCCGTGAGCTGGATTACGAGGAGGCAGGATGAGCAGTGCAGGGAAGGTGTGTTTCTTACAGTCCCCAAGAAACAGGGGGTCCTGACAGTGCCAAACCCTCGTGCGCACCATGTTAGTGAGGTTTTGCCTGTATCATGTTTCCAGGGGCAGGGTTCTGCTGGCAGCCGTTCGTTGTGCTGTGGCTGTCATGACATCCAGGCTCCAAGCCCTGATGGATGCTCCGAAGTGGGAATGTTTCTGATGGTGTTTCTCAGTGTCACTTCTGGTGTGTGAGGCTGAAGGAGAAACCGCTCAGGCTTGGTTCTCGTTTTGTTTTCTGTTTTCCCTAGCTTTTGCCCTCTCTTTTTCTCTTTGTGCTCTCTCATTACCCTGAAGTCGAAAGTGAAGCAGAACCCGCTATTTTCTGATGTCCCCCCTTTCTGCACCAGACTTTCTCCTGGCAGCTGTAGGCAGTTTGATCTGCTGTGGAAGCCCACGCGGGGTGGGTGTATCGCTGATGGCATGCGAGCCGCTTCCCAGTGGTGCAAGTAACGATTTAAAAAGAAAATGTTTGGCAATCTGCCTTTCCCTGGGGAAGAAGGGAGACGATTCTCCCTGTGTACATATTTGCAGCCTGATTTGGAGCTGGAGGCAGCTTCTGTGGTACAGCACAGGTCTCTGTGCAGCAGGGGCACCTGAGTTACCTGTGTTTGGGAACTGCTGGGATGGCTTGGGTGTTGCCCTGGCATATGGAATGGCTTGCTTGAGTGCTCACTGTGATCTTGGGCTGATTGCTTCATTTGCTCTGATGTCCTCAGGGCCCGTCTTTAGACAAAAATAGAGATGCTGCAGGCTTCTCCCTGTTGAAGGTGTTGAGTGAAATCCATCAACAGGGGTAAAATCCATCAATGCGTGTTTCAAGACCTGTATGATCTTTGTCGCTAGAGTGTACAGCTACCCCAAGGGCAGAGTCGTCCCATGTTGGTTCATGAATTCATGGCTCTTGATACATATTGCCTGCTGAGTCGTTTGAACTCTACCTCTCCCAGAGCCACCTTCACAAAAGCTAATGATTCTCCCAGGGAAAAATCCAGGTGGTTGTGAACCAATTTGGGCATTTGCAGTGTAAGAGATGCTGTTTGCACGATTTACACGCACCTCTCCTGTTTAAATGGCTGCCTTGCCATTAAGCCTAGTCATGGTTATATAATTAAGATAGGAATTAATATTTAATCTGATTGTAATTTGTTGCTGGAATCCATCCCAAACCATATCTCTGCATGAGGTGAGTGGGTACCAGAGGGAAAACTGAGGCCAGTGTTAGATGCAGGGGATTTTCTGCTTGGACACTGAGAATTAAAGGCCTGCCTCGGGTGACAGCAGAAACCCTAACATTTATAAACCCAGGATGATCATCGTCATTTTGTTATCTGTAAGAAGCAAATGTTTGCTTTATAGTCAGCTGTAATACTAGAGGGAATGTGGTAAATCCTTGTTATCAGTATTTGCCATGTGCATGTTGGGCCAAAATCAACTCTGGTGCAATTTGTTACTTTCTGGAAAAGAACTGGACCTGCTGGTCTACAGTATTTTTAACCTGGTTTTCTGAGGAAAAATGACTTATGTAGTCATGTTCTCTCGTTGTCTGTCCATCTCCCTTTCCTTTTCCAAGGAGTTTGGAAAAGGAGTGAGATACAGAGCGAGTCCAGAGGAGGCCATGAAGATGATCCAAGGGCTGGAGAACCTCTGCTATGAGGACAGGCTGAGAGAGTTGGGATTGTTCAACCTGGAGAAGAGAAGGGTCTGGGGAGACCTTAGAGCAGTCTCCCAGTACTGAAAGGTGCTTCAGGAAAGCTAGGGAGGGGTTCTTGATCAGGGAGTGCAGGGACACGACAAGGGGGCCAAAGAGCTCCTTCTAGTTTACCTGACTTTTACTGGTGTGTGGGAGTCATCCTGAAACACCACTGAATTTCCTAGTTCTGAAGAGTAACAAAGCCTTCGCAGAGAGGGGAAGAAGTGGTTGGTGTTTACCTCCAGGAAGGCAGGTAGCTGCTGGAGCTGCAGCAGCTGAGAAAGATTCCCTGGGCGAACCCAAGCGCTTGTCATGAGCCTGTTTGAGCACATCTAACCCTTTGTTGTTTGAAGGTGTCGAGACTCTTTGCTTGTGAGCGTGTAGGTTGTGGTGCTTCTCCCTTGGACGTGTCTTCTTCCATGTCACTGATGCCTTGTGGTCTCTCTGTTTGAGTCAGATCCTCTCCTGCTCTTAATCCAGGGGATCCTGCTGTTGTAATATGGAACTGCTTTATCTGAGAAGTCTAGCAGGAGCAGTGTGTTATCTCTGTGGGTAATAAACATACTTTGTGGTGGTTGTGATAAGCAATTACTGTATTCCACTGAAACTTTCATATCAGATGTTCTGAAATGATTTGAAAACCTGTATCTGCATTTTAGACACAGTTGCCTGTTGCTGCCATATTAAATTCAGCTGGCCTATGGAATAACGTGCTTTATTATTATGCTTTCTTGGATTTTAATGTTTTAATTTTTTTCAAGATTTCTTGTGTGGATTTCTTGAGGACAGGTCACTAATATTAAAGGTGTGATAATGAAATGTGAGCATCCCCAGAGGTTGCTCTTAACCCAAATTAGTGGGAGAATTAAAATCCAGTGTGTGAAGCTGTTGCGTTTGTGCTGTCTGCTGTGGCTTTTTCCCTTGTTCTGATCGACTTCGCTGTTCTCATTTCCTGCTTGGGTTTTTGAACCATATTCCCTTTGGAGTTGGGATGGCTTAGCACCTTGTTAAATGTAAGAATTTGGGAAATTAAACAGTTAAAATGGAACTCCAGGGAAGGGTGCTGGGATGGCAGAACCTGTGGGAGAGGTGGGATGCTGGGTTGCTGCAGCGGCATTGGCTTGGGGGTTATGTGATAAGGTCTTGCTTTATGTTTCACTGTCTGTGCTGGGAAATGTGCATCTTTGATAGTTTTTAAATTGACCGTCAAGTTAATCGATGTGACCAAAAGGCTTATTACTTCATGAGATGGATTTCCCACGCTGTGTTGTGTGAATATACTGAGGGTTTTGCCAAAATCCGGCTGTTTGTGCACTCAGGACCTGGATAAACCTTGTTTTTCAAAAGCATCAGCAGTGCTTATGGGTTTTAGTATTACCTGAAGTTTTGCACTTACTGCAAGACTGTTCTCTCTGTGTCTCTTGGCTTGTTCCTTAGACCCAATTTGCAGGATGGGCACATGTATTTTCCAGACAAAAGGGGAATTGTGCCTAATATTAGAAGAAACCTTTGGAAATTTTTGTCCCCTTTTTGTCTCTTATTTTTGGAGATGGTCTGGTGAAAAACTCCCATGTGCTGCTTGTAGTACTCTTGCTGTGTGCTCTTACCGTTCTGGAAATGTCAGTGCTGCTTTAAAAGGATGATATTCAGAGTCCTCATAGTCCTGTTGACCCAGAGGAACTGGGCCAGTTGTAGCCTGTTCCTGTGCCCTACCAGCCCTGCTGGCCTGTTTGACTCCTGGCAGAGCCTTGAGAGAGCTCCTAAGAAGGAGACATGAAGCTTTCTGTGACCAAAAACAAGAGAAGGGTTGGGTAGGGCAGAGGATTAGCAGATGTTCAGGCTGATGTTCAGAGGGTTTAGCCTGTGACGTTGGGATGGGTTCTGTTACTGTAGAGGAGATAAGATTTGTGTACGAGATGCTGGGGCTACTTGGAGGTTATCTCAGCAGTGGTGTAAGCATTGTGACATGGGGTGGAGGATCTGGGGCTGCTGGTTTATTTCCCTTATTTCCCGCTTGATAGGTGTCTCCCCCCACCGCGGAGACTCAAGCAGCCCTGTAGCTGGAGAATTCAGGTTGTCATCGAGGAGCAACCATATGCTACACACGTTTGTGTGCGCTTGCGAAGGCACTCTGAGTTTTTGCATAACAAGGCATCTTGGCAAAATACACGTAGAACATAAAAGGGGGGAAAAGGAACCCAGCATCTGATCCAATGCCAGCTCCTTTGCTGGATTTTCAAAAATTGTTTAGATCCTCCTTCCAAAGAATGTTTTTGTAAACATAATGCTGTCTATTAGCCATGTAAATTACTGTCATTGGTGGCAATTATTGTGATGGAAAGATAAGCGTGTTGAAACTCTGGTTTGATTTACCCCTCCTGACCCCCCCAACCCCAGCTTGCTAACCAGTTGTTTATTGCAGTACTGATTGTGGCTTTTGTCAGAGAAATGAAAATATTGTTCCAAATTATATAGCTTTGTTTTTCCTAGGCCATAGTAAATGCAACTTTTCTGTCTTCTCCTTTGCACTCTTTTCCCTGTACTGAAAGCAAAGCAAACCTTTCCTCAAGGAGATGAGCTGTATGTTCCCAAAGTCAAATGTCTCAAATGTCACCTGCTTGAAGAGGGTCGTTAGGAGCAAACTTCTATCTGGAGGCTTTCCTCAAGAGTCTGGCAGTCGAAAATCTGGCTGGCAGCATTACCACTAGTACTATTGTAGGGTTTTCTGTACATACAAAGTGGGGGAGAGAAGGAAGTTTCTCCCAGCTGCTGGCAGAGAGTAGCTTCCCATTTACTTAGGGCTTGTGGCTGCTGCCAGGATTTTCTGTGTAGCAGCAGAGGGAGTTAAGTGCGGGGTGAAAGGCTTCAGTAACACTTCAGCATCCGGGCACGAGGCTGTGCTGTGAAATAATTCTTCTTGCTCTTTGTTTTCTGTACAAGTCAAGGCACTTGAGCGGTTTTGTAGGTTTAAGGCTAGCGAGCTTGTGCTGCCTTCACGTGTGTGGCAAGAAGCTGAGGACATGTCCCATTTCTGGTTTGATGGTTGTGCTTGGTCAAGAGTATCTCTTAAAGAGCGACACCCACTTCTGACTTAATGTCTTGTGGGTGCTTGTCTGTTACAGCCCCTTGGGAAGCCGGTTTGATGTCCTTCTCACTCACTAATGTGCACTTCTGTTCAGTCTGACTTTACCTAGCAGTGCTTTTTTGCTGTTTATGAGGACAAGTACTGGTATGAAAAGCCTCCCTGTGAGTATGTGTACACTGCTAGAGTTCCCTGGTAACCTGCTCTTTACTCAGCCAAACATGTGCAGGCCCTTGAGTCTTCTACCTGTTTTCCATCCCCTAATCTCAGCCTTCTGTAGCAAGCACTAGAGTAGGTAAAAGCCCTGCAGTTCAGTGTTTGCTCAGCAGAGGAAATGTCTTGCCGCTTCAGTTCAGAGCCCAACTTTTCACATCCAGACCCTGCGAGTTCCTGAGGGCACCTGTAGCCCCATACTCGGCACAGAACTGAGCCACCATTCAGTTCGGACAACCAGTGCTGAATGTGGCTTTCTGGTTATGAGAGGATCAGAGCCAAACAGAGGGAAAAGTAAAGAAACCTTCAGCTCCAAGAGCGCCTCTTGGGTGGGGAGCTGAACTGGTGCTGAGGCAGATTTCGGGTTTTGCAGCAAGGTGCTCACATGCAGGAAACCAAAGGAAGAGTCAGGATGAGGCACATATGTGCCGATTCCATGTAAGTTTCAAAGAGAGAAGCTGCTGTCTAAGCTGGAATCGCGCCACGTAGTTACACTT
Source organism: Dromococcyx pavoninus (assembly GCA_033558185.1). NCBI lineage: Eukaryota > Metazoa > Chordata > Aves > Cuculiformes > Neomorphidae > Dromococcyx > Dromococcyx pavoninus. The sequence goes on from JAUMJL010000945.1 coordinate 60,166, forward strand.
GCGTAGAAAAATACTTAGTCTTACAGCAGCTTTCGCCAGATAACATCTCGGCCACATCCTCCATCAGCACTTTGAGTACAGGTGGAGAGTATGGAGCTTTGCCCCCTCCTGCTCATAAAGATGTCTCTGCCCTTTCCCATGTCACCTACGCAACACAATTCTTACTTTCTTGTGTAAATGTCTCCAACCTCTTGTGTCCACGAAGTAGCAGTGAGCCTCCAGAAGTAGGAAACCAATGCTAGGACCTCTCAGACTTTAAGAAGGAGACATTTGGTTCCCTGCTGCATGGCATGCTTGCAAGTGGCTTCCGGCAAGCCTGTGGCTGCATCATTGTTTTTGATTTATAAAATGAGATATTAAAATTCCTCTCATCGGGACTGAGCTGAGCCTGCCTGCCCGTGGTGCATCAACACTGGGAGATGTTTACTTGCTATGTGCAGGTCTGAAGATGAAAATTCCTGATTACTTGTTTATCTGTTTTAAAGTTTGGGTTTAAAAAAATGCTGCCATTGTAGGGAATATTTCCTTCTCACCAGAAACTTGTTAGACTATAAATTTCAAAGTATTAATTTTTATGGCATTTACTAAGCTGAACTAATTGGGTATTTTGGAAAGGGGGAAGACAAGGGTGTAGATGTGTGTTTTTATGTAGATTTCATTAAAAATGTGACTTGGATTATCCTGCTGGCTATCTGAGGGATGTGAAGGTCTCTGCTGGAGAATGCAAGTGATTATAGACTGGTGACTAACAAGTAATCCTTGGCTAATATGGATAGGCTCAATTAATGTTAATCCCAGCTCAACAGGAGTAAAAGTTGGATAAAGTGAAGGAGATTTTGCAAGGCTGTTACTGACCTGAATAGGAGAATGGTCACACAGCATTCCCCAAAATGAAACCAGTTCTAATGAAGAGGAGTAATTCTCATAATTTCCTTCTCGCACTGGAGAAGGAACTCTGTAGAACGGCCCAAAACTGCCTCGTTACGAAGATGAGAATTTCTCCTGTGCTGATGTTTATGTACTGGGGAGCACAGGACCTCATAAAAGAGCAGCAACAGTAATTAGTCTAGATTTATGGAAGTAAATCTGTTTTTACAAACAAACAAGGTTGTATTTCTTGGTTCAAAGCAGTCACCATCTATAGTGCTCACCTAGCAGTCTGATCCTCAGAGGCAAAACTTCTCACCATGGAGAAAAATGGGTGATTTGGGCATTTTTGCAAAAATCTCAGTAGAAAATCAGGGGTTGATTTTAGATGTGTTTTGGTGAAATAAGCAGAAGCCCAGAGACAGCTGGGAGAAGCATCACATCTGAGTCTGGACCCCATTCCTACAGGAGGGCCCCAAAGTGGTAGGACGGTCCCCACAGGCATCCTGCTGCTTGGATACTGCAGTGTTGAAAGCGTATCCTTCACCATTTGGAAGCAGACCCAGTCCTTTTACTGCTTTGTCCTCAAACTGTCAGGTTTCAGCTGGCTGCAGCTTTGGAAAAAGGAAAGATTTACGCGCTCTGAAGAGAAACTTACACTGACAGTGGATAAACGCACTGTAGATATTGGAAAGTTAAACAGCCATGTAGATGTCAGGGAACACAAGCTATGAAATATATTTTCCTCCTGTTGTTATGATAGTAGTAAGTTTAAATTAGGAAATGGGAGGGCAAATTCCCACCCATTCTGACCCTTGGTCCTACATCTTCTAAAAGGTGGTACTGCTCGTTGTTTTCCTCCACCTTCAAGTGCATCCCAGTAGCCATGGATATGGGCGTTATCTTGCTGTTTCTCCTAACACGATTCCTGAGTTCTATGAACTCACTTTGCATTTTCAGTGATAGCTGAGTTTCCACATCACAATCAGATAATGTTTTTTAAAGTGGACTAGGTGAGAAGTTATACCAGGAGGATGCAAATTTCTGAGATGGTCAAGGCCTTGGTAAGATCATTTCATTGTCTACCTGTGGGCACTCTTTTGACTTAACAATTTAGCATCTCCTGTTGTTTGATTTTCAGTGTCTCCTTCTCAAACCTACCCTCTTATCTGCTATTGTCCAGGTGAGGCTGGTTGGCTTACTCTATTGATAACACACCTTTGTGGGTGAAGTGATAACTAAAAGGAGCAGAGCGTGTCTAGATAAAGCCTGAGGCAGTCCACACCCATGGAGAGAGCCGGTGTTGGACGCTGCAGCCTGTAGCCAGGCAGTGAAGCACAGATGGGTTTCGTGACTTCCCAGAGGCTGTATGGTGACAGAGCTGTGCCAGGACCGAGTCTGATGCTTTGTCTGGACTGCCCTTGCTGTCTGTTCTCTGCAATGTTAACTCCTGGTTTAAGGTCCCCTCACCTTGCTCTTGTGTTCCCGTGCTGCGTGGGTGGCATGTGCCCTCTGCCATCCTTGTGTCCTCCCAGAGAAGGTAAACCTCTCTTGAGGAGATGCAGGCTCGCAGTGACAGTTGTCTCCAGTGAGCTAATAAAGCATACTTTCCTGTTAGCTTTCTTCATTGCAGTTCTGAGTTGTCTTCTCTTCCCCTTCGTGCTGGCTCATTATTTCTCATTAATTCGTGGTTGGTGCAATTACCTGGGACATAGAGGACAGTTGGTAGGAGGTTGATGAGCCTGACTTCACTTCTCAGGAGTAGGTGACTTTGTAATGATACAACATGTGAGAGTTGGTTCTTGTCTTCTTGGAATGGCGAGTTGCACACCCTGGCCTTGCCGCTGGAGCTCTGTGGGAGAGGTTGTCTGTTTTGAAGAAAGCTGGAAAGCATAAGGGGCAGAGAGAGGGGCTTTGTGTGCAGATTTCTTGGGTACCCAGTTGGACTGAAGCCAGAGCCACTCTTGGTGTGTTGTATCTGCTCTGTCTTATGGCACTTTATACCCTGTCCTGAAGAGCCGCTACAGACTCGAATCCCAGCCTATCAAGAAAATGGGAGCAAACAAGGGAGGCTCTTTGCTTAACTTGAAAAAACAGAAAGTGACAATAAATAGTTCTAAATTTGTTCCAGGGAATATTGTTTTTTGTTTCAGCTCAGTCTGAGGACTGCTTGTGTCTTAGGATATGTGTCAGAGCAGTGTCACCCCTGCAGAAGGGTTCTTGGCCCTTTTTCTTTGCAGACAGCATTTCAGGTAAGAGCAGAGATGGAATCTGATCCCTTTTTGCAAGGAGAAAGCCAGCACACAGGAAGATAAAAGGGCTGTCACTGATAAAAATATCACAGTTTCTTTCCTTGTAACTTGTTTTTTATGGGCAAATATGTTGTGCTGCTGGTTTCCCTGTACAAATGCTCCTCTTTTTTAAGGGTTGTATTCATAGGTGAACATCCCAGCTGCTAGGAAGGACTTCTTGATGGAAGCTGGACTAGGCTGTTTGAAGGATGGTTTTGCAGTTAGAGTACAGGCTGTTGGTGCAGAAGGAGCTGTACCTGCTCTTCTCTTTCCATTTTTATCTTCAGGTGAACTGCAGAATCTCATTACCAACGGCAGTGGCAGGGCTTTGAAGATTTCTGGCCTAATTATCTTATTTGTGCTGTGAGTAGCAGTGAAATCCATGTGCTGTCAGGGAGACTTAGCTTTTGTGCCAGCTGTACGGGGGGGAGGGGGTGTGGAGAAAAAGGCCTCGTGAAAAAGCCTGTGTGGCAGGTTTGTTTCTGAGGGCTGGCTTGGGCTGCGTGCATATTCCCTGGTTCTACAGGTGCTGTGGGATTTCCTGCAAGACCTGGGTGGGGTGAATGAGGTGCAAGAGAACCTACCATGTTCTGGACTCCATCTGTGACCCCACATATGCCTTATTTTAGGTGATTCTCATGGAAGTCGAGCTTGCAAGTTGAGTTCTTTCTTTGTCAGGACTGTAAAAGCAAACTAATGTTATGCAGGATTTCCCATTTGGTTAAACATCATGTGCTCTGCTAGGAGAAGGTTCAGGCCTGTTTTCTAGCTATGTGACTTTCTAGCGGCTTCCTCAGCAGAAAGTTTTAGGTACCTTCATATAATTACCAGCAGTCTTACATATGGGAGATTTTGGCAAACTGGGTTTTTCCCCCCTTTTCTGTTCATCTCACTCCTAACAGGAGAAACGTGTAGAGCAAGACTTAACCTTGAGAAAGGCAGTGGCAGAGAAGCTGTGCTGGGGCACAGTGGTCCGTGGAGCACAACTCTCTTGCCAGCTCTCTTAGCATGACAAGAGGCCATCTCTGGAAGTAACAGCTGGACAGGGCACGGGTGAGAGATGGCCAAAGATACCAAGGAAGTGCAGAGGAGGTGTTTGCTGAGGCTGCATGAAGCAGTTTCACAACTAACTTAAGGAGCAAATCCAAGGTGATGTTCCCAAAAGAACGCAGCTGTAGCCCTCTTCCAGGGAGCTGGGGCAGGATCCTGGAGCCTCAGACCCAGCTCTGTACTTGCTTTGGGTGTAAATGTGTCTCTTCTGTGTCAAGGTGAGCCAAAGTGAGTTGGCAGTGGGGAATCAACTGTGTCTTGCCTGAAGGTTTTCTCTCTGACGTGGGTAGAAGGTGCTGTGCTTCACAGAGAACATTGAACGCTGTTGTCAGCTGCTGCTCTGGAGATGCAACCCATTATCCCTCTCTTTACAGAGGGGCTGTTTGATTGTTGCACAGCTTTGCATGCTTCACTGTACAGCAAAGCTGTTGGGTCAAACATATCAAGTTTCAGTGGTGTATGCACAGGGCTGTGACTGTCGTATATCTGCGCATCATTCCTGAGGCTCTGATAGAGACACATCTTTGTATTTAGGTTAGGATATAAGGAGACTTCTGTTATTTGAGTGAAACAGGGGTCAGCTATTGTTAACTCTAGCTATTCCCATCCTAAAGCTTTAGCAAAGTGTTGCAACATCTCTTGTGTAGGCAAGGAACTTCTGAGGCAGATGTGGTCTAAGTAACGCTAAATTGTGTGTAGCAAGAAGGCTGGTAAAAGGAGTGCGGGAATATTTGATGCCTTGATCATCAGTTGAAGGCAGAGGGATGAGAAAGATCTTTGATGATTAAGGTCTTTGATCTTTAAGATGCTAAAAAATTCAGAAACACTAGAATGTTCTCCATCCTGGCACAGTTCCTTAGGTCATCTGTGGGTTGGTATCTCTGTGCTGCCCTTTCCTTATGGGAACAGGCACGACCACAGCCAAAAAGAATCGAGGGTAATATCTTGTTTTTCAAATGCTACAGGTAACTGGTCACTGAGGAGCTTGTAAGAACTGGTTTCTCTGGTCTTTTGTCTGGGTTCAAAGTTATCTTCCAAGTTTATGTGCAATTGTGGCTGGGTGGAAGGCAATGGGTCGAGTCCTGTGACAAGCTGACCTGGCACAAAAGCTTGGCAAAATGCTGATTCTCCTTTGCATGGCTTGAGGGGTCTGTGTGAACCCTCCTGGTACTGTTTTGTAGGTGAGGTCAGCCAGTCTCTACAAGGCTATTGCTTACTCCTAATTAACACTCCCTGGGTCTAATGTATACTAAACACTGATTTCTGAGTGAAACGAGTGGACAAAGTCGAGTAATCCTTGCTCATCTTGAGTATTGCTTTTCCTTTCTGTGGTTCCAGATAGCAGCTGGGAGAAAGTTGGTTTGGAAAACAAAGCTGTTGAGAACTGTTTAGACACAAGGCAAAATGAAAGTGGAGAACATAATCTGTCTGTTCCTCTCAGCCTCCCACCTTATTTTTGTTTAGAATATCCACATGCCATTTACTTTCAATAAACAAAAGATGTTTGGTGTTTACTAGTAGGTGAATGTGATTTATTAGAGAACAGAGATCCCTGCTCGTGCCTTTGTTTTCAAACTGGAGCAGGAGTTCATAGTTTTATAGACCTTTCAAGAATAGATTTCCTAAAGCAAACAGTGAGGAACTGTTAAATTAGAACTGCGTAAAACAATAGTGTGATTGCTCTGTACTAATGGCTTTATTTTTCTGTACAAATAGGAGTGGTTTGAGCTGGAGTGAGATAACGTGCCCTTCCTGAGATAGCTTTGGAACTCATTCAGAGGAACAGCTAATTTTAGATTCTTGGGCAACTTTTCTTCATGATGAAGGAGATAAGGACTATGTGGTTGTTCTCTTACTTCAGCTTTCTTCTAGGATTGTGCATGGAGCAGCTTCCAGAAAAACTATTTCTCTCTACGTTCTGAGAGCCACCAGCACCTCACACTCCCCCTTGGATTTAGACAGGGTCTTAGCTCCCTCAACATTTGCTTGGGGTGTCTCTGAGACCTCTTTGCCATTTGGAGGGAAGGCAGTTCCCTGCCTTGGAGTCATGGTGGTGGGGCTGTGTCAGTGCAGCAGGCAGGTCCCATTGAGGCCCAGCTTGGCACCCATCTGCCTATTTCTTTCCAGAGCTGCTCTCCTGGAGCTTAAGCAAGTTGAGTTGCCAGATACCTGGTCTTGCCTCTGCCTTCCATGTCTCTGTCACCTCCAGGTGTTGGTGCCTCGTTGTCCTGCTGACCTGACTGTGGACAAAGCTCTGAAAACAGTGTCCTTTTGAGGAGAGTCTGTGTTTGTGTGCTGCTCTGCCAACTGTTACTTCCTTGGTTGTACCAAGCAGTTTGTTGCTGCAGGTAGAGAGAAGCATGAGAGTTTGGGTGGTCTGGTCTTGAGCTCCTGCTTCCTCTGGTTCTGCAGTCAGCATGTGTCTGTCTGAGGATGCCTACCTGGAGCCTGGGTGGGATCTGTTGTCAGATGCACGGTGCCCTGACCCTTGAAGTCATTGCAGTGACCCCTTTGAGACATGGGTGTTGAAAGGGACCGATCTTCTTTCTTGTGGTTCTCAACTTTTACATAATCTGCTGGGCTCATTTCTGACTGCCCTGCACGTGTGCATTCTGGAAGTCCTTGTACTAGCTCAGCTGGAAGAAATGGTCCTTGCAGAGAGAGCTGTGTCTTATAAAGATGTAACTTTGCAGGGATGTAGTTTCAGTGCTGTAGGTGTCTGGGTTGGCTTTCAGGTTGTTCCTGGGCTAAAAATATGGCCCATTAAGACTTCTGGAAAGGGAAGTAACCATATTTTAAAGATACTTTATTCCTTATGTCTTATTGCTGAGAGACTTAACTGATAACTGCATTTGGAGACCTTACAAAGGTGAGATCATTTTGTCTGCAGTGGACGTTGAGAAAGGAATCACGTATGTGTGTGTGTTTCTAATGGTGGGGTCGCGGTGCTGCCCCGGAGGGCTGGGAGGCAGAGCTTGGGAGCTGCGCTGGTGTGTGGTGCTGACCTACTGAGGCCGCTGGACCGGCCATTTCCATCTCTGATCTTCCCTGCCCCCAGATAACAAGAGATTTGGAATTGCATGGAAAAGATTAGCGTTAGGAATTTTACCACCTTATTTGAAACTGGATGTGCTTGAGATGTGTTGAACAAATGGACAGTGGCCTTTCTTCTCCGTGGGGACAGCTTTTACATGGATGGGAAGCTACAGATGGGGCCCAAGGCAGAAATGCAAATCGGCAGGGCTGTGATACGAAGCATTTGGCAGCATCGCAGGCTTAAAAGCTCCCTCCCCACGGCTGCTTGATCCCGCTTTCTCGGTTGTGCTGACACAGCTGGTTGTGGGCTGCACTGTGAACTGTGCGAGCAGAGCTTTGGCCTCAAAACCGAGGGATTAAGGGTTGTGCTGCTGCCACTAGGAAGCTGGCCCAGCCAGGTCCATCCCAGTGCTGCTCGCAATAAGCCCTCAGAGGTGTACTTGCTTCAAAATGACTGCTGTGATTACAGCTTTGTGGAGAAGCGCAGTACTGTGAACAGCTAATTACTTTTTATAATCCTCTTTTGTTTGCTTTTGAAGACACGAGTCCCTTGCTTGCTTGCCTGGCTCCCGTTCGGTGTCGTGACAATGTCAGCGCCAGTGTGCGAAGCTCGTGTTACGCGGGGAGAGTTGAGGCAGGTTTGGTTTCAGCACAGGTCTTGTCCCCGAGCTGTTCCAGCACTTTCCTGGCAGGAGGCAATCGCTGTCAGAACAGGTTTGGCCCTGAGATTGCAAACAAAACAGTTTTGAGGGGCAGATCTCTCACAGTAATGAGTTCAGTGATGGGTCGACTGCTTTTTTTAGATGAAAAGGTCAGATGTGTTGCCTGGGTTATGTAGAAAGGTTTTGTTCTGGAACAGCTTGCTCCTGATCGCCTCCTGTCTCTGCTGAGCTGCCAGGCACTGGTCTGAACAGTGTTTCACCTCAGTGGCAACTGTCGGAGAGGTCACTTTTCCTACATTTTCATCATGAGTGAGTGTTGGAGAGTTTAATTTTATAGGTGAGAGTGTTCATTTAAGGCTGGAAAATTTTGAGTTCAGCTAAGCAACTTGGGCAAATGTAAACCACTCTGGTTTTGAGCCTGCCCTACTTGGAGTTTGGTTTTAATCACAGATCTTAACAAATTGAGTCTATTGAAAACATTCTCAGTGAAACACCCTCTTTTTTTTTTTTCTCAGAAGCCGTTAGCTGTCTTCAAGAAACAATATTTTAATTGAAGCCATGATAAAAGCAGAGCAACAGTGGTTGTTGTAAAGCTTAATTTATTAAACAGACGTGTTTTTTAATGTAAAAAAAATCTGTAAAGAAAAAAAGCTGGGTGCTTTAAAGCTGTCAGAATGAAACCTACAACTTTGAAGTCTTAAAATACTTTGGGAAACGCTGAACGTTTTTTGACTGGTTATATGGAACAGCTGAACTGACTTAACTGGAACAAAATTAGAGGAACAAAGAGGTTTTGTTTCCAGAGTGTATTCTTTGCCCTTTGACAGTGCTGTCTGGCTCGCGCTCCCCGGAGCAGGTCACTGTCGGCTTCCCTGCTTTGGTTAGACTGTCCACATAACCAGTCCACTGAAACAACAATAACATGTTTATAGAAGAGTAAAAATCACAGGAAGATTCGGGGGCAAGAGCAGAACCTGAACCTCCTGTATCTGTTGTGTTGTTTTTAATGACAGAGCCTGAGTCTCATTTGGATGGTTCTTCTTCCTCAGTGCCACATGTTAGTGCTGAGTTTGAGGCTAGCAGGGCTTTTCCTAGCTGATGGTTGATGTTGCATCCTATACGGTTGGACATTCTCAACATGGTTTTGAAGTAAGAGACTTGCCTTCCATGGAAGATGCTCTGAAAGTCTCCCAGTGAACACTTCCAATAGACACAGCAGCTTTGATCAGCAAAATGATGAGATGGTTTCTGTGCACAAGGGGTATCCTTAGCATGGTGGCTGGCACCCCATCTCTGAGAGGTGCTCTTGTGCCTTCTGTAGGCGCTATTTGCATGAAAACATGCTCTCTGTAAAGTCTGTCTTGTTTTGGGGAAGGACAGACAGCAGGAGGAGATGAGCAGCTGAGAAATGGAGCTCTTGTTTCCATGCAAATATCCTATAAAGAACAAAAGGGGGTGTGCAGAAAGGCTGCAGTCATTTTCCATGAAGCAACATCAGGTCCATGTGAATGTGATTTTTAACACTGTTGTGCGTGGTGGGTCTCATGGGTAAGTCACAGATGCTGCTTTTGTTTTGAGCTTCTCTAAGACTAAATCCCATACTCTCTCTGTGGGAATCTTGCTGCTGACTTCACCACACTAGAATTAGGGCTTTTCGGGTTTGATTTTGAAACGATGGGAGTAACCTCTTCTTCCCAAATCCCAACTTGTGTAAGAGGCAGGATGTGAAATAACACAGAATTTGCCTCCTCTACCCCTATTGTTTACTTGCTCTGTCCCTGAGGTTTCTGGGGACACATTTTGCTGTCTTAAGGACTGTCCTGTGATTTCTTTACCAGTCCATTGGAAAGAGATTACTTTCCTTTCCTTGGCAGCTGAGGAAGCCATCAGAGGATAGGAATTCCTGCATCCCAACTAAGACCACCAGCAAAACAATGTTGTGAACAGCAGTCTCACTGGAGTCACCCTGAGCTTGCAGCCCTGCCAAGCTTGAAAATCTTTGAGACAAGGTGGAACTGGAGACAGGGACAGCCCTGTGATGTGGTTGGACTGGTAGGGCAATGGCAGAGAACTCTCAGGAACTGATGGGCATTCACTAACACAGGCAGCTGGGGTGGTTTGAGACCTGGCTGCTCAGAGCTGCCTGTCACTGAGGCAGGGTATACTATCTTGATAACACAGATAGCAGGAACAAATGCACGTCTCCTCGTCCACCTCTGCCCCGAGCAAGGTGTGAGCCTCTGCTCATCAACCTTTGTGAAATTTTGACCTGCAGGTACTGAGGGAGGTGCGAACCAGTGCACTGCCTGAGCAGATGCACGCTGAATTTAGTAGCTTACTTGGAAAGTATCAGCAAGATGTCAGAGAGGTCAGGCTCATTACTAGATCTCATTAATTCTGTGGAGTACCCTGTAGAGAATACATTAATATACTTATTCTGTTGACATATATTAACATATATAATAGTTGTATAATTGTTACTAGTAATTATGATAATAGTAAGTTTCTTCTCATAGGCAATAGTCAAAATGGATATGCAGAAGTCCCTGAGGGTACTTTTAAATCACAATTGATGGACAAGAAGGAGCTGGTGTGTGTGGAGTGTGGTGAGAAGTGCTGGTTTTCTGCTTGGGAGCAGTGTGAGCCTGAAGGCCACATTTCACGGGTACAGCTGAATGTGTTTATCTGTGCTGGTTGATTGGGTCAGGCAGTTTGGGTCAGGAAGTTCCTCTGCTTTTAGCTGGAAATTGCTGTTCCCTACCCTGGCATTTGCTGCCATTCAACAGAAGCACACTAATTTGATATGTGCGTGCTCCTATGCCGTTGCAGTGATGCAAAAGGAAAAGCACATTGCTTAAGTCACCTTCAGCCTGAAGTGTCGTTTTGGAGAAGGCCGTTCTGCTTTGCCTTGCAGGAGGATCACCGTCAGTAATAGTCTTATCTGGGAGTATCCTCTCTGAAAGCACTCAACTTCAGGCTGTTCTAGATGAGATAAAGCTCTTGGTAGTGCCTATGTAGTTGTTAACCTACTAGCCCAGATCTTGCCATTAGCTATTACAGAAGACCAGAGAGTGCCCAGATTTTTAGGTCATTAAAAGAACACTAAGGCACACAGAGCTCAAAAAGTTCTGGATTAAAATGTGTTGTCCTGTTCCCTTAAATATAAAAACTGCTAACAATCACATGGACAGCATTACAATACAAGGCTTGGATCAAAGGGCACAGCTTTTAGTTTGTTGGAAAATAATACCCTGTGGCATATCTGAAAGCAGACACAGGGTGACAAAGCAGCATGATTATGGCAAAGAAGTAACATTCAGGATTGTCCACAGAAAGATTAGCTTCTCAAGCCAGCTTTTGCTGATGCACATTGTCAACCGCTATTGCAATAAGGAGTAGAAATAACTAAATATGAAAAGCTGACTCGTAAAGGGGAGTTGTCAAAAGTGCTTTGTGTTGCAAGATCTCATGAAAATGGTTTTGAAATATTCTGCTGCGTTTACCTTACAGGGAGGCCAGTTCTGCCAGCTGGCCGGCGCTCTCACCAGTGCAGTGTCCTGGAGATGTTCAGGGTAGAGGCTGTGCGGTAGAACATCCCGTCCATCTTGCAGGGGTCAAAACAGGATTGTTCCCAGTGCTGCTTTTGAAAAATAAATAAGTTGAAGAAAGGCTTTGTTCAGCGCAGGTGTAAGTGTTTCCAGTCTCTTTTTTCCGGGCAGTGGTTCCAAATTGCTGCCTGCCCTGGCAGGGGGATGGCTCTCTAAAATGTATATTTGGAGTTCCTGGTCTGTTGGATTCAGTGAATGTCTCTTTCCATAAGTTCACGTTATACAATACAAAATACTTTTTTCTTCTTTCCTAGCGGACCTTATTGCTAGTTACCTTGCATCTGTTGTCCAGTGTTGCAGGTCCTGTTTGCTTTATGGATTACTCTTTCTGCCGCTTCCGTTGTTATCCTTACCTGGTCTGATTTTGTGGAGTTTTTGTGTTGTGGAGTGGTGTTTTCTTGGTTTTGCTTTGTTTTAGTTTCTTTAATAGCCTATATTAAAGCCACATGCTCTTTACAGCAGATCTCTTGATCTTGATTTTTATTTTGTGTTTGTGAAGCATCCATTTAAGTTCTGCCTTGATTTGTGGTTGTTCAGCCTGGAGAAGAGAAGAGAAGACTCTAGGGAGACCTTAAAGCAGCCTTCCGATACTTGAAAGGGACTCCAGGAAAGCTGGGGAGGGGCTTTTTATGAGGACCTGGAGTGATAGGATGAGGAGGAATGGCTTTAAATTGGAAGGGGGGGGATTTAGATTAGACATTAGAAAGAAATTCTGCACGCTGAGGGTGGTGAGGCTCTGGCCCGGGTTGCCCAGGGGAGTTGTGGCTGCCCCATCCCTGGAGGTGTTTCAGGCCAGGTTGGATGGGGCTTTGAGCATCCTGATCCAGTGGGAGGTGTCCCTGTCCGTGGCAGGGGGTTGGAACTGACTGGGCTTTAAGGTCCCTTCCAACCCAACCCATTCTGTGATTCTATGATCCTGCTAAAGCTTAGAGATTCCAGTTTCCAGTTGCCTGTTTTTCCAAAAATCCTGCTGGGCTGGGTCCAAAAGGTGAATTCAGACACCGCCCAGTTTCTCCAGAACTTTGTTTCCAGCTTCAATCCTTGCATCCTCCTCCTTTAGTCTAATTAAAACCCGCTGTAGCAAATGCTGTGAAGCCAGCTGCCGTGCTTTGGCAGGTAGCAAACACAGGGCAATGAAACCTCCAGCTAATCCATCCATGCTATGAAGTCATAAGAATCTTGTTAATTTTTAAAAAGCCCTTGATGCCCACTAATCCAAATCAATTTTCATTTCTTTCATAAAGTCGTGCTTCCATTTAGGCTTCAGCTAAGAATTACAGCTAATTTGTTCGATTTTATAACAGTATAATTGAAAAAGTGATTTTAATGTCCTGGCAACCATATTCCCTTTCTTTGGTTGTTAATGAAAGAATCCATTAAAGTTAAATGATTTGGGCACGGATTCAAGTTGAATTGCCTGAATATTCTAGGGGAGTGTTTCTGACCATCTGCTGCTCTGTCATTGGCGTTTGTGTTGTAAATGGGACCGAGAGAAGGACTTCACAGGTCTGGTTCGAACCATTAAGCGTAAAATATCATTTTAATTTTCTGATCTCTGTGTAAATAGTGGGAATACTCAGGAGAGTTGGGGCTGTTCTGGTCTGTGGTATCCTGCACTCATAAATATTGCTGCTGAGCCGTGCTTCCACATCCTTTTCAGAGGCTCTCGTGGCAGTGTTTATTGATCACAGTACATCATTCAGCAGGGTGTTGTAAGTTCCTTTTAATGACAGGCAAGACAACTGGAAGTGGAGCCTGCGAAGAGGGAAGTCCATGTGATGGAGAAGTGTTTTTCCCACCGTCTCAAGTCACACTCGTCGTTTCCTTCTGCTTGCAAATGGAGCAGTGCATCCTGGCGCAGCGTTGGTGAGCTTGAGCAGAGACAACCAATAAATTAGAGCAGCTGGTGTCATCGCCTGCTTTCTTTGCATATCACTATGGTGGGTGATTTAAGGCTGCTGGGCCAAGCTGACACTTGGAAGCCCACGCCTCCTATACCCAAGCAAGAGCAGAGTCAAAGGGCTCACATCTCCCTTTCCTTGTAACATGCTCTTTCTCTTCCCTTTGCTACTGAGGTTTCCACCCTCCTTGGTGACACACGAGGAGGCTGACCTGCTGGGAAGCAGTACGGACAACGCATTGCTGTGGGTAGCTCTGGCTCTTGTTTGGTTTGAGCCCCTGCCTTGGAGATAGATGAGTCTTCGTGACTCCGTTAAAGCTGGAAGTGTGTCTGTCTCATTAATGATAGCTCAAGCAGCCATCCCCATATTGCAGCCTTGGTCTGCTTATGTCAGGGTTAATATTTACCCTCTCAGCCAGGGCAGCTCTCCAGCCCCCTTTGAACAGCGTGGCAATGTGGAAAAAATGGAATTACAGGTGTTGGCTTTCTTTAGAACTTGTGAAGCGTAGGCCAAGCTTCTGGAGGCCTTTAAAATGAGGGAAGGCAGGATGTGCTCTGCCAGTTTGCTCCAAAGCTTTATACTGCATTTTGCATATGAAAGTTTTTGAGTTGTAGAGGCTGAAGAACTGTCTGGTAGAGAGGATGGGGCTTGTTTGCTGGGAAGTTTGATTGCTAGTTTCAGACCTGCAGTGGGGAACACTGCTTCTTTCATCTGTGCATGAATGTTTTCCAAGGTTTGAAGTAGTGTAGTATGCTTATTTTTTTCCCTCTGTATGGTGGTGAAAAATTGACAGATAAAATATTCACTGTGGGACCTCAACATTGTTCCATTTAATGTGTTTATATTTGTATCTTCGGAGTATACAAAGCCACTAATGATGGCAAAAGAACTACAGAATATAGCCAGAATTTTAACTGTAGCTCACAGGTGAAGAATCTTGGTGTATTTTATTTGAAAACTTTAGTTTCTTCTGAAATGGCTATTCTCAAGAGGCATAATACTGAAGCTTATATCACATTGCATACTTTTAGCTTTCTGAGACACGGAGAGGTGAAAGCATATCCTAAAAATATGCTAAACAAATAGTTCAAAAACGAAAATAGGTAACTGTAACAGGAGATCTTGCTTCAGACTCTCCTGTGTTGTTTGCAGATCGAGTGTGTATATGATGCATGAAGTAAAAATCAGGAACTCTGCATCTAACAAAAGCAAAGTGACTGGGTTTACTTTCCAACATCAGGGAGAAATGCAGGAAGTAGTTACAGGTTTAAATGTTGTCTGTGAAATCATGCAAATCTAAGCCAGTCTTTTTAGAGTGATGTAGGCCTTTAAAATGGCAAATATCAGGCTCATTCAACTCGGACCGCTGCTCAGCAGCAAAATTACAGTCACTGCGGCAAATGGGCCTTCTAATGTTAACACCAGCAGATAACAAAAATAGCATTTAATAACTTTCATTAGACTTAGTGTTTCTAGGGCTTTGGGGCTTTGCTCTTTAAATTCGTTTACATAATTTGCAGGTACAAGCTGCTGTGCCAGACTGTCCATCTGATTCTCTCTCTGATCGGAGCATATTAATGCACTTGTTTGATGGTCTGTTACCAATAATTACCTTGGATTGCATTAGGAGCCTTTCCAACATTGCAGCTGGTCTGTATTTTTCATTAAGTGTATTTCAGGGCCCAATTACCGGACTCTGATGTGTTATTGTTCCAGTGTACTTGTTCAAGCTTGTAATTTTAATGCGCCTCTGCACTGTAAAATTCTGAATGCAAACCCGGGGCTCTGTCCTGAGTTCCCTGTGCATCCTGTGCTTCCAGCAGCTTCTGCAGAGATGGTCTCAGCTGCTTCTTATTGGCTTTTTAAGAAGGGAAAGATGACAGCTAGGAGACGGAGGCTTCCTCATAGGTGCTTATAGTGCAAAGCCTGAAGCTTGGTGTGCTGTGTGCTTGGTGTGGGGAAGGGACAGAAGCAAGTCCGTCCCCTCCAGTGTCAGGCAGCATGGGGGTTTGTGAAGAGCTTTTCAGTGATTTTGGTGAGACATTGTCACACGTTTCCCAGGGAAGTTGTGGCTGCCCCCTCCCTGGAAGTGTTCAAGGCCAGGTTGGACGGGGTCTTGAGCAGCCTGGTCCAGTGGGAGGTGTCCTTACCCGTGGCAGGGGGTTGGAACTGAATTATCTTTAAGGTCCCTTCCAATGCATAATATTCTATGATTCTGTGATCTTAGTGTTTGGCACTTCAAATAAGCATCCTTTAGTGCAAGGGAGGCTGGTACTTATATTCCTGTGCACAGAGACAGCTCTCCCTGTACTGCTCTTGGTAGTGCGAGAGATCCAGGGTAGAAGACCTAGAGAACACCAAGTTTAACGAGTCCAGATTTTGGCCTGCTCTAAACTTCAGCTGCTCTTTCAGAAGCCTTTCGGAGGTTGGAAAGGAGAAAATACAAGTGCTTAACCTTTGCGAAAGAGTCAAGCACTTTACTGTTATGATTGCCATTGACAATTCAACACGATTAATAAATTGTTACTGGTATTGATTTGTTTAATCTTTCTGGACCATTTGTTTGCAGGGGATACGTCAGAATAACATTCAGTGAAACTGAAGTCAGTACTGAGAACTGGTTTTGTGTTTGTCCCTATCTAGTGGGCAGCATCTATGGATACAGATAAGATGCTTGGGCAAACCTGATGCTTTTACAGAGACATGAGAGCATCTAGTCCTTCCAAGAAATCGGTTGATACTTTACCGGGTTAGAGTCTCCAGGGTTATATTAACCATGGATTGGTGGCTCTGATAGTCTAGGGTGGCTGAAATGAACAGCTGCAATTGACTTCAGGATGAGAAGTATCAGAAGTATCTTTGGAAATACTTAGACAGAGACCTTTTCAGCTGCTTTGTTTCCTCAGTGCCTGGTATGTTATATTTATACCCAAAGATATTACTTTACCCAGGGCTTCGGCAACCTTTGCTTTTGTCCAAGTGAGTCCAGTCATTAACCTATTTACCTTAGTTACAGCTTTAGATGATGTCAAGCTTTTAGGTGTGGCCTATAAACAGTAATGTGACCTTGCATGAGTTTTGGATGGTATTTCTTTCATGCCTGCCCCTGTGCTCTCTTGTTTTCAACTAGGGGTTTGAACAGAACAGAGACAAGAGGCTCTTGCCCAGCATCATTCTTCAGGGAGAGCTGAATTTGGAGCACACTACAACGAATCGATATGTTATGATTAATTTAACTTTTAAATGGAAGGGCTTTGTATATATGTGAAAATACAATAATGGACTACCATGAAATGAGTGGGTTGGATCAATGTCCCAAAGCCACAAAGCCTCGTAAAGTTTTGTTAGATGCAAAGATCTATATAATTAAGTGAAGTGGAGCTGTAGGAAGAGGGTATTTTTGTGCTGGAAGCATGCTAACTCCACTGGTCTTGCTGCAGTACCTGGGCTCCCTTTTGCATGTTTCAGGGATGCACAGCTCACCTGCTTGGACAGGTGCAGCTGAGAGCACTCAAGTCTGTTTGCTCCAGCTTCACTCAGAAGGCTGGTTGGACCATGACCCTCCTAAAGCTTTGGAGCAATGCATGTCATTCTAAGAGCATATTACAAAGTACTTCTGTTTAAAATGCAGTTATAGAGCTGTCCGTAGCTGTTGGGACCAGCTTGGGCTATGGGCTGGCCAAGACTGTGCTCAGCAGCCAGCTCCTGGGCTTTTCCACTGGACTGTGCATGCACGGAGCTGAACTTGCTGTGCAAGTGCTCGTCCTGGCTCCCAGTGTTACCGGGACTTGAGGGACACTACTGTGCTCCACAGCCCGAGGTGGAGAGTGACCATGACACTGCACACTCCTCCCCTGCAGCTGGGTCCATGCAGGGAGTGGGGGGATCACTCCTGGCATGGCATCATATCCACCCCTTGGCGTGGGGATGATGTGACAGTCTGAGAGCAGTCTCTTGCTGCACGCAGCGTCTGTCTGGCACCCAGCTGCTCCTGAAAGGCTGGGATCTGCTTAGTGACAGGGGATGATCTGAGAGTCCCTTGCTGCCAGCTGGATAAGTGTTCCTGCAGCAGTGGGAAATGCTGCATTATTAAATAATCCATCTAGCTTGCATACATGCAGGATTAGGATAAGACCTGCTTCCCACTGGCAAGTGCTGCTCAGTACTAGAACCACTCAGTTGTGTGTGGATATCAAGTGCTAAAAAAAATGGTCTTTCCAGCAGCCCTGGAGATAGTTTTAGAAGCTGCGAGTTCCAGAGAGGCTAAATGCAAGCTGAAGGTGTAACTTTCTTATTCTTAGCTTGTTTGTAGTGCCTTTACAAGGTGGAAAGTTCCAGTAACATCTGATAGCTGGGAATGGAATGTAGGGATATTGACCCTTTCGTTTCACAGGGCTTGTTACAGATAAGTGGAAGAATGTTTCCTGTTTTACTGTATGATGGGGAGGTGGAAAACCTGATGCACAAGAAGGTTTAGGTGCCCAGCACCTCTTTCAGCCTCCTATCCTGTAGGGATCATGGGAGTCAGGTGCTCCCACTGCAGAGCTCTTCCAGTCCTGCCTTCAGCACTGATGTTGCTGAGCACCCAGAATGCAGGCTTTGTCAGAGACCTCTGTCCAGATTTCTTTCTGGGTCATCACTTGCCAAGTGCAGTTGCCCTAAAAACAGGCTGAAACCAAGCTATTGACTTTTAATTGTCAGTGCATAAAGTTTCCTGGAAGAAAGAGGGCTTTGTGCTGCTTTAATGGGGACACACTGAAGTATGGTCGCTTTTTGAATTAGACAATGAGAACGTTAAGATTTTCTATGGCTCTAAGAGTGT
Organism: Dromococcyx pavoninus; assembly: GCA_033558185.1. Lineage (NCBI taxonomy): Eukaryota > Metazoa > Chordata > Aves > Cuculiformes > Neomorphidae > Dromococcyx > Dromococcyx pavoninus. Next base: position 78,403 of record JAUMJL010000945.1, read on the forward strand.
CTGAAGAGCATCAGCAGAAGGTTACTTTGACCAGAACAATGGCACAGTAGTTGGCTTGCTGAGAGGTAGGAAAACCCCTTGGAAGTAGTAATTCAAGTTTTTCTGTGATGCTGTTCACTCCTGATTAAATGAGATTAATTGTACTGTTGAGTTCCATGGTTTCAGCATCCAAAATAAATACATAAATTAAGACAGGCGACAGTGCAGAGGCTCAGCTGTGGTTTGAATTCCTGCCACCTCCTGTGGGATGTGGAGTGGAGGGAGGAGCCCTTTCCTCTTGCTGCCTGCTATTCCACAGAACACACACGATGACCGGACGCTCTGCTCACCTCATCTGAGCTGCTTTCCTTGCTCCTGGGAAGGTTTTCTTTGGCTGGAGCTCTGCAAGGTGCACAAGCCGCTTCCAGAGTGCCAGATGTGTGTGGAATAGGAAACGCACTGGCTGAGCTCCAGGCTGTGGGACCTGCAGCACAACAGCAGCTCCCCAGGAAAATCTCCGGCTGCCAAGAACTAGAAGTGATGTCAGCTCTGGAAGCGTGTCAGATTAGAAACCCTTGTACTTTGCTCTCTGTGAAGTATTAATCTCCCAAGGTCTGGGCTGTAACGGGTCCTGTCTGGCTCGGTGCAACTTTATTTGTTTTGGGCTGGAAGCGTTTGACAGTTTTTACATGAAGGCACTGGAAGACCTCAGTGTTTTAGTTGCTTTGCATTGGGTCCCGTCCTGGGGCCTCACTCTGCTGTGCTAAAGATGAGCCTCCCCGCCTTGAAGTGGAGGTCTAAGGCTTGTGATTGTCAGGCTGGGTGTTAGTGGGAATGGGCTGGGGTTTGTAGGAATGATTGTGCCGTGGGATCTTGTAAGTGCCTAGATCTGTTTGTTTTCCCCCAGCTGAATGAGTTTGTTGAAGAGAAGACAGTACATCTCCCTCAAACACTACCTTTCTGTCTGCCTTTAGGACAGCCCCTTTGGGTGGTGGCTAGATTGGTGACAAGGTTGTGGTGATGGAGGGCTGTTGGGGTGTCCTCCCACCAGCCAGAGAAGAGCCTGAGCTCTGTTGCGTAACTGGGATGGGTTTATGTACCGAGGTTAGGGCAATGCTGTGTTTGGAGCTGGGACAGCAGCTGGCTGAACCAACATGACGGTGCTGCGTGTCCCCGTGAGGATGTGCCATTCCAGAGCAGGCAGTGAGCTTACTCACAGACCTCACTCCAGAACTGCGGATCAGCTCATTCCAGTTGTGCGAGCTGCTGCACAAAAAAAGGAATCATAGATAAGCCAGTGGCTTACACAGAAATGCCTCCCTTTTGGTTTATGCCTATGTGTTTTGTTTTTAAAGTAATTACACAAACACAGCTGCCCCTCTGAACAAAGCAGTTTGTCTCCTGTTGAACAGTAACCTTTTATTTGCTCATGCTGTGTAACAGAGCTCAAGGACATGTTTACTGCCAGTAGTCGAAATTTCACCTGAACAAGCATCTCCCTTGTCTAGGACTTTCCTCCTCGATTTAAGCGGTTAAATCCCAGGGAAGGGAAATAACCTCATGTACAAGGAGACAGGTGGGATTTTGTGCTGTTCTTGGCCATGGGACGCAAGCTCTCAGCAGATCTATGGGCTTGGAATACTGTGTGTCTTGGATGTGAAAACACTGCTCTGAGGGTCCTGTCTCTGACCAAGTAACTGCATTGTCAGGAATCTTGTCAAAACTTGCTGTGTTGCAGGCTCATGCTTCACCTGGTTATTTATGGGTCTGAAATTACAAAAAAAAGAATTGATTGCTTTTCTCCTTTGCTCAGTGGTAAGCAGGGTGATTCCTGTTTTCATTTGCTGTAGGGCAGAGGAGATGATAGGAGTGGGTTTGGCTGTGCTTTGGGATGTACGATTTAGGAAGGGAAATGTTAACTGGTTTAAAGTGGATTTTCAGATGCCTGCTTTGGATCTGGAACAGAGCCTGCTGCCGGCAGAGGCTGTGCTCCTGTGGAAGGCAGAGGACAGCTTTATACCTTGAAGGGTTCACAATCTTTGTTCATCCGAAACGTCCTTTTTTTTATGGCACTCTGGAGGGGGAACCTTTTCACTTACTTCAGTGGGCCTGGCCACTGGAGATGGATGGCTGCTGGTGGAAGTGATGACATAGATGGGAAAAAAAGAACATTTTTCTCCTGGGCTGTTTTTGTGTGTAATGAAGCCTTGAGGTCAGCAGCACGGCAGAGCCCTGCACAGCCCAGGTCAGAAAATATAATTTTCATGGGAAGAAAAGGCTTTTAACTTGCTGCATCAAAGACTCTCAATTTTGGAGCATGCTATACGTTTCCATACATCTGCATTCCCTGGAACTCTGTGTGTGCATGCACCTTTATGCAGAATATATGTTGTATATATGTAAATAGGTATTTGCACATACATTTATAATCTTGGAGCTGCCATTGTTTGTCTTGGAATAGCTCAGCAGTTTTACTGGACTTCATGAGGTTTAGTAGGAACTCTGCTGGTTACCTGGGCTGGATGGGCACACACTGCACTGTTCCTCTCTCCTCACATCTCACCAATCCGCTTTTGGCCACTTTTCTTCCAGAGAAGTATTTTGAGCTGTTTTCAGTTGTGTTGGGTCATTTCTGGCTAGCTGGTAGGCAGGTGGTTTTGTGTGCTGTGATGTAAAAGCTTGCTTTGAATGTATACATGATGTTACCCTCCATAGGGCAATGCTGTATGATGTTTCCTGGCCTCAAACGAGGGATCCATGAGCTGAAAACTTCCAGTTCTGCCAGGCTTTGATGCTTGAAACTGCATCCAGGAGGAGTCAAAGGCAAAAAACTCTCTGGGTCCAAAGCACGGATCTGCAGCTGAATCACCTGCCTTGAGCTGATATGTCAAGAGACCTTCTGGCTTCTGAGTCGGAAGCCCACCTCTGTGTTAGTGTCAATGCCTGTGGGAGTGGCTGTGTTAACTCTGTGAGCCAAGTGGCTGATCTGGGTAGTCCTCACTTTGTTCAACACGACATCACCTCCAGCAGGTAAGAGGGTGAGAGTGAACAGGAGGCCACGCTGGCACATGGCTCTGTGGGTCGTATTGATTTCTGTCACCATACGGTAAAGAACGGATGTTGGAAGTAGTGACAGCCTCTGTGAGCACTTAACATTTCTGATTTCATTTGTCTTTGATCTCACTTGGAGTAATTTTACTCTTTTCTGATCCTTTTATTTCATTGTCAGGCTTGCTGATTTGGTGCAGTGTTTTGAACCAGACCTCCTCCTACATTTTCAGAGCCTGGAAGGTATCTTTTCCTTAATTGAGGAGGGTTCTTTGAATGTTTTTGGACAAGAGTTGTAGTGGGGCTTTTTGCAGTGCCAAGTCTGGGTCCTGGACCCTGGGCCCTGCTGCTTTAACTTCTACAGGTGCAAATGGCCTGTCCCTAAAAACCTGTAGGATTTTGGAGCCAGTGGGACAGGAAGGAGGCCTGGGTGATTTGGGACGGCCTGATGTTGGTCAGGGGGTTCATTTGTATCGCTGGAAGCCTTCCTGGGCTGTGGTAGGTGACAGACGGTGATGGATTGTTGCATGTTTCGCTTTGTCGTGGTCTTCTGCAAATTGTTCACTTTGAGCCCTGAGCAATGTGAATACATCTGAGTTTAGAAACCCAGAAGAATCTTGGTCTAGAATCTTGAATCTTGGTTTAGAATCTCGATCTAGAAACATTTTTGGTGCTCCAGTAATAAAAGACAGTGGTTTGAGTATGGTTATGAGCTCTCACCATTATGTGGATTGTGCATTGTTTGGCAGTGCAGTAGATATGTGCAAGTAGAAACATTGATACCCTGGAGGTTGGCTGCTCATAAACTGTTTCTGCTGTTACTGGGTGGATTATGTGGTAGGAACGGGTTTCCACAAAAGGAGCAACTATTGCTCTTTAAAGATGTTGTGCGATTATGCATTTACTGGTGTGAAGGCATGAAAGAGAGCAGCCTTCTCCTGTCGATAGCCAGTGAGATGGTATTGTCGTCACCGGCTCAGTAAGAGCACCATATAGTAACGATAGAAACAGACCACTCTGGTTGCTCAGGGAGGATTCTTTGCTTCTGGGGTGAGTGTGTTCCTTGGTGAGTGTGGTCCCAGGCTGTCGCGGAACAGTCACCTGTGAGGTCCCGTTTCAAATCCATTTCCCTCCAGTGCCACATCTCCTCTCTTGTATGGCAGAGAGACACCCTTATCAGCTTGTCAGGCTTGGTGTGGGTGAGCTGTGCAGTCCAGCACCAAGTTTTGGCCCTTTTTTCTCTAACATATCATGCAAAACCTTGGATCCAGATGGATTTTGACTTTGGGTAAAAGAGCTGGGTGATATTTAGGGGTATGGAAGCATCATCACATGTTTTTAAAAAGCAGTTACTACTTCTGCTGTGGTGCAAAGTGTGAAGTTGTCCGTTCTTAATCCACTGCAAGTAGGTTGGATTGATTTTTAAGGAATTGAAGTTTGAGAGGCTGATAATTGCTTCTTTCCAACCTGCACTGGTGTGGGAAGCTGCTCTGCAGATCTCTGCTCAATTCCTGGCTGTCTGAGCCAACGAGTTGTCCCACCACACTTCACCTTTCGAAGAGGAGCAGTGTTTTCAGCAAAAAGTAGAAAATAGGACAGGTCTATGGGCTGTTTCCCCAGGTGATGAAAAGGAGTGCCTGGCATGGAGCAGAAGCCCACAGAGAACCTGGAGGTGGTGGCAGGGGGCAAGTGGGATGCCCAGCGCACAGCTGATTCCACGTGGCTGTGCCCACCCAGCCCTGCTGCGTTACAGGAGGGTTGGTGTTGAAGGAGGGTAAGAATAGACACAGGCAGCATTGGTACCCATAGTGCTGGTGCTGCACAAGCCTCTTCTGTGTTGTAACAATGGCAATCAACAGGCAGGGGACCAGCCTTGTGTAGTCTCCCCTCACTGAAGGGACACAGCTTTAAACTGGAAGGAGGAAGATTTAGTTTAGACATTAGGAAGAAATTCTTCACAATAAGGGTGGTGAGGCACTGGCACAGGTTGCCCAGGGAAGCTGTGGATGTCCCCTCCCTGGAAGTGTTCAAGGCCAGGTTGGATGGCGCCTTGAACAGCCTGGTCTGGTGGGAGGTGTCCCTGTCCATGGCAGGGGGTTGGAACTGGGTGTTCTTTAAGGTCTCTTCTAATCCAAACCATTCTGTGATTCTATGACACAGCTGGCCAACACCAAGTTCTTGGTGGTCGTTCTGCAAACTGGCAATAAGTGCAAACCTGGCAAGTTCCCATCCCTTGGACTTGGGTGGGCACCGCATCAGCCCTGCGCATGGGCAGGGTTGGACCCTTCCTTCAGGGGCACCTACAGCTTTCAGCACACCCCTTGAAATAATCCCATCTCCCCACATGTGTAATTTTGCGTGTCATTGCCCCTAATTGCACTCTTAACACACAGTCTTTTAAAATGCAACCCTTTTATCAGCAGTAGGTAGTAGCAGGTTTAATAGGGTGTTTGAATTCCTATAAAATTAATCTGTAGCCTTCTGCGATAGGAGATGGGCAAGGAGCCATGTGGTTCATATCCAGTGTTGATAAACTTGTTACAGAGGCAGGAAACATTTCTGATTGGAGCAGTGACAAAATAATTTGGAGCGGAGCCATAAAAAGAGTGAATGGTGATGGTTTGAGCACAGCAGAGATTGAAATTGCTGGTGTGTGGAAGCAGCGCTGCCAGCTAACATTGACTTAGTGTCTCTGGAGAACTCTAACGGCAAATGCATTTTATTAATGGCAATATTCCTTTTAGGAAATGCTGAGCCTTGTTTCAGAGGTGGAGCTCTCCTGTGAGTGTGTGGGTTTGGAAATCGGCCAAGCCAAGACCTGTTTGGCTTCACTCACTGCTGGTCACTGCTCTGGCCTCTGGCTGCAATGGATGGGTTGCCTAAGGGCATGTTCTAGGTAAGACATGGTGTAACTGCCCATTTGCAGCTGGAATATGCTTGCTCTTCTACTGAGGAAAATGCATCCATCCATTCTCATTCTGGATTCAGTTATATGGGATAAAAGGCTCAGAGGCAGCAGGTCATATTTTTAGCCATTCTTTCCTTAGCTTTCCTTTGAGTCTCCCAGTACATGAACATCGTCAGCAGACGCTGTGTTTCTTGGTTCCCAGCTGGTCTCCAGCTCTAGCTGCCAGTTCCCCCTGAGGGTGTTGTAACCCATCCTGCATCTCCTCTGAAGGAGTTTGCTGCTTTGCTGTCTAGATTTTGGGGCCTTGGCCTGGCGTTATGGCTACTTGTGTACCATCCAACTTGTGATTGCTGGCATTGGGGTACCAAGCTGGGCTTGAACAACTTTGCTTGTGCTTAGATGACTTGTGGAGGTGATCAGCTTCAAAGGAGGCTCTGTTGTGCACGGAGGCGATGAGGAGCCCTTGCTTCCCATGGTCTGCTGTGGCAGGTGAAGGAGAGGCTGGGGCCCCTAATGCATCTTATGTGCCTGCTGCTGCTATTGCTGTCATTTCTTCTAGGTGTTCTCTGCTTTAATAGAGCATCGAAAAAGCAAGTGTGGATAGAAGGGGTGTCTGTGGGACACTGCTGGGGGTAGCAGAGATGGTGCAGATTGTGCTTGCAGCACCAAGGATGTGTGGTGGAGAACGTAGTGCACAAGTGCAATGGGAGGTACTGGTCACCTAACAGGGCAGAATTTCACCTGGTGTTTCCAAGTACGCTCATGGAGAGCTGTGCTTCCTTAACCAAGGAAGGCAACCTCCACTGCAACACTGTCTTTTCTTTGCAGGAAGGCTGTTGGAAGGGGATTCTCTGGAGCTGAGCTGTAGTGCTGGTCCTGCGAAGGTGATACTGGAGCCAAACCAAGTCGTGGTTTTGGATTGTAACCTCGCCCCTGTTGAGCAGGTGATCAATATCACGTGGAAGAAGAATGGGTTTCCATTAGTGGAGGAGGAACATCTCCATGTCCTTCCAAATGGATCGCTCTTCATCTCATCCCAAGCTGTGGCAAAGGACAGTAAATACCGTGAGAGGGCTGGCGCTGAGGGTAATTACTCCTGCGTGTCTCACAGCTCCCTAGGGGCTGTTACCAGTCAAACGGCTGCAGTCAGATTTTCAAGTAAGTGTTGGGGTTTTTCTGTTGATTTTCTTTTTTTCCCTTCCTGGTGTTTATACAAACCATCTACCTCCCAGAGAATTTGAGATAAATTGTCTATGAAGTGTCTATTAATGATGTGTGGGTGGGATAATCCCCCAATAAACAGTGGGGTCTTTCTGTTATCCCACTGTTACCAGCCTCTGAAACTTTCCCAGGTAAGTGCCATCAGCCATGCATTAAAAACAAGACCCTTGTCACTCTCCAAAAGTCAGTAGTGGTTTCTGCAGAGAACATGTCACAGCCCTGAGTGCAGCACCCTCTGCCTGGGGAGGTGGCTGTGGTGGCCTGGCTGTGACAGCTTTTGCTCTCCTGGGCTCCAGTGAGGTTTTTGCCTCTGTGCCATAGCTAAGGAGTTCTGCCCTGAGTCCATGAGCACTGGCTGAAGCTGAGGGGCTGGGTGATGGGGAAAAGATTGTGAGAAAGCACCCATTGCCTTTCCTCTGCATGAGTCACCCCTGGATGGTGTGTGCTGGAGTGCACCCGCATTACTGGTGTGGGGGCACCTGGAAGGACTGGCCATGTTTGGGATGAGGCTGCCTGCAATTGTGTGCTTTGTGCTCCCAGCTCAACTTGCTGAGCTCTTTTTCCCCTCCACATCCCAGAAGTGGCAGTGGATGGCCTGCAACCCTGTCCAGACCAAGATCTGCCCTGTGAAGTGTGCAAATACATTGGTACAGAGTTAATCACTGAAAGACAGGTGGGTGTGGGTGGCTGCTTGAGGGGCAAAAAGCACTGGAAACAAGCCAGGCTGTACTCTGGTGGTCCAGATTCCCCTTTGTCCTTGCTCTCAGTGGCTAGCTTAGATCTTATCAGGCTTCTAGGGGCAGCTACTGCTCCCCCCATTTGTGACTTCTGGTGACTTTGACAGCTTTAATGTGTCTGTGCGTGGCTTTGTGGAAATTATAAAGACTGTGAACGTAGCTGGGAACTGGTGCTCCAAGGGAGACCTTGGGATCTTTCAACTCCTGTGCTGTGAGGTACTGGCAGACAGGATTTTGAACTTCTCTCCCTCATGGCTTTTGTTTGTGAAAGCTTAGCTCTGTCTTCAGCACAGTGAGTAGCAGAAGAGCAGGAGCTTAATCTTTGGCAAATGAGAGCACAGGCTGGTGACTGTAAAGAGCAAGGAGCATCGTGGCTCTCCATGTGCCTGGTGAAGCCGAAGGGAAGTACCAGAGTCCCAATGGGGACATGTACTGGAATGTTTTTCCTAAACATACTCTCTTAAAGCACAGTGCTGCTGATTTCAAGTGTGGGAGGAAAGCAGGTAAGCCACAAGAGTTTTACAATGCTTCAGTACTACTGAGCAAGTCTCAGCATGGAAGAATATGTCCAGTACCCTGCATTTCAGCTACATTATGGAGCATCTGCTCTGGGCTTCCTGGGTAAGGAAATCTTTGTGCATCAGTGTGGTCTGAAATGTCTGTAATGGGATCCTTTCCTCCTACAAAGATCAAACCAGATCATGGTGTTGGACTTGTGCTTGAAGACAGCCTTCTACTGTCACCTCTTTCTGTGTCTCGCAAACCTCGCCAGGTCCCCATAGCTGGGCAAGGTGTGTGGAGCTCCTGGCCCCCAAGGCTGCCTCTACTGTGATGCAGGTGACTGGGCTGTTCTTATGTTTGAGTTCCTAACAGAGCGTTTGAGTGGTGTTGACAATGTCAGAACTGAAATGGGCAGGCAGGACAGGGCAACCTTTTCTGACACCTTTGTGCTAATCTGAAGGTTCCCCTCCTGCAGTCCTTGTTCTTGGTGCTGGGCCTGAAGAGCAAGGCCCAATGTGAATCAAGAGTTGATCAAATATAATACTTTTCCAGCCTGCTCTGCTTTGACAGCGTGGTCTGGTCTTGAAAGGACTTGGAAAAGCCCTTTTGTAAGGAACTGAGAGCAAGTTCAACTGGAAAGCTGCAGGAGGGAGGTCTTAGCCCTGAGTGGAAAGGATGGCAGCTCTGGAAATAGGCTGGGTTTGGCTGTGTCCATCAGCTGAGCTGCCTCCAGATCATTGTTGCTCTCTTCTGAGTTCCCTGGTGAATAATCAGCATAGTTTGGGAAGGAGTGTGGAGGGGACCTGGGGACTTCGAAGTGGAGCAAGGAGCTATAAGAGGAGGGCAGAGCCGAGCAGCTGTAACTCCCTTGGTAGCTGGTGAATGCTGTAGGTGCCACTGGGTTTGCTCAGATGTTCCCATAGGCAGAATTTACCCCATCCCAGTATGGTGCAAATCTCTGAACTCCAGGGGAAACTCCCAACAATGAAGAGGAGTGCGGAGGCTGGGACAGATGGCTTTCTACATGAGAGAGAGGGTCTGCAGCTCCACTTGGTGTCAGGACTGTCTTGTGAGGTGAATGTCTCTTTATAATGGAAGAGATGAAGGAAAGGGCTCTTCAGGCTATTTTTCCTTTTGGTCTCTGAGAACGACGCTCCAAGACCTGAACTGCTGAATAAAATTCCTTTGTATTCAGGAACAGCTCATGGAGCTATTCTAAGTGTATGAGTACCAATAAATGATTCCTTGACCTACCAGACAAGTGAGGTTACAAAATAATGCAAATACAGTAACACTTCTCTCTAGTACAGTGACTTATGTAAAGGGTGATAAATGCAGCTGCACAACACACCAGGAGACACTGACCTGAAATGCATTTCTGATCTAGAGAAATCAGGGCTGAGGTGCTTTTGCACTTCCTCAGAGCTGCGGTAGATGATGTATTAAATTCTGGTACCCCAGGCTGGGGAAGCCAGGTCTGGCCAAGCCTGTGTTTTGGTTTGTTTTCCGTGCTGTAGAAACCAGTGGTCCTCATGGTTGGTGAAACTTTTGCCAAAAGTCTGACTTTTGCAACGTCTTCTCTTTCTGCTCAAAGTACGTTTGGCACGCAGCATCCACAGGTTGCAGGGCACCCATCCATCGTGTCCTCTCTTTTCCACTGCAGTTTGTAGTGCCAGCTAAGTAGCTGGGCCCAGTATTTCATTAAGTGAGGTGAAACCTGAGGCTCTCACAGGGGTGCTTTGAAGATGAAGTTGGGAATCCTGCACCCAGATATTGTCTAGGGAGGTCAAAGCCCTGGAGCAGAAAAGGCGTCATTAATCAGGAGGATTTATTCGGCCACTCCTGTCCCCGTCCCAGCCAGCCTGAATTAGGATATAATCCCTTTTAGGGCGACTTGTGTTGAAGTTTGCACCATTCCTCTTGCCCAGTGCCTCTGTTATGGATCTGGGTTTATCACCTTGTGTCTCACAAGTGACGACAGCGGAGACATCTCAAAACTGGGAGGCTGACTTAAATTGCCCTTCCCTCCCCCTTGTTTTTTCCAGAGGAGTGTACACATTCTGGGTTTCTCCCAGAACTGGAATTTCAGGTGTGTTCTCTCCATGAGTGCACTCATATATCTTCCTTTATTTCCATCTGCACAGGGCAAGTGGTGCTCCCATGGCACACGCGCACCTGACATAACGTATTCATTTCTGAATGGAGAGTGGTGAGGGAATTCACTAATGAAATGCATCTCTCACTTCGATTTGTTCTGTGGGTTGGGCAGAAGCACTTGCTACATTAGCATTCAGCTGGTGCAGATGAGGATTGCACAGGCTTTTTTTCTCCCCGCCACTGAATACAGTAATCTATCCAAAGTTGTACCTGTAGATGGAGTTATGCTTTGTGCTGATTACCCTGGGCACTGCTGATCAGTACGGGACAGTAGGAAAAAAGCTGTTCAGCAGGTGGGATGTATTAGCTGACCAACAGTTTGTTTCATTCCCTGAGCTGAGGATTCATCCACAGTCCATAATCCACACCTCACAGCAGTAGTGGCCATGGCAAACACGGAGCGAATCTGTGAAAGCTTTAGGTGTGAGTGTGGCTGTTAAGTGAGCAGCTGCTCCAGTGGATGAATTAGGTTTGTGGGTTTCTCCAAGCCCTGTGTGCTCCCACATGGAAATACCAGGAGTGTTATTTTAGTTGTGGGAAGGTATAGCTTTCTACCTGTTAATAACTACATTTGTGAAGAATCATTAAAGCTGTTAATTTAACTTAAACATTGTGTGCGAGGGAGGTTCTAGAAAATTACAGTAATTGTGATTGTGAGATGAAGACGTTTGCTGTACCTGGAGGGAATGGGTCTGTGTTGCGTGGCAGCTGGCAGCAGGAGCGGTTTGCTGTCTTTCTACACCTGGAGGGACAAGGCCACAACAGGAGCGGGCGCACAGGACTCTCGTGATCCGCTCTCCACAAGGAGAGTGACTCCTCTGCATGATGCATGATATGTGTGAGATTTGAGGAAAGGCTTACTGGGATTTTCTCTTATTTTAAGGATTTATTTTAGGGGTTCTATGCAATTTATTTTGTGGATTAGGTGCAAAGATAAGTAAAGACTGCTGACTATGCAGAGCCAAGCTGGGCGTGAAGACCTCCAGCAGATGAATGTACAGGCTCTGGATCATCCACAGGTGTGACTTTCGGAAGCTGTTTCGAGTAGGTGGGAAACCAGCATCTGTGAAACAACAGGAGCGAGCCCTGTCTGACTTAGCTGGGCAGCACAGGCCCTGTGCTGCCATATGGCCCTGCAGACCAAGCGCTGTTCTGGCTCTGCCTCCACTGCGCCTTGGAGCCGTGGCAAATCGTATCCATGAATTTCTGTGCATGTTCCCCTTCCACCCTTCCAACCTGTTCCAAGGTGAGGCACCAGCGATGGGCCATCTGGGCGGTGGATGTGACCTCAGGGAGGCCAGAATTTGCTCCCTTCTTAGAAGTACCCACTAATATTTGTAAAAGACACAAAGGGGACGAGCACACAGAGGCTCTGGGGGCAAAGCGCTGTGGGAGAGAGCAGCAAGCCTGTTTAAGGAGATTGAATTCCTTGCATAGACTGCATTTTCTGCCTGGGGTGTAGAGTTGCTGGCTGGCAGTCTTTCCAAGCTCACGGCCGGCCTCCTGCACCGATCAGGCTGCTGGGAGAGGGGGAGGGTGCTGTGTTTCACCATGCTCCAGTCACCCCTGGGCTCTGGGCTGAAAGCCTTGGCACACACGGCTTGGCTCCAGCTGGGTTTAACGTGTCAGTGGGGAGGGAGCTCCGTGCTCCATTCCTGAAGGCGCAGAGTCTCGTGCTTCGGCATGTTGCTGAGGGCAATTTGCTATAATGCTCTTCACCTTCTCACCTGCGGTGTGTAATTTTTACTGAGTGGCCTATTAAGGTGTTCAGGGTAATCAGTGCAACAGGGCTGGGAGCTGTTTTATAGCTTGAGGTGGTTTTGCAAGCTAAACCCCAGCTAAGGAGTTGAAAATAATGTCGAGTATGTAGCTGTCATATTTGTTTCCCTCCTCCCCTCAAACATCTTCTTTCCCTGCCTCCTTACATGAAAATCTCTCACTTTGCAGCACTCCTGCAGTAGTCCCTTCCATCGCAACGTGTTTTTTGGAGGAGAACAGCCCCTCTGAAGGATCCCTGTAGCCCTAGGTTGAGCAGTGTGTTGGAGCCTGTCTTGTGCTTGCTGTGACCCGCACACGTCTGGGCAGTGCATCACAGCAACAGGACCTGCTTTCCTGTCCTCTTCTTCCACAGCAGGCATGCCTTGCTTGAGCCAGTTCTCTTCTTTCCTCCCAGTGCCAGCTGTTTGCAGCACAGCTCTGTCTCACTGTAGATGCTGGATGTGTTCTGCCTCCTCTATTCCGCCCTGGTACCCCTTGGGATGAGGGAGAAGGAGCTGGAGGGATGACAGCATGTTGTGGGCTTGGCCCCAAGCTCATGCAGAGGATGCTTGTGGAGCAACAATGAGCCTGGCCAGCGAGCCTGCCTCTGCCTGAGCCTCACTGGTGCTGAGATCCAGGGTTATTTTTTGGTTCTGTGCCAAAGAAACCTTTTCACCATTCCTAGCTTGTTTTGGAGTTGCTTTCAGTGCACAAAAGGTCCCTGTTCCTGTTTGCTGTTCATATTTACTGTTGTCTCCTTCACTCAGAAGGCTGCAGGCTGCTTCTTTCAGAGCTTGCAGAGGCATTTTTTTCCAGCCTGTCCTCAGCAATTTTCACTGTTGCTGTCCTGATTCTCTGAAAGGAAGGTGGCTGAGCTGCTCAGCCTCTGAATCCCACCCCAAGAGTTACAACAAGAAAGCACTAACAGGCAAAACAAAGTTTGCTCTGCTTGCCCAGGTTAAACCTTCTCACCCGCTGAGCCCTCAGCCTTTGCTGGCTCAGCCAGGGAGCTGTGACTGTCCTTGGGAAGCCTGGCTGTTCCTGTGTGCTGCTCGGAGCAGGAGGGACGCTGCGCACCCTAATCAGGGTTGCGGTGTAGTCACACTCCTCCATATCCTAATGAGAAATCTGTCACGGGTGCATTTCTTGGCTCTTTCCTTTTGAAGAGCCGTTCCAGGGCCTGGCACTGCAGGCAGATGGGGCTGCATGGAGGTGATGGGCAGGATCTGGTTCTCAGTAGGGAATTTCAAGCTTGCAGATGTAGGTCTGGCAGGTGATGAGGAGGAACAGCCAGCAGCCCCTTGCTTAGGGACAAGTTATTGTCTGAGTAACCCTGGGGAGCCGAGGGAGCACTGTCACCTTTGGTACCCCATTGTGCTTTGTGCCTGGCTTGATGAATGTCCTCCATCTCTCACTGAATTGTACAAAATATACGTGCATGCAGCTGTGAGGGACAGCGGAGAGAACTGCCCACTGGGATTTATAGACCCTTTCCACCCCTGTTGGTGACAGTGGCATTGTTCTTCATTGACACCTTGTGCTACTTCGGTTCTCCGGTCTCTGGAGACTGGTCTAAAGCTGCTATAAACTTTGGGATCTCATCATTTCAGCTTAGATGATGCCACTTAATAATGAACAGAAGACAAACAGGTGACCTGACATGAAGTAGAGGGAACAGAGGTGCCTACAGATTTCATCTTTTTAGAAGAATTCCTGCCTCCCATCATGACCTTTCTGGGTATATGACCCTTCAGAGCCTGCCAAAGTGTTCTCATTTACACTTGTAGGATGAAAAGAGAGTAACAGGAAAGAGCATTAAGGATATCTGCCATCAGGAGAAGGTTGTTTTGGTGGTGCCATCTTGAACGTGTGCTGACATTTCATGAATTTTTCTTTTAAACTCTTGGGTTCAGCAAGTTGTAGTAACATGAGCTTAAAAGATCTTGCAATCGGTGGAAATTGCTTTGTGTTAAAGTGTATATTTGAAACTCATAAAGCAGTTGGCTGAATTGGAGCCTTACATATTAATGTCTTTTTCACATTTTTCCATGAAAACATTTTTCATTGCCGTTCATATTGAACTGAAAAACTAGACTTGGCGGACAGCTGGTGGGAGAATTCAGTCTGTGGCTGCTGCGGAGAGCAATGAGTTGCTTTAAACATGTGATAAGTATTCCAATGAAAGAAAAGCACTAATGACAGCTGAGAATACGCTGAGGTTAAAATGGGTCATGTAAAAGCATTTAATTTTGAGAACTGTACATACTTTCTCAAGCTAACACTGCAATAAAGTGTGAATGTGTGTGTGCATGTATGTTTGTGTGTGCGATGCAAAGAAAGTTTCAGTTTGGAGTCCAATAAAATCCAAAGTGATGATGGATGTTCTTGGGAAGTGGTGGTGGGACAAGCACATAATTGCGTCGGAGGACCAGAGGGTCGCTTGGGATCCTTATAAGCACAACACTGTGCTTGACCCAGCAGCCAAGCCTGTTTTCTGGCTGAAATTTTATGTTTATTGTGCCACATTCAGGATTTCTGGCACTCGTGTGATAGTGTTGCTGGATGAATTTGTACAACAGGGTGGATTTAACAGCAAAGGCAGGTTAACAGAGACTTATTGAAAGCAGAAGTCATTTCTTTTGGTGGACAAGCTTTCTGCCCCCATCAAGGAGCCTGCATGCATATTCAAAACTCTACCGTGTGACTGAGATGCTTTTGGGTTATGCTATTGATAGGACAGATACTGACTGCCACAGGGGAGAATTTCTGCTCCGCTGCAGTCAGCGAGGTTTTCCTGTGTGTGTGTGTGGAAGGGGAGTAAGATGAGGCAGCTGTGTATGAACAACAGGAAGGGTCCAGTCCAAGAGCAATCACAAACGTTAGTGCTTTCTTTCTGAAGCAAGCTCAGCTTCTCTGGTATAGAAAGAACTGTATAGACAGAGGTGAGCCTTGGAGAGCAAACAAGTGTTCTGGCATGTATGAAATCCATCCCTCTCTTAGCAAGGCGACTGTGTCTGTATTCCCTTGTCTGCAGCTCATTTGCTTGAGTAGGATGAAGCTGGTTTCTGCAGGCAAAGCTGATCACTATTGAGAAAGAGGATCATAACTCTTATGGTCTCTCACCCCAGTCTCCAGCATTGCCAGCCTCTGGGCAGTTGTTTTGTGTAAGTAAATTGACATCTGGCTTTGTTCTTCTTCTTGCCTTGTTTTAATTTCCTGTGGCTGCAGGAGTGCCACAAGGCAAGGGGAACCTCATTCTCTTGGGGTTGGGGCATTTCAACTCTTCTTTTTTTTTCCACTCTGTCCTTCCCAAGTGGAGCAAGTGAATAGACAAGGCACCAGTTTAGGAAGGCAACAGCTGAAACCCAGTTATTGCCTGTCTTTGCTCTCACGCTGTTGCCTTAAAGGAGAAAATGAGGCAAGAAGCAAATTTGCATATTGAAACCTTTCAGTTACTGTTTTTAGGACTGCTGAGGGTCTGTTGGGCACAGGGAAGTGAGGGATTATATTGCAGGCTATCTTTAGCAGAGAAAAGCTTTCCTTTTAACTCATGCATCATAACAGGTTTGCATTTCTCAGCGGAAACACTGAGTTATTAACTTTCCTTCTTTTCTTCTTTCCCCAGCCTTATCACACTTTTTCCAACAGCCAGAATCACAGACAGTGAAAGAAAATGGCATGGCCCGGTTTGAGTGTCGGATCGAAGGACTGCCCTCCCCTGTCATCACATGGGAGAAGGACCATGAAGCTGTTCCACCAGAACCCAGGTGATTTTATGATTGCTTTCCTGGGTTAGCTTGAAAAAAAGCAACCCCAAACCTGACCATTTACGATGTGGAAATCCTTCACAAAAACATAGAAAGAAGAGAGAGATGATAGAAGCACCTAAATAAAATTAACCTTCTCCTAGACATCATCCAACCCATCACCACCAAGAACAAAAAAGATGCAAATCCTTTTTTATTACTGATCGCTTGTTCTGGAACCTTTATTGTGATGGACCAACTGCTGAGGACTGATTCTTCTGGAGTACTGTGTGTGCTCAGTGACCTGGGAGGTCTTTCCGTTTGTTTTATTCCTGTGCCATCTAGTAAAAGACCCTGAATTTGGGGTTTTTTGGGAGGGGAAGATAATAATCCTGCAGCATGTTACCTTTTCCTTAATGAAAGTCAGTTACAGGCATGAGAAGAGGATAAACCATTAGCTGGTCTATAGGTCTCGCTCCTGCAGGCAATCAGTGACTGTGTTGTCCTTTAGTTCCTAAAAACTCATTTTCTGCTCTGCAGAAGGAGCTGTTTACCTCCCAGGGAAGTTAAGGCAGGAGGAGAGGAAGGAAATAGGGGTGGGGTAAGGTATAGGAATGATTTTGCTGCAATGACTGTGTCTATAAGAATAACCGCTTGTATCCTTGAGTCTGAAGTGTGGAATCTGAAGGTTTATAGGAGGCTGTTGCTTTGTAATGAGAAGAAAATTAATTAATTAATAAAAAAAAGAAGAAAATAAAACAAAAAAGAGGAGATAGCAGAGGGAAGCATGCCATAGATAGGGCAATGGCTTTTTAATGAGACAGCTCGATGGATGTTGTGAAATTACTTGCTCCGAGATTGCTTTCAACACGAGCAGCCTGAAAATTGTTTTCCTTGTAAAAGCCAGAGCGTAATCTCTGGCTGCAGATCTTGCTTTTTAAATCATGTTTTAGCTAATATGCTTTTTCAGAAGGATTTGCTTTTTTGTTGTTGTCTAGTTGTTGTTGTTGGATTTAATATAACCGGCTTTCGAAGGAATTAAGTGAATTCCAGGAAACGCTGGCTGCCAACCAGAGCTCTGTTATTCTTCCCCTATCATGCCTAAGGACCAGATCTCAGGCAAGTCTCTGATTGCTGTGGACTCCCTCCTGTGCACACGTCTGATGAGCCTGTGAAAATGCAATCATTTGGATAGGTAGGCGTCGGGATGATGATTTCCTATTCCAGAACAGCATGGTTAGGTGTGTGTGCAAAATCAGGCTCTGGGGCTGTAGGTACAGCCCTTGAGATAATGCTATTACATCAGTGTTTATGATGTCTTTTAAGAGTGAGAGAATAATCATGGCACATTGACATTGCTTTTTCTTTTATGTTTTTTTCTTTTTTTTCTTTTTTTCCCTTTTTTCTGTGTTGATCTTGCCTTTGGGCACTCCCTTTGACCTTTACCCATGGGTGCAGCTTCTAGCACGAAGCCACCTTGAAGATGCTGAAGGCGGAGCTTAAAAAAGTGGGAAAGGGAAAGTGGGTAGGAAAGTGTTTATTTTTGCTTCTGGTTGTGTGGAAGAAAAGCTAGTGCTGATGGTCTGCCCTGAACCATCAGGGAAATGTTGCTTCGTTGCAGAGAGCCTGGGGATGGAGTAAAATGTCCTTGCAGGCTGTCAGAAGTCTTCTAGCACAGAGTTGCCAGGACCTGAAGAGCTGGAGGCTTTGTGAGCAGCTGGGAGAAATCGTGGATAGAGAAATCTCAGAATCATAGAAAGGTTTGGGTGGGAAGGGACCTTATGGCCAATTCCAACCCCCTGCCATGGGCAGGAACACCTCCCACTGGATCAGGATGCTCAAAGCCCCTTCCAACCTGGCCTTGATCACCTCAAGGGAGGGGACACCATGACTTTTCTGTGCCAGGGCCTCCCCACCCCCACAGAAAAAAACTTCTTTCCAATTTCTCATCTAAATCTGCCCTCTTTCAGCTTAAAACCTTTACGCCTTGCCCTATCCCTGCGCTCCCTGAGAAAGAGCCCTTCCCCAGCTTTCCCAGAGCCCCTTTCAGTACTGGAAGGTTGCTCTGAGGTCTCCTGGGAGCTTTCTGATCTGCAGGCTGAATGAGCCCAGCTCTCTCAGCCTGTCCTCATAAGGAGGTACTCCTGCTGTCTGATCATCCTCTTGGCTTCCTCTGGACTCGCTCCAACAGATCCATATCCTTCCTATGCTGAGGATTCCAGAACTTTAGTACGCAGAAATCCTGCCTTTCTTACCTCCTTGCTTCCCTGGGAGAGCAATGCTCACCTCTGTTGTGCTTTCCCAAAAGGATGTGTTGCATAAAGTAGCTCTCTCTACTGCTGGCCTCACTGAAGGGGACCATCTTGAGCTACATGTCGATCGAGTCTTCTCACTCGCCGTTGCCTTCAGCTCCTGCTCTCTTTAAAAACACGGTGTCTCATTTTCTGCCCTAAAGAGAAGCTGAGAGTGTGGACTGAGCGTCATAGTGGACATGGACCTGAGTATCCTTGTTTAGTTGACCCTGCTCTGAGAGGGGAAAGACCACAGACAGTTTTCAGAGGTCGTTTCCAGCCTTGATGAATCTGTGATACGTAATTCAAGTGTCTTTTTGAGGCTGGGAGATGCTTTGCCTGGTGTTTGAAATATGTTGATATTAATTACAGACTCAAATAGCAGATGCATGACAAAAATAAATATTATCGCAGTGGGAAGCTTTTCCTCCATAGAGCTGAGAGGATGCAAATATTTGTCTGCTTTCTCTCAAGTCCTGATGGGGCTTTCTGATGAGGGCTTCCTGGGAGCCACCTCCTCTGAGGTCTCTGGGGCTTCATCCTGTGAAAAGTGTAAGGAGTGGTGGGAGTGTGGCTTTAGGGAGGTGGGGTTGTTGCCCTTGTGTACATAGGAAGCTTCAGCAGGTCTGTGTTCATGAACCAGGCTGTAGGATTGTGCTAGTAGAGATGGTATGGTCGCTGAAGGAACTCTGTCAGCCCTTCTGTTTCTTAATCAGCTGTGAAGAGGACAAAAAGTGATGGGCTTGGATTGCAGCAGCTGAGGTCCAGGATAGATGCTAAACTCACAGCAGCAATATTTGTCTCTGGAACAGGCTTAGGGCAGGGAATGTATTTGCATTACTGGAGATTTAGGATAAGTGTTTGCAGGAGTAGGTGTGCTGTTGGTGACTGTGACTTGAATACAGGATGGATGATCTCTTAAGGTCCTCCTGGTTCAATGACCCTTGTTCATGGCACTCTAGCTGTCTCAGCACCTGGAGAACCACAGTTTTACTGCCTGGGTATACTTATTGGGGTCTTTGTGGATGAAAGGACTGTCATTCATGGCTATAACTTGTCTTTGTGCTCTTCCTGTGGAATAGCTGCTATCCCTCCCCTTAGCAATTGCCTTTGAATGTGTCCTCTTCATAATGAAGACTGATAACCCAGACTGCCTGTCAAAGCTCGGCAGCTCTGTTTATAGAGGCTTGCAATTAAAAATGGATCTCATATATAATTAAAAAGGATCACGTAGGCTTTACGCCTCACATTCAAGAATAAAGAGGCTGCCATCTAGGAATCCAGGCAGAAAATGGAGATGCTGACAGCCAGCTCCTACTTTTATGCTAATTGCTAATCATCTGTTTTGTTCAGTTTAATGCAGCAAGGATAGTGTTCATGTTGTGAGCTGTGTAGCCATTTCACTCCATGGAAGTGTTGCCCAGTAGCACCCTATGGGCAAATGAGAGTACTGAGTGCCTGGCTGTAAGTTCGTTAGCTTGTGATAGCCAGAAGCTCTTGGAAGAACAAAAGCAATCAAGACAACCAGGAATGGTGCCTCTTCAGGCGGCTGTGTCCTGGCTGTTTTTGTCTGTGAAGGTGTAGCTGTGTATCAGCTGGTCCCTTCGTGTATGTGAGGCACAGCAGGAAGGATATGATGCTCAGACTTCTTTGCTCTGGCTACCAAACCTTTGTGAAAAGCAAGTGATGAAACCAGGTGCAGTGTGCGCAAAGGTACTTGTGCACTTGGAGTTGTCTACAGTCTGGACATAGAAATGTGCCTTTGCATATGTAGTTGTTTTATACCATACAGTTGGTTTGTATCAGCAAAGTCTTTGTTGGCCTGGGCTCCTAAAAGCAGATCCTATGTTCTGAAGAGTCTGGAGTGATGGATAAGTTTGTACCTGAAACCTGTGGTTTCTAAGCAGTTGGGTTGCTCAAAGGTTTCCTGGTCCCATTCTGCTGTGGTTACCAGGACCTGCACATGATACACTGTCAGGAGAAAAGGAAGGGGTAAAAGACCTTTGGGTTGATGGATATTTTGGGTAAGGCATAGCCTGTCTCACACTCCCGTTTTGCTCACTCAGGTTTATAACTCTTCCAAATGGTGTCCTCCAAATCGTGGATGTACAGGAGAGTGATGCCGGGGCTTACCACTGCGTAGCAACCAACGCTGCCCAAAAACGCTACAGCAACGACGCAGTCCTCAGTGTCCTGAAAGGTAAGGTGTGGGCAGGAGCGTGTCTGGCTGAGCACATGTCTGCTGGGTGGCCATCATGTGTGACTCAAGCTGAGCCAGAGCAGCAGTGACAGCCTCTCTCACTGGTGTGGCTCTGCCCATGGCAGAGTTTGGCCCAAACTTGCCTATAAGGCATTTTAAAAATTATTTCTCTTAACTTTATAAGCAGGATGAGCGACTGGGAGGTACCTGGGAGTACAACTGGCTGCTCTGCCCAACCCCAGAACTAGGCAGCCATCAGCAATAACAGGGTTATTTCTCTCTGTGCCCAGGGATTTTGTTTTGCAAGTGAACTGTAACAGCAGGTGGATTTTAACAGCCCCAGACTCCTTTGTGCTCTGGGGCTCTTAGAAGGGGTCAGGCATTCTACTTGCACCTTGGGGAAGTGCAGCATTAGTGTGGTCTTATCTCCAGTGGCCTGGGATGGCAAGACAAGCAATGGCTGACACAGGCAGAGGAAGGTGCTTTCCCAGGCTGGCAAATGAACCAGTTGGAGACTGGAGTCAGACTGTGTCTACTCTGGGCTGTCTATGGGGTCCAGAGGAGGATAGGCACAGTGACTTCTTACTTGCATTCTGTGTCTGTGTTGCTGGCTTTTGGCTGATGTGTTGTGTAGGCTGTAGAGATCTCTCTGTGGTGTTTGGGAACAGCCTCATCTGGGATTTCTTATGGTGACACAGACTGCTGGAACGAGGCTTTGGATGCGCGCTGTCCTTCGCCTCCCGATCTGGGCCTCAGTCTCTAAGTGCATTTTTTTCTGTAAACCAAGAGCGCAGTGGGCAAGTCTGGACATGAGAACATAGCTGAGACCGTAAGTGCAGTGGGGGTCTCCAGACTCCAGCATCCTTCCCAGCACGCCTGACTGCCTCCCCAGTATCCTATTATCCCCATACTGCAAGTGGACAAACTCAAGAGGGCCAGGAGTCTGGCTGAGCTGTCCCTTCTCTCAGGACGGTGCCCCCCTGCCATGTGTGTCTCCTGTTCGTGCTGACCCCATTGTATTTTGTAGGCAGCTTTAACCTTGACAGCTCTGAAATCCTTCGCAGCCCCTTTTGTCTTTGTTTAGGATTGCGTTGCTTGGCATTCTGCTACCAGTGTATTTTCACAGAGATGGCTTTGCTGTTCATCCATCAGCAGGGAGTGTAATTAACTGTGGAGCCTGAGAATACACCTCTGATCAATGGATTGTGTCGTGGAGGTAATCTGTGTGGAATCTGCAGAGAATTTGTGAGTGGTTGAATGCTCTGTATCTAATTGCCAGCCCCTGCCAGATCCTCTGTGTGCTTAATGGAGCACAGAGGCAAGGGGAGCGCTTGCTATGGACAGTTCCACGCTCCAGAGATAGCTCCAGTGTTGGGTCTGCTTTGCTATTGATAAGTTGTATTGATCAAGCTACAAAGGTGAATATGCTGTCCTTGGCATCATAACTTACTCTGCATAATTGTATCTTGTAACTCTGCAATGTTTAATCTGCTTTGCAAATGGAGGCAATGGAAGAGGTTAAATGGGAAGCGTTCCTTCTGGAGCACCAGCAGGCCTGAGCAGATTTCTGCCTGGAGTTCTCACCCAAATCTCGCTTCTGCAGCACCGCACCACCCGCTGGCTGCAAAAACAAATATGCGAGGTTGAGTTTTTCACCAGATTGAGCTGACAGTGATGAAAAACATGCCTGTTAAATCTCTGGGTTTTTTTATAATTGGGGAGGAGTATGTCTGAGACAGATGGGAAACTGCAGTGACCTGTGCAGGCTGCAAACTCCTCTATGAGTGACTGGCATGGTATTGATCCTTTTTTGTTTCGGCACTTCACAGTCACGCGCATGTTTTTGGATGCCTGGACTGGCTTGAGGAGTCTTTCTTCCCTGTTTGGAAGCAGCTGATAGTAGTTGCATTGAACTGAACAGACAGAAATCCTTTGCTGGTGGTAAAGAAATAAAACCAAACTAAACCAAAACAAACAAAGTCCCAAGTGGGAAAACCCCAAACAAACAAAAGTACAGTAGCCTGAAATACAGCTTTTTAGTGTTGCTTGAGCTGCTTATTTGGAGATTGCAGGGACCAAACTCCTATGTGTCTGCAGGCAGCAGCAGCTAAACTACTTCTTCCCTCCCTGCTGGGGGTTGGAGAGTCATTTGTGCTGTGATCAGGTGGGAGTTCAGTCCCACTGCACTGCCAAGGCTGCTGGAAAAGGTTTGTGCACCTACCACCTGTACCTGCAGTCCCAGTGACAGCACTGGGCAGAGCTGTGTGGTGATGTCCCAGTCTGTGTGCTCATGATGGATTTTGAGGCCGTGCTGGTTATAACGCAAACACTTCCACTTGTGCTAGGTTGCCAGTTCTCAGCCTGGGAGCACCTTGTGTTCCTGCCTCTGCCCCTGCCAGACAGTGCTGGATTGGAGGATAAGAATCTCTTTCCCTATTGCTCTTCTGTCCAGTTGCCCTTTTCCTCCCCGCTCTCCCCTTGTTCCCAATATGATGGCTGGGAATTGTTCCACCTCCCTTATTAAAGGCCTTCTCTCAAGTAGTGGCAGCAACGACTGCCTTCTTTGCATGGCCTAAACCCCCCCCTTGGCGTTGCGACTTCCCTGTCACACGGAGAAGGCTGTGTTGCATGTCAGTGGCTGAACACATGCTGGCCTTACCCAGGCAGGGCAGAGAGTTGTGTGTTCGCTGGTGCTGTAAGCACTGCAGATGTTTTGGCTGTGCAGACTTCATGGTGCAAATTTCCAGACGTTCCCTTGGGAAGCAGGGGTTTGAGCTGGAAGGGAAGAGAGCAAACAGTGGGATACAGTCACACAGCCCTCAAACAGAGCCTGCTGTCGAAATAGGGATAACTTGGATTTTTGCCTTGGTTCTTCACTGCTGCCCGGTGGATGGAGTGCCAAATACATCCAGCAGCTCCATCCTTTCACCCCTCACCTGGACAGATGATGAATGAACACTGCAGCCTGCTGGTCGCTGTACAAAAAAGGGCATTAGGAGCTGGCTGCAGGATGCTTTTCCCAGGCACTCCGTCTGTGCATGCTACCTTTGCTTCGGGTCAGGTCTGCTTGAAGCTGTGTCTTGTTTCTTGAGCTCCTTTTTCTGGAAGAGGCTCTGGAGGTCTACTCTGAACTCACTTTTAAAGAGTTAATTCCCTGAGTGTCCTGGTTGTGCTCTCAGGTTTTTTGACATACACAAGAAGGTGCTGCTATACTTCATAAAGCATCTCTCAAAGAAGAGTAGCAGAAAGGCTGGGGAAACATGACATTGTGTGGTCACTTTACCTATCACTTCACTTTTTGCCGCCATGTCATGCACATGCTTGCTCTTTATGTTTTTTCTTGGGGATAGGAACTACATCTTGCTATGTGTTTGCCCCATCTCTGTTGCAATGTGGCTTGCATCCCCAATGCAGCACAAATAACTGTCAGATGCTGTGCTTCTGCAAACACAGTGCGTTTTTTGTGAGGACTTCATCCATTCTGTGGTTAAATGACACAAGGAGTGCTGCTCCCACTAACTCCCAGTGCCTCTTCCCCACTGAATAGATGCTGGGCTCTCTCTTCTCCATTGCGAACCCAAATTTCACTTTCCTGCAGTTCATCGTTTTATTTTTCATTGCACGTTGTTGAGGGTCCTGAAAAAATTCTCTTTCCTCCTTGGTTTTTAATCCTTTTTGCCCATACAGGCGGTGTGGTGTCCTCTGAGTGAGCTAAAGAAAACCAGAGAACTTAGCAATTTTAGAATATAAGAGTTTTGACTGGGCTGGGAGGAGTACAAGAGGTTAAAATGACCATTTGTTTTGAGATCCTGACCCCACAACTCCTTCCTATGGATTCAGTGTTTGTATCTTCTCACACTTACAGGATGGTCATTGCAGAGAGTCAATAAAGCATGGTCCTTGGGAGCCAGGAGTCTTGAGTTTTCCGTTTCTGTCTGCTATCAGGCTGCAGAGGAGAATCAGTTCCTTAGCACTTTAGTTTCTGTCTCTGTAAATAGGGATAATTTAACAGGCTTGGAGTTGCTCTCTTAGAAGTGATGGGTCGGTCTGGAGAGTGTTTATGGGCATTCGATGCTGGAGATCTGTCTGCTCAGGTGAGCTGGGCATCGGACTGCGCTTGCAGAGGAAGATGCAGATGTGTACCTGGTTGTGGGTGTTTCTCTTCCTTGTGTCCTCTGCACGTTGTTTCTGATCTGTGCAGAGCAACAGTGATGGCTGTGGCACATTACTCTGATGTGTGGGCAAAACCTTTGCCTCAGACTAGGCTGGCAGGAATCAGAATGTGCAGCAGCTGCGCCCAGCACCAGCAAAGCATCTCCGCAGTGGTCTCACAGTCGTGCACTGCTTGATCCTGTGCTGCAATAAATGCAGGAAAGGAGAGAACACATCAGGGCAGTTAGTGTAGGTGCAGCAAGACTGAGATCTGGGCCGAGCATGCTGCTAAAGTCTTCCAGCAGATGAGCACGTCCCCCATGAGCTGGGATTTAGTACTGTGTTATTAGAGATGACACTGCGAGATTGCTGTTGGCAGAACATCATTTAGGTTGACAGTTGCAGCAGCTTGCTGCAGCAGTGTCCCAGGAAATGTATTCTTCAGCTAAATATTTGCATGAAATATGATAACAGGGACAGAGCTTCACGTTTTGTGTTCTTTGGTGTTTTTACTGCAGATACAAAGGAAGAGCCTGACTCTGGCTGCTGGGAACTGGGTGGTTCCTGCTCCCAAGGGCTGTAGGAGAATACAGCTATTGACTGGGATGGGCTTTGGGGATGGAGGGGGAAGGTGGTGATGAAGTGAGCAGCACTCGCAGTTGGCCACCACCTCACAGAAACAGACGTGCTGTTACCACAAGTGGATTTGCAGTCCCTGCAAGTGCGAATGACGTGCTGGATGCTGGGTTGGCTCTAAGCCTGAGCCCTGGCGACACGTGCTATGCTCTCCTTTCAGCTTTGGATACGGGTGCCATGCAGTCTAGGGACAGGGCAGTTCGGGTTCAGGTCAGGGCTGCTTTGGTCTGACCTCCCTAACTACAGCCAGGTGTTGATGCCATGGTGTGTGCCACCCCTGATGGCGAAGGGCACTGTTAACCAGAGTCAGGGGACAGTCCCACTTGGTCAGGGGTGGTCTTTTTGCAGGAACCTATGTGGCAGAGGCAGCAGGGCCCTGCGGTGTTGGGGTGAGAGCTATCCACAGCTGTGTTTGAGGCACAGCAGACAGCTTAAGGGAGGCAATAGAGTCATGGAAATGCACAGAGAGAGAGAACATGGGATGGAAGAAGGCAGCAGTATTTTTACTGTGTTGTTGGTTTAATCAGCAAGTGATGTTTCACCTCTGGAAGAGGAGGCATCCCAGTTCCAGCCTCCAATTGCTGTGTCCCATTCCTTGTGCCTCTTCTAATGGGCACAGACCTCTCTCACTTTTTCCTCTCTTCTTTTAGCACCCTGGTTTTCTTTGCCCTCTACTCTCTTGCTTTCCTAGCTGTTAAGTAGGGAACTGCTCTCCACTTGGCATTCCAAAAGCTCAGCCATGAGGACTCTGTTTCTGTGTGTTCCAAAGCTCCACTTTCCTGGGCAGCAGGATCCGGAAGCCATTTGCATAATGCGCCTGCTGGTTGTGGAGAATGCTCATGATCCTTCTCTGTGGCAGAGGATGCTGAGTGAACCATGGTAAGTGTGAATTCAGAGGATAGCAAGATCAAGGGAGGAGATACCCAGCATTTCTAGCTTAATAAATAGGTTTTTAAAGCTAGCAGTGACCGTCTGCCTTGTGTGAGCTTTAAACCTTCACTCCATCTCCCTTTTACTGAGCGTAGCAATGCTAATGATTTCAAACACGCATGGAACAGGATTGAGAGCACAGATTTTGGGTGAAACATGTGAAAGACGGGTGCAGACATGTGTCAGGCACCCACCCAAACACACAGCTCTCTCCTCGGCTGGAGTTTGTGTGGGGCCAGGATGCATCACACCACTCGTATCGCGGAGGGAAAGCTGCTCGTAGCTCAAGTGTCAGCAGTCTGTTCCCAGGAGCCAGAGGGGGAGTCTGAGCTCAGCTGTCTGTGAAGTTTGGTGGGGCTATGATATGCCACGCTCCTGACAGCTCTAGCAGCCTGCGGTGTCAGAGGGTTTGATACAAAATTCAGAGCCCTCACCTCCCATTAAGCAGAACAGCTAAGCCCGGGATTGGCGCAGAAGTGAGTGGCAACAGAGGTGTCAAGGATAATAGAGCGGAACAAGGGATATGCAGCTGGGAATAGGTGAGCTGTTTCCAGGTCCTGAGGGCAAACTGGTCTCTCTCATGCATGATGTTTGGAGCTGTCAGGTATGGGCAGTCTCCAATGTTACAGACAGCTCTGCCTCTGCCTCCTGAAGACCAGGAGTGGTGGGATTCAGGGATGGTTTGCTGTCCTCCAGTGTTCTTCATGTGCAGCTCTTATTAATTGAGATCTGCTACTTCTGAGATTTCCTGAAATAAGAGGTGGTGGTTGGTAAGGTCTGACTGAAGCACGGTGTAAGCAGCAGTCTCTGTTCAGCTCTCCTCTGAGAGTCTGTCAGTGCTGGTGTGACCCTGTGGTGCGTCAGCACATCTGTGCTGCAGGGATCACACCTGGCCTCTCCTGGAGGGGATGGAACAGGCTGTGCCTGCATGGTGATGTTGGGTGGAAGCTAAGAATAGAGATGGTAATTAGGTCAGCAGCTTGCAGTGGGCTGCTGGACAGGAAGGTTGATGTCCTTGAGTTCCTGATGGCACTTGTTAATTATTAATCAACTGTTACAGCAGAGCCTCAGCCCTCTGAGGTTGAGGGCTAGTGGTGCCCTTATAGCACTTACAGCATCCTAACAGCTGGAGTGAAAATGCAAGTGCCCAGAGGTGCAGCAAACTTACGTCTTGTTGCTTTAGATGTGGGACAGACGTATGAAGGAGGCTTGTCCCTGTCTCAAAGACCTATCAGCGTCTACAGGCCTGGTGGTGCTAAGGAACAAGAATGGGGCGAGTGAGCCCATATCACAGGGAAGGCTGAATCAGGAGCTCAGTCATGCTGCTCTGAGTCCGTGCTTGGATGTCTTGGATACCAGGAATCGTATTCAGGACAGAGCTGGGAGTTTGCCTTCAGCAACTGAGAGATGTTCTTGCCCAACTTTGTTACAATGCAGCCAAGGGGCAATGCCACATGGATTGTGAACAAGAGTGAGAAGCAGAGAAAGAGATGAGGGATGGGATAAGGAAGGGCAGGTGGTGTTATAAAACACTGTCTTCAGGCATAGCCTTAGATCGGGGCTCACAGCAGCACTCAGCAAGTGTTCAGCTGAAGGGCTTTGACAGAATCTGTGGATATCACTAATGATCTTTCCCCATGGAAAGCCAGCTTTCCTTGCAGACTTTTCCTAGAAAAACAGATTTGCATGGTCCTGAGTTAATGCAGATGCATCCATCTGCCTTTAGTTCTTCCTTCCAAGTTGGCAAGTCTTCATTTGCTGCCAGACTGTATTCTGTGGGCTCCCAGCATGATGTATGTTCCAAACTTTGCTTGTAGGGAGCGTTCTGCCTACCTGGCACTGGGGAGACTGCACTGTGAGGTGGCTTCCCGTAATATTTCTCTTTCTAAAGTCAAGCACAACAGTACTGTGAGCGGCCACTGCTGACAGATGCAGTGGGGCAGAACACAAGCTCTGGGCGCAGAGAAGAGAGGTTGTGTCCTTCTGCACAGCCCAGGGCCTGCTGCCTGTTTCCTCTCTGCTGCCACTGGATGTACACGAATTGCAAATAGATCTGATGTTGTAAATGAATCTGAATTGCAAATAGATCTGATGAAATAGGTGTCTGCCCCCAGGAAGCATCAGCCTCTGAGGACAAGGAGGAAGCTACTGGAGCAAAATTGCTCCAGTCATTGTGACAAGGTGAAGTGATTGAGTAAGGAGGCGTTTCAGGGCTTGTGACCTGTGAGCCAGAAGAGTCTTCTGTTGACCATGTCTCCGTCTCACTTCTGTGGAAGAGGTAACAGAGGTGCTTGCCTTACATCTTTTTTCCTTGGCGATTTCTCCTGCATCATTCTGGAGGGTGGTGTGCTGGCCTAGGGAAAAGACAAAGAGCTGATATAAGAGTGGTTAAAGTGTGGGAATGTTTCCACTGAATCCCAGAGGCTGGCAAGCTTAGGTCCCCAGGGCCATTTAGTGTTTACTGGTTTGTGGGAGGTGTCTATATTTAAATTTCGGATACTGAGGCTTTTGTTAAAGGTCTTCTGATGCTTTTTGTGTATTACTTCTGCTTCATTTCTGAGAATTAGGTCTGTTACAAACTCTGAGCAGAGGGAGTTACAGAGATGCCGAGAGATGTGCCCACAGCAGCACTGTGAGTTAGTGGCAGAGACCAGTGAAGACTCTTGTTCTCATGAACCACTGGACCAGAGCCTGGTCCTGCTGAGAAGCTGGGACATTGTCCTGGCTGGTCAGGGCTGAGGTGCTGTGCTGGAGCTCCTTGGAGGATTGGTGTCCAGAGCAGCCAGGCAAGTTGAACAACTGGACTGGAGCAGCACGGGTAACGTCGAGTGGGGTCTGATTCTGCCCTTGTGCTGCTGTGAACCATGTGTTGCAATAGCATCAGTGTTATCAGCCGTGGGACATGTCTGGCATAGTGTGGTGGTTCCTGCTCTGGTGGAACTTTGCAAAGCGTTATCTTGCAGCCCTTGTCCTTTTCATCTGTGTTCCTGGTGGCTGCTGGGGAATGACTAGAGCTTGCAGTGCTTTAAGGGCTCTACGTGAGTAACATAAACTGTGTTGTGTATAAACTGTGTCTGGGGCTTAGGTTAGGGCAGGGAGACTGCTCTGCCATTCTCCAGATGGCTTCAGACACACTGAGTTACCTCTGCTCCTTCATTTCTTTTTGTTGGCCTCTCATCTGACTGAGAGGCTTAACTCTTACTCTGCACTGAGTGACTTTCTTCTAAGGAGTTTGCACTAAGGTCTGTAAAGATGTGCCAAGAATGATTAAAGGATTATGAATTAGTAATTATTGTCTAAAATGGTGACCTTATCAATACCACTCCAACACGGTCTTTCTGGTAGGTCTCCGTGTCCTCTGTTCCTTAGGCTTGGGTTTCCCATTGCCTCTGCCATGTTCTAGCTCTGCCTCCCAGAAACTCTCTGCAATGTATCTGCAGGCTTCTGAGGGTATGAATGCATGGCCTGAAGTCTCCAACCTTTTGACTAATTTGGGCCTCCAGCAGAAAAACAGAAGCCCTCTAATTCTCACAAGAAGCAGCAGCTCTGTGCAGTGGGGCTGCAGGGCCGCATCGCTGTGGCTGTCGGCACGGCACCTCCTGTTTGTTTTGCCTCGCTCTCCCTCTGAGTGCTTCCAGGCACTTGCTGGGGAAGCAAGCAGGAACTCCTCATGCAGTCTGGCTGGCTGCCGGCCCTTTTGGCGTGCTGAAGAGCAGCTCCAAATGCATGTACGCAAACAGAGAGCCAATGTTGACAGCTTTACAGGAGGTGGAGTGGTGGGCAAAGCACACTCTGATTGCTTTGCGGCAGAGCTAAACATATCCTGGACATGTAAAACTCCATACCCTGAAGGATCAAGGGCTTGGGGGTGCGGGAGGAGCAGTTCCTGGAAGCCTGCCACTGCTCAGCCTCCTCCTGGGCTTCTGGTTACATATAGCTCAGGGTGTCAACTTATGGCTCAACTCGTACATTAAAGGATTTAATTTCCGAGTTGAAATCTGTCAGCTGTATGAAGAAGTTGAGGGGAATGAAAGAGGACTGCCTTATGGCCCCTCTGCCTGTCTGGACTTGGATCTGTGTGCTCCCCAGGCTTCCAGATACTGGACACACAGCTAGGGAAAATGTTGAACAGGCTGTTTCGCTCAAGCCAAGTGCAAAGCAGTTCCCAGAGCAGCACCTCCTGCCACACTCGGCTTGTAACACGCTCCATGGAGATAGCCAAGAAGCTGTGGCAGGTGCTGGGCTGAGGAGTGTGTCCAGGTAGTAAATGAACACTCCTCATCTAAACTAATTAATCTCTCCTTTCTTTTTTTTTTTTTTAAATCACAGAAATGCATCTCATCTATTAAATTCTCCATTTTGCATGTTTGTACGTGCAGAGGTTAAAGGAGGAAGTTCTGTGCTTGATATTAGAAGTATAGGTTACACTGTGTGTTTTGGGACCTGTTTGCTGGCTAGTTTGGGGGAATTTTGTGACAGTAGTTTGAGATACAAGTGGAGTTCTCTTAAGTGATTGAACTTCTGTGTTTTAATCATTTATGTGTGTGCTTTTGTAGGCTGCTTTAAAGGTGACAGATGATGTGTAGCTGCTTTGCTGCAGCTCTAGCTTAATAAGTAGGAAGAGACACTCTGTCCCCATTCCAATACATGGAGATAAATTCTTCCCTGCTCAGCTTTTCAATTAAATCTTTGCATTGACAAGTGCATAACTGCTTGCAAAATGTTTTGAGGATATGAGGTAAAAAGACAATACGAACCTGATTTACTGAGCCCATTTGTATTAGTGGGAAGGAAAAAAACCAGTAATGTCAATACAATGTCACTTGTGCAATAAAAGCCAGGTTTCTTTTCAGCTTCCCTTCCAAGCTGACTCGTGCACTGACCTAGGCAAGGCACAGCTGCCTAGAAAGGGATGTTTCTCATGACATAGGCTGTGGGCACAGTGCTGCCAGATTGCACTGGGACAGCTTTTGTAGTCCCAGTACTCAAGTGTGGTCAGCACTGCAGTTTCTGTTGAGGCACACATCTAAAAGCTCCTGCAAGACTTGTGAACCAAAGCCTGATCTCCTGCAGGGGAGGAATTTTCAAGGCTGAGAACCATCCAAACAGCACTAAATGTTTAGTGAACAGAGTCCATAAGCTTATAATCAACACTCATTCCTTGCTCAGCTTCAGTGATGGAGGAAAACAAAACTTGGATCCAAACTGCCACAGGGACTGGTATAGTGAAGGTGGAAGAAAAACTCAAAAAAATCAAATGGTAATTTTTAGAAAGAATGTGTAGTTGCAATAGTTTGGGAAGAAGAGGAGGTAAGGTTTGACTTGTGATATTTTGGGGAGGCCTGAGCTGTGGGATATTGGAAGGGATCGAAAGCACTCAACATCTCTAGCCACTTCTGAAAAATCACTGGTGCCATTCCTTTCCTTCCCTGTTTGCAGACTGTGCTCTCTGCTGTGTTAAGGTGAGAACTGCTTTTGTTACTTAAAAGGAAAAATGCTTGTTGCTAAGCATGCTTAGGATTGAGATCTGACACTGCTTGTATTGCCCCTAAAG
Organism: Dromococcyx pavoninus; assembly: GCA_033558185.1. NCBI lineage: Eukaryota > Metazoa > Chordata > Aves > Cuculiformes > Neomorphidae > Dromococcyx > Dromococcyx pavoninus. Next base: position 110,221 of record JAUMJL010000945.1, read on the forward strand.
CAGATATGCTGAAGTGTTAGGGTACAGTTAGGCGAGTGTCCTACCTAGAGATGTTACCTGCTCGTTATCTCCTGTCCTGGGACCAGCCTAGACATAGAAATAAGTCATAGATACATTTCCAGGTCAGTGTAAAAGGGAGGAGGAAGGCAGGTGTGGAGGATATTTTTTCTCCTCCATGGTTGCCGTCAGCTTTCTCCCTGAGCAGTCCGGGAGGTCCGTGAGTTGTCTGAGAAAAGGGAGCATTGGGCAGTGGGAGCAGGACAAGCTCTGCAAACACAGTGCCTGCATTTTTGAAGGTGTGTGCTTTGCAATGGGTAATTTGCTCCTTTATTGTCTGCAGAATAACAGCAGTGGCAGCATTGACTTTCTCTAATGAACAGCTGCTCAGTGCTAGAGTCTATTCCCAGGGGAGGCTTGCAGGGATGAATAAAGTTTCATGCTCCTCCTCCAGAGAGGGTGAGAAAGTTCGCAGAACAGAAGATTGCTGCTTGATTGTTGGATATCTCCGAATCTTGAACTGCTGACAGCTGAGAGCTGAATGTGTCACCATGCAAGTCATGTTTAACCTTCCAGCACTGTTGCCGAGGTAGGGTGTTTATGGAGTCGAGAGAGAGGTGTTAGTTCCCATCCAAGAAGTCATCCTCTTATCGCTGCAAACGACCGTCACAAATTGGCTGAGGAAAAAACGTTTTCCTCCTGTTGCACTGCCTGAATTCCTTGCTGATTCTCCGCACTAACAAGACTGGGGAGGCGGGCGAGGATAGCAGATGAATTATGGATGTGTTAGAGGCAGACCTGGGTTGTAAACCCTTGGAGTTTAAAATCTCTGTGCATGTTATAACTCAAGCTATAACTTCAAATAAACATTTTGAGGTTTGTCCCAAGCAGATCCCCAAGGTGCCTCCCTTCACATCCCTGTTCACAGTTCCCCTTCACTTTGAAACAACGCAGCACTCCAGGCATGGAGAAGAGTGGTTGGAAAGCTGCCTGGCAGAGAATGTCCTGGTGCTGCTGGTTGACAGCGGCTGAATGTGAGCCAACAGTGACCCAGGTGGCCAAGAAGGCCTGTGGCATCCTGGCTTGGATCAGAAACAATGTGGGCAGCAGGACCAGGGAAGTGATGGTGCCCCTGCACTCAGCATGGCGCAACTCAAATCCTGGGTCCAGTTTTGGGCCCCTCTCTATAAGAAGGACACTGAGGGGCTGGAGCACATCCAGAGAAGGGGAACAGAGCTGAGGAAGGGTCTGGAGCACAAGTCTTGTGAGAGGCAGCTGAGGGACCTTGAGTTGTTTAGCCTGGAGAAAAGGAGGCTGAGGGGAGACCTCGTCATTGTCTACAGTTCCCTGAAAGGAGGTTTGTAGTGAGATGGGTGTTGGTCTCTTCCCCCAAGTAACAAGGGATAAGATGAGAGGAAATGGCCTCAACTTGCACCAGGGGAGGTTTAGAATAGCCATCAGGAAAAATCTCTTCACCAAAAGGGTTATCAGGCACTGAAATAGCTCTCCAGGAAAGTGGTTGAGTCTCCCATCTGTGGAAGGATGTAAAAGATGAGTAGATGAAGTGCTTGGGGATCTGGTTCAGTACTGGTCATGTACAGTTGGACTTGGTGATCTTAAAGGTCTTTTCCAACCAAACGATTCTATGATTCTAATGCAGAGTTGATTTTTTGAGATTAGGCAGTACTGAGATCTGTCTGGCTCTCACTTGCTGTCTCAAGGCTTTCTATGCAGTCTTCCTCACCTCCCTGTGGTTTTGTACTACACCTGACCATAAGCAGTTTGTTTCCCCTGTGCCTGCCCACCATGGTCCTTGGGACCCAGCTCCAGATATTGAGAGATGCCCATGAGAGCAACGGTACAAAACAACAGAGCACTCAGATTTGGCCTGACTTTCCTGTCTTATGAGAGGACAGTGGAAAAACTCATAAACTGAGACATCTGCTGCAGTTAGATGTTCACAAACAGTAAAACCTGAGGGAACATTTTGACATACTTCAGCAGATTATTGGTAATTCTTGTCTCTTGCTCTGTGGTGGCATCCTTGCCATCTCCATGTGAACACAAGCACGTGGATGGGTTGACGAAGGAAAAGAGCTGCCTTCTCTAACGCTTAGTGCCCAGAGGATTTCTCTCAGTCCCAGTGCACAACTGAGCCATCCCAGAGCTGCTTTTGTCACCCTACAGGCATTTTTTTTCAGTAAAAGAGGGTAAAATTCATCCATCTGATTCAGAAGGGCAGAAAGTCCACACAGGCCATCAGTGACAGTCATCTTTGCCATAAATCCACAGGTTGTACCTTGGGCTGTGCAAAATCTTTGCCTGGAGCAGTTTTGCTGCTTAGAGAGAGACAACAAAGCTAGGGGTGGCGGGGAGAAATCTCAGAGATGAAGTTTTAAATAGCAGCACTGTGAAAGCTTTCAGTGCCACAGAAGGGACAGCGTGGTGCAGGTGCATTCAGTGACCTGTTTTGTTCCAGCAGTGAAAGATGTCTTGGAAATTGCAGGTCTTTTTTTTTAGCTTTGGTTCTAACAGTATTCCCTCTTCACTTGAAACTATATTAATAGCAGTGGAGACAAAAAGCTCACGCTAGTTTTCGTCTTCTATGTTTGTTGGAATCCCCTGTGTGGAGGTTTTCCTGGTTAGCTTAGTGCTGTTCTTGGGAACTCTTCAAACCAAACGGAATGGTAGCAGTTTCGGAGCAGTTAAACTGCGATCCATCCATCCAAGCAGCGCTTTGAGACAGCAGCTGAGAAATATATTGTAAAGGAGGCTGAGTTTAAAGAGGAGCTTGACTGGCAGACTTGCTCTGACAGACCCGCAGTGAAAAACAAAGCTGGAGAGAAATGTGTTTGTGTGTGCAAGAGGTGGATGGGGTATTCATCCATGCACACGCCGAGGAATGTGCTGGGAAAGCAAGCAGAACTGTTTGGTTTTGTAACATAATTTGAATAATAATAAGTGACAAACAGACTAATGTATTTCCCAGTAGTTTTTCAAGGCTCAAACCAGTTTCGACCGAGAGAGAAGGAAGCGGAAATGGATGTTTGAGCTACAGATCCTTGTGGCTGTTGCTGCTCTTGGTTGTTAGAGAGACCCAGAGTTGTGCCGTTAAGTTTGACTGTCTGGAAGCCCCAATATCAGCCCTTTATGCCTTCTGCACAGTGAATATGGGGCTAGTAAGTGTAGTTGTCAGCCCTTTGGGTTGCCGGGCCTGGGTCCCACTGGCTGGTTACCTGGCCACCAGCAAGCTCCTTGCTATTTTCCTTCCTGAACACGCAGGGAGTGGGATGGGCAGCACCAGAGGGGAGGGCGGCATGCGGTGCTGCTCTGGGTCTGTCAGGGTGAGGGCAGTGAAGCCTTTCGTTGGCCCTTCCCCAGCCAGGAGAAATGCAAGGCCCAAGGAGGTGTGAAGCTGGAGGCTGTGCCTTTCCAGCAGCACTTCATGGCAGCTCTGCTAAACTTGCAGAGCTGGGCTGATGACTCCTGGGGCTGCTTCAGAGCGAGGGCTCATGCAGCTCGTAAAATCCCTCTCCTACTCACTGGCAGCCAGCTAGGGACAAAGTGATGTGATCTCAAGTGAGGTAGAAGTGCCTTCACATGAAGATTCTTTAACCTGGAAGGTGCCTTTGCCAGCTGGCACCTGAGGCCATGCACCTGAATGCAACAGATGTGTGTTTAAGTCAGGTTTGAGGAGCTGTCTTCCTCTGCCCTGAGCATGGTAGAGAAAGCTGCTTGGAAATCTGGCAAGGAGTATATTGCCATCTGGCTGGTGTTATTTTTTTCACTCTGGGCTTATTTTTCTCTCCCAGCACTGTAGAAAAGGACAGCTTCCTGCACACAGGTGCCTCTCAGCCACATCCTGGGCAGCAGGTACACAGGCAGCTGGTGGTTTTGGGTAAAGAAGCTCACTCCTTGGTAGGCTGGCAGTCTGTGTCCATGTACTTCTGCTCTCAGGACCTGGGGTGTTAACTGCTGTCTTGTTCATTGTCACTGGAAGCTGCCGTGGCCCCATGATGTCATCAGTCTCCAGGGTGAGCAGACAAGTTTTGCTGAGCCCTGCACAGGGTGAGTGGGACCTGAGCAGGTGGTCTGTGGAGAGGTGCGACCGCATCCAGCTGTGCTGTCAGCCCCTCAGCAGAGAGCAACTCCTCAGCGAGCTACTTTGCATCTCTTTGCCCCAGCCCACTCATAAAACCAACCTCACCACAACTTGTTGGGTTCTCCATTGCCTTCCCTGTAATGGTTGCTGTAATAACTGCCTTTCTCTTTGTTTCTGGTGCTTTCTCATGTGTTTCCTTCCAAACCCTGGCTGGAAAGCTCCTTGTTATTTCTCTGCTGTTGCCTCATCTCTCTCTTGTGTGTAGGGTAGAGGCCCCTCATTAGCAATGTGCTGAGCAGCCTCACCCATCCAGCCAGGTCTCGCTGGAGTCCTTGTGCTCAGTTGTTTCTCAGGAGTCATGATTACTGGTGGATTTTAGTGCTTTGCTGAACTGGAGATGGACTTAAAAGAAAGCTGCACTTCCAAAGGGCCTTGCATTTCTCTGATCCTTCAGCTTACATGCCTGTTGTGGAAGCTCTTGTGCCTTTTTTTACTTAAAGCCTATTTTCTGTGTTTGTAGTTCTCAAGCCCAGATTTGGCGCTGCAGTTAAGACTGTCCAGGACTTTGATCTGTTTATCAACGAGGCCTCTGAATCCATGCTCTTATGTGGTTTCTGCATGTTCCTGTTCTTGTTCCAAGTTGTCCTGCTGCGGCTGGACATGATGGCTGTTAGGCTGGAAGTATCCATAGGCACAAACAATGTGAACAGTTGATGTACCTGACTGCACCAAAGCCCTGGCCAGCCCACACTGTGCTGGAAAGGCAAAAGGAGATCATCTGTGCCCATACCCACCAGGCCCTCTGTGTAGTGTACTTGTTCTACTGGAAGGAGAGCTGTTTGCCTTTTCCTTCGTGCTCCGTGGCAGCTCTCATTGCTGGTGTTTGCCCAGGGCTGAGGTTCAGAGTGGTCCAGCCCTTGTCCCAGGCGGGGGACCAAGGGCGCTCCTTGGTCTCTGCTTCCATCTGCTGGACAAGCACTGGCTCCTGCTCTCTTCCCTTGGTACCTCAGGGATTTTGCTAACTCCTTTTAAACTGTGCTCGTGTAATGCTATAGATGGAAATCCCTTTCATGCATGTATGGACTGCAAGAAAATGTCAGTGTTTCCATTCCGCACTGGAGCAAATGGCAACAAGCCTGGAGCTGGGCTGAGTGCCGCTGTTTGGTGCAGCAGGGTGTGCAGGCAGACCTGCGTGCTGAGGCCAGAGCTCCTCTGGTGTATATTCTCAAGAAAGTCAAGTATGAAGGAGTGTTCTTGGATGCCATAAGAATGGCCAGGGTGGGTCAGGCCAGAGGTCCAGCCATTGTAGTGCCCATCTCCAAAAGAAGCCACAGCAAATTTTGGAAGAAAGCACACAAAAAAACGGGCAGAGAGGATGTGGTGCTTTCCTTGGATGTGCCCCTCAGCATCTGATGGTGAGGGATGTAGGAATTTCTTGGTCTGGAGTCTGCAGTGAGGTCTTATTTAACAGTCGTGGTAAATGATGTGTCCTTCATGAGCTTGTCTGAACCTCTTAGGTTTTGGACTCTACTGCATCTTGAGACAGTAAGTGTGTGTGGTACACAAAGGTCCTGCTTCTATTTGTTTGAGACCTCCTGCCAACAACTTCCTCTGCTAGATCATGGGAGCACCTGGGGCAGGTCTGAGAATTATCTGTACTATGTGACTCCCCTGCAGTTGTTTTTCCCTTCATGAGGACAACAAAAGTGTCTCTTGGTATTAGATGTATTTGGGAGAGCTGGAAGAACAGGATTGCTACAGTTGAGGGTCATGAGCAATCTGGTCTGCTCAAGAGTGCTCCAGTTGTTTTCAGCTGACAACAAAAATTTGGCTGCTGCCAAGGCGTTTCCTTAACCTCCCCTTAACCTCTGCTCAGCAGTAGGCAGACACAGGCAGAAGGTTTGTTTCAAGGAAAAAAATCCCCATCCTGTTCTCAAGAAATTGTGCAACACAGCCCATGGAGCTTCCTGTAGATGCTGCTTGATTTACATGTTGGCTGTTCCTCTGCGCACATATCGGCTGAGTAGCGCTCCCCCCTCCAGATGTGCATCGACTGATCTAATCTTTGTGCCCTAAGGTAAAGCCCTGGACACAGAGGCTTGGTCGCCCTTTATTCCAGTGTACAATACAGTGTCTGGATGTTAAGATTTCCTTAGCCAGGTCACTCGATTCTTTCTGAACTGCTCTAATGCCTTGGCAAGGGATGTGTTGTGTCCTAAACAGTTGCTCCATTTAAGTCAGCAGTGTCTTGTTCCTTCTAATTAACAACCATCCATTTAGCAACAGTTGATGAAGGTGGTAGGTTGAAACTGTACTTATTTTCCATTTGAAAATCTCATTACTAATTTTTACTATTGCCAGCATTACAGTAAATCTGCAGGGAGCCCATTTGTTCATTTCTTACACGAAGATATTGTAGACAAGTGAAAGCAATCCCTGCTTCTCCCCTCCAGCAAGGCACGTGAGACAACTTGGGGAAGTGTGACTGGACTATCTGGGCTCTGTGTTCTCTCTGTCTTTAGAGACTTTGCAATTTGGAAGGACAGACTTTTCCTTTTATTTTTGACTTTAGGTTCCCAGCCAGCAGGAGGAGATGTCACCATCGTTGCCGCTCCAGAGAACACCACCGTGGTGGCTGGGGAGAGTGTGGTGATGGAATGCATGGCAGCTGCTGATCCCACCCCCTTCGTCTCCTGGATACGACAGGGTGAGTGTGTGGGACAGAATTAAGCTTTTGTTGTCAAGAGGAACCTGTGGATACTTTACTTTAAAAATCTATTAAATGGCAGAAAAATCTGTGGGACAGGAAGGGTTCTTGTTCCGTCCTAACAATGCAGGTGGGGCCAGCGTAGGGTGGATGTGCTGAACTGGAATTACTGATTAAATCTAGAAGGTTACAAAGCACACAGCTCACTTTCTAGCCGTTTGACCTGTGGAATATATGAAGTTCTAGTGCCTGGGTGCCTTTTGATCTGCATTAGTCATTCTCATTGCGTGAGCCTGAGCAATGAAGGTCATGAGATGGGGTCGGGTCTGTGCCACTCCTCCGGGAACTCAGAGGAAAGGGGGGATTCTGTGGAATGTGCTGTTGCGTTGGAGAAATAACTTGTGTTGTCTTGCAGGGTTATAAAACAGGATAAGATCTGGTAATCATTGGAGTGTTGCTGGGAGATTTTTACTCTTACTGTGGTCGGGTTGGTAATGGAAAGATCGAGAAGATGCGTAGGTCTTTCTGAGGTGTATGAGTGAGCCAGGCTGGTGTACGCTATCCCAGGGCTGATAGCCTAAGGCACATCTGGGATGCTGGTGTCACTCACCAAGTGTCACTTGCATCAGATATGTTGGAGAGGCTCTGAGTGAGGATGTTCTCGTTTCAGGAGTCAAATCTCTCCCAGAAGAGGCTCTCAGTCATTTTCATAAATCCAGGTCACAATTTAAAACTCCTCTCGCCTGTAACCATTTATTGTGGTTGGTCTTCAGCCCAGACTTGTCCACAGGCAGTGATTTTAGTGTATACAAATATTTCCTCTTCCCCACAAAAAAAATAGCAAAAAAATCTCAGAGGACACGACTTTGGAAATCAAATCAGCAAGGATTAAATGTTCTGGCAGAAATGTTTCTGTGTACTTCACAATTACAAATACTGAGCTTTCCCATGCTGGATCACTTATTCATTACTTTACTGAAAGCTACTGATGCCTGTAGTAGAGTAGATATTATTAGAGTTAAATATCAGTATGAAAGCTTGTTGGCTGGGGGGAAGAGGAGGAAAAAGTGAGGGTAGGTTGGTGGAACAGTTCCTTGCATGCTTTATTTTTAAGTGTTTGTTTGGCCCCCCTCTGCTTCCCACTGTGGACTCTTCAAATTAGAAAAGATGGATTAACTGTGCTAGCAATTCTGTGTTGTACAAGCACGTTTCATTCCAAGACTTCATTAAGGAGCAGACTGAGTTACTGGACAATTACTCAAGTAGGTAACACCGGGGGTTGTACCTTCAGATTGCCCGTTTGGCTCTTGCCAGCCTTGGTGGTGTCAGCTAATTGCCACCATCTGGAGTCAAACTGCTCCAGTGTAAATGTGGTGCACAGGTTTTCTTCTCCTCCGAGCATGCAGCCACTGAACTGTGAGGCCATCTGAAGACCCCCAGACTGGATGGAGGGAGCAGAGGATCTGATCTCTGCTGCATTCCCTGCTGAAGGTGCTAAGTAGGTGCAGCTGCTCACAGTGGAGATGGAGTGCTGAGAGAGGCAAGGGCAGACAAGTACTGAGGTTTTTGCTGTCTGAAGGACATCCGTGCTTCTGCAGATGGAGAGATACAAGATCTGTTGTTGCACAGGTACTGACTGCACAGTCTGTGAACTTGTGCCAGATCTAGCTGTGGGTTCCTGACTTCCCATCCAAGCCTTTCCTCCGGCAGATTGTGCTGCCCATGCTCTGTTCCTGGCTCTTGGCTTTGCTCCCCATGCTCATTCAGAGGTACCAGCACCGTGGTCCCCATGTTTCTGATATCAGAGCAGTGCTGGGAATCAGCAGTGCCTAGCACCAGCCTGCTGCCTTCTCCATGACCTGCTGAGGAGCCTAAGGCTGTTTGAAGTTGTAGAAGGACAACTCAGCTTCTGACTGTTGGGACTGGAGCCACACTTTCCTCCTCCCCTACTCAGCAGTGCTGAGCATCCAGCCAACAGACTGGGGAGAGGGCAGCTCAGGGCTCATGTCTGTGACCCACGGGCTCCAAGGAGGACCAGGTGTCTTCTTGATGCCTTACAGATCAGGAGCCAAGCTCGGGGCAAAGAAGGAATTGGGAAGCTAAGTAAATGTGAATTTGTGTCTGGGACCCAGAGGAGGGAAGAACCCCAGAGTCATGAGTGATTCAGCACCATTGCTGACAGTTACGTTGATGAGTTGAGGGGAGCAGGCGTGTGTGTTCCTGCATGGGGGTCAGCAGGCAGATGCAGCAGCTTTTCCAAAAGGTGACTTAGCACTGATTTCCCTTGAATGTGCTGTTCCGAGGGAGTCCCATTGCAGGCACACCCTGAGCATCAAAGGCTATTTTGATCCAAACCAAAACTTTTGTGCTTATTACGGGCTAAACTAAACAGTGGGGACAATGTTGGCTTGGGTTGGCTAACGCTGGGTCAAGCACTGAGGTGTGTTCCTCCTCTGGGCTAGAGTTTGGGATCTGGGGGTCTCTCCCCAGCTGTGATCCTGGCTCTAGTGGACGTGTTATTTACAAGCCGTCATAAAGGGCAGCTTGGGGCTCTCTCCTGCATTTGTGCACGTTTTCTCCTGCAGATGGAAAGCCTGTTTCCACAGATGTAATTGTGCTGGGCCGGACAAATCTCCTCATTCCTTCCAGCCAGCCCCATCACTCCGGGGTGTACGTCTGCCGTGCTAACAAACCCCAGACCAGGCAGTTTGTTACAGCCGCCGCTGAGCTCCGGGTCCTTGGTGAGTAGAGCATAGGATAAACGCCCTAGGTGGCCAGGTAGCTGTGGATTTCATGGACCAGCATCCAGGAGCTTCCCAGGAGGTTGTGTTTATGGCCCGTGTTGGGTCAGATGGGAGCCAGGGTAGAGTCAGGAGGCTCTGGGCTGGGATAGTTCTCAGTGGAAGTGTCACCTTTTTAATTTGGGGTTTAGTTCCTTGTATTTACTGATCCGTTTTATGTCTTATTGTTGTTCTCCAGGGTTCCTCATGTAAATGTGTATCAGCAATTAACTTTCAGTATCATAGAAGCCAGCACGGAGAGCAGCCTAAGATCAGGGAATGCAGCACATGATTGATATAGAATTTATTTTTCCTTTTGGACAGAGTCTAAATTAAGCCTCTGGAGTCTCCCTAGCAAATCCTATCTTGTAAGCAAAGCTTCTACTGAATAAAACATAGCACCAAGTAGGGAGGAGAAGGGATTTGCTTTGCCATTTTTCCTCCTCCTTCCTGCATTAATTTTTCCTCTCTCCTCCCAGCTACACCCACCATCTCCCAGGCTCCTGAAACCATCTCGCGCACCCGAGCCAGCACAGCCCGGTTTGTCTGCAAGGCAGAGGGGGAGCCGGCCCCGACCATTCACTGGCTGAAGAACGGCCAGGCCATCCTCTCCAATGGGCGGGTGAAGGTGCAGAGCAGCGGCAGCCTCGTCATCAATCAGATCGGTTTGGAGGATGCTGGCTACTATCAGTGCGTGGCTGAGAACAGCCTCGGCATGGCTTGTGCCACTGCCAAGCTCTCAGTGATCGTGCGGGAGGGTTTGCCCAGTGCTCCCAAGAAGGTGTCAGCCGTGTCCCTCTCCAGCACCACAGTCCTTGTGTCCTGGGAGCGGCCGGAGTACAACAGCGAGCAGATCATTGGCTTCTCCTTACATTATCAGCGGGCTGTGGGTAGGTGTTATCTACCTGTGCCACACAGCTGTGTTGCAGGTACAAAAGATTAGACATTAGGAAGAAATTCTTTACGCTGGGGGTGATGAGGCACTGGCACAGGTTGCCCAGAGAAGTTGTGGCTGCCCCATCCCTGGAGGTGTTCAAGGCCAGGTTGGATGGAGCTTTGAGCCCCCTGATCCAGTGGGAGGTGTCCCTGCCCATGGCAGAGGGGTGGAACTGCATGGGCTTTGAGGTCCCTTCCAACCCGAACCGTTCTATGATTCTATGAAAACACAAGGCACAGGTTGAATTTCTTTCCCAGCTAGTACCAAGTATGAGGCAATTCCGGTTAGTTTGGCCCTTTTCATTGCAGGTAGAGGAATTTTCTCTTGAAGTCAGCATCAGCGTGTGACAGTGCCTGTGGATTAACAAACATGTCCTGATTTGCTGACCAGCAGTAGTGTATCCACGTACCTCAGTTGTCTGGATTCTAGTGGGACCAGGCACTTGTGGAATTTTATTTCTGTTCTTTATTTTTTCCTCCAACTCATTGTTTTTATATGCAAAGGGTCTGGTTATTAATGGAGATATTAAACAGCTACATTGTGTGCAGGGGTAGTGACTAAATTTTTCACACCGAGTCTGAAGTGAGGCACTTGGGTCTCTGGGGGTCTGTCTTCCCAAACAGCCAGCAAGACAATACTCTTGCTGAACTATTGCCAGAGCTCCTCTTAAAATTAAGCTGGTGATTTCAGCTGCCTTAACATGAATTAAGGAACTTGAATCAAATTGGAGATGTTAACATTGAGGCATTGAATGTTTTTGCCCAAATAATTTGCTTAAGGCAGGTACTGGGGAAATTGGAGAAGACGCAGTGATTATAAAGGTGGATTTGTGCTGTGCACTTTGCGAGTTAAGTGATTTTTCAAGGAGAGCCTTGGCAGTTCACTGACCTGCTGATCAGTGTTTCCTTGGCTCTAGGAACTGATAACGTGGAATACCAGTTTGCTGTCAATAACGATACCACCGAGCTGCAAGTCAAGGATCTAGAACCCAATACCAACTACGTCTTCTACGTGGTTGCCTATTCTCAGCTCGGAGCCAGCCGGACATCCTCTTCCATTGTTGTTCAGACCCTGGAGGACGGTGGGTTGAATTACATGGGTACTGGTGCCTAGAAATGTTCTTGGCCTGTTTCAGGGTGAGCATTGAATATGCTGTGGAGAATAGTATCAGCTCCTAGAACCCAGAACTTGCTGGTCCCTACAGCTTCTTGCGAGAAGTCCTTTTAAAAAATACAAACAACGATTCAAGCAAAACCAGAGCACTTTGGTTTGATCGTCAGCCTGACTGATGAAGAGCATGAAAAGACCTCACTAACACTGGGGCCCATGAGAATCCTGTGGGAACTGCAGTCAGCTCCTCTGTGCTTTCACCTAGCTAATGTGATGTTGCTCCAAACTTGACTTTCTGCCAGACTTAGTTTCAGCTCTGAAGAAAGACATCTATTACAGTTTATAGGATTGGGAGCAGCCTTGAGGTTGGATCCCTTAAGAGTTTGCAGTGATTTTATCATTTATCATGTAGCATTTTGCGAGCAGTAAAGGCAGAGTGCCAGAAGGACAGCTGCCCAATGGGGAGGACATGGACAGCTTTCAACAGACTGCAGGACAGAGGCAAGAAGCAATGGTTTTGGCAGACCTCGTGCAAGCCCCTGCTGTGCTGCAGGGTGCATCCTGTGCTTTTAATACTCCTGACATAGTGAACTGCAAGGTCTCAGGTGTACAGGTTGAAGCCTGAAAAAATGAGTTGAAAGCCTGAAAGCTGCCTGCAGCACAGGGCTGTGATTCTTAAAGGAATGGAGATTCCTGGAACTGTGAGCCTTTTTCTTTAGTATTTCCTTTGTGCTCCACAGTATGGCATAGACTGGTTAGGTGATCTGTGCTAACCTGACCAATTTGCTGTGGACAGGGCGTCACTTGGATTTTGCTTCCTTAGGGAGCAGTGTGGTGTGGTCAGCAGGCCCTGAGCAGCCCGTGGAAGCTGAGCAGCCCACTATCTCCACTCCCCAGACACCCCACCGATGCTCTGAGCTGTTGAAAAGCTGTGGGGTATTGGTTCCCCCCATAATAGAGAGCCTGTCACCAGCAGTCAGGGAGGGACCAAGACCAGATAGTGGCCTCCAGCCTATGGAGACAGCTGTCAGGGATGTGTTGGGGTCTTGCTCTGGTCTTTACTGACTTCCCATTGTTGCTTCTGCCCAGTTCCTAGTGCTGCTCCTCAGCTGTCCCTTTCGAGCATGACTCCTGGTGATATCCGTGTGACTTGGCTGCCTCCTCCTCCGGAGCTGAGTAACGGCAAGATAATGAAGTACAAGATTGACTACTGCACCCTCAAGGAAGGTGAGTGAAACACCATTTGTGTGTTCTGCTCCCAGCAGTGTTACCAGTGTGTCATGTCGAGGAGAGGAGGTGCAAGGCTGAAAATGGAGGGATCACTTTTTACCCAGGGCAGAACGGCCCTCTCTTAGCCTGGCTCTGCCAGTGGTGGTCCAAGCAGTGCTAGTGCTGTGCTGCTTCACACTGCTCCAAGGCACCTGTTTCTGTGGTTGTGGAGGAGCCTGTGTTGTCCCATGAATGTTTGCATGAATAACCCTTTGGTGCTGTCTCCACTGTGTGTTTTGGGGGAGGAGCTTTATGCTGGTAAAAGCATTCAATTCCTTTAAAATGGAGTCTAATCAAAGTGGTCCTTGTGGAAAAATAGCAAGTATCCTGTCCAGACTGTGTTGCTCTCTTGCTGGGTTTTATCCGGTTTTATTTATGTTGGCAGACACTCGTAAGAAGCCTTCAGGAGGGATGATAACTGGATGCTGGATGTGGCTGTTCCAATTCCATATGTGCTTGCTTTGCAAATCCTTCTGGATATGTGCTCTTAAAACTGTCAAAGCTCTGCAGCTTCTCACTTCCCAGGGTCATGATTCTTCCTAAGGGAAGGATGGGGAGTGTGATGAAGTACTGGACATGTTCCCATGTGTTTGATCTGGATTAGTAGTCTGCACTGTGACTCCTGGCTCTTGTTTTTTTGCCCTGAGCTTGTACATGGCTCTGTGGCATCATAAATGTTTGGAAACGTTTGCGGTCCAGGGATCACACTCAGCAATACGCTGTTACATAGCAGGGGCAGCCCTCCCAGCTAAGTTTACACCAGGTGAAGCTGAAAAGCAAGACTTCTACATTCACCAAACAGGCAATATGAATCTTCAGCAAGAGCAATTAGTTGTTACAGTGAAAATCCTAGCCCATTCTCAGTTTAAATTTTCTGTTATCTCCCTAAGAGCCTGGGTGGGCTGAAGAGGGAGTGATAAAACCTCAGTCTGGCATGGATGAAGGTGTCAAGTTTGCAGAAAGCAGGGCTGCTGGATGGTTATGGTTCAAATTAAGGTGAGGATTTAAATACAGCAACGAGAGGCACTGTAACATATCATCTGCTACAATTGACTATGCTCCTGTTCTGCCATGAGTCAGCAGCAGCAAGGGTTCTGACAGCTTCCCTTTGGGAAGGCTCAGTGGTGCTGACAGCAACCTGCAGCATCACGTGGGATGAAGGGGGTTGTTGGTCAGGATATCAGCTCTGCCCAGTCTTCAGTTCTAATTTTTCCTGGTTGCACGAGATTGCACTGGGCACAACCAAACCAGCCCAAGCCATGCAGACCACATGAAAATGACTGGGCTTTGTGGCTGTTCAGTTGTATTTCCTTTTGACTGGGAAAACCATCTTTTCAATGGTGTCACCTTGGTTCCAGCAGATCAGGTCAACTCTATTGAAGTGGGTGGAAATGAGACACAAATCACTCTTTACTCGCTCCATCCCAACAAAGTATACAAAGTTCGCATCGCAGCCAGCACCAGCGTGGGCTACGGGGCCCCTTCTGAGTGGACCCAGCATCGGACTCCTGACAGAGACAACCAGACACATGGTAGGAGGCTGGGTGGTGCCCGGGATTGGGGGTTGGCTGTGCAGGGCATTGGGCAGCTTGAGGCATCATCAGAAGAGTTTGCTTTCCTTAGGGAATTAGAACTGTTGGTTTTGGTACTCACCTTCATCTTTCTATTGAGCAGCCCCTGTGTGGTTTGCTGCTTCCCTTGTCTTCTTTCCATGTGTGGCTGTGAATGTTCTTAAGAAGGAAAGAAAGAAACAAAAGTCAGACCCCAATGTTATGGCATTTGGGAGTGGATAGGCAATTTTGCCAAAGAGAGCTGAGCCCAGCCAGCCTCTAGCAGTGGTTAAAGATGCTTGATATCTCAGAGTACACTGAGAAATTCCTGTAGTGGCTTTGGTGAAGTCAGCAGTAGAGCTGTACCGCTCTGTCAGATAGCGGAGACACACTCACAGGACAGCTGTTCCTCACATGCCTCCCTCACTGCCCAGAACATCCCTGGGAAATGGAGACAAGAGACTGAACATTTTTTCCCTTGTCTTTTTCTTTTTCCAGTTCCATTTGCTCCGACAGAATTAAAAGTCCGAGCGAAGATGGAGTCTCTCCTGATAACATGGCAGCCCCCAGCCAACCATGCCCAGATATCTGGCTACAAACTCTACTACCGAGAAGTGGGCCCGGAGGAGTCCAGCGATGAAAGCCCTTTGGATGGTGCTGAAGATGACAGCTGGGACGTGGGACCCATAAAACTGAAAAAGAAAGTGAAGCAGTATGAGCTGACTCGACTAGGTTAGCTGGTTACATCTTCTCAGCGGTTGGTGTGGAAATGTGGGGTCCAGCTCTTACACTTGGTAGTGGTCCTGGGGTGCTCCCAGACTCAGTTATCTGCTTGGCTACAGATACAGGACCAGGACCACGTGAGCATTTTTAAGAGAACTCAGAATCATTTCTGGAGTGAGGCTCCTGGGGCTTGTTCTCATCAGAGTTTAAAACAAAGGTATTTCTGACCCCAGCGTAAGCAGGGACTGTATTTTTAACCAGGGGCTACTAATATACTTAATATATGTTAATAAGTGGATGTGAATCAATTAATGTTTTTTATTGTGTCACTATAAAGAGTGCCTAGATTAAAATCTTCAGTCAGAACAATGATCTTTCATTCCCTCTATATTTCTAAGCAGCTCCATAATAGAACACTATTTGAAGTCCCTATTAAAATGCAGAGATGAGTTAATTCACAGGGTGCTAATTTTGGGTCAGTATTCTCCTCACCTCCCCCAAAGCGAAAAGTGGTAGAACGTTGAGTGTTCGTGACTGGAGAACAAGTCTACACCTCTGTCAGATCCGCTTGCCTGGCTAACTGTGCTTGGTGTTTCCCATAAGGAGTTATGTTTCTAACGTCTGATTTTACTAATTAGTTGATTTGCCAGTTGATACAGGATGGGAGAGAGAGAAGAGTCATGCTGGATGCATCCTTAGGATTCTACTTAGAGCTCTTCCATCCCCCACTCCATGCTTCATCTGAGTGAGCTGAGACTGCGGGGCGAGTGTTTCTTGTGCTGGTTCACCTTGCACATCTACATATCCATTATGCATGATGTAAAGGTCAGACTGCAGCACCTGCAAAGGCAGCTTGTGACGTTGCTGAGTGGGTTTCCATCCATGTTGCAGCCATCTTACCACTGAGAAAGTGTTAACAGTTATGAGTTTCTCTAAAGAATTCAGATCTGTAATTATTGCACCAAGGAAACCACATGTGAACATCACGACGCGCTGTGCTAACCACTGGCAAGGCCGTTAGTGGAGGGGTTCAGGAGTGGGCTGAATTGGTTCCAAATGCTCTAGTATGATGATGCCGAGAAGGCTGCTTGTTCTTCTGTAATTACTTCCTTAAATTTGGGCATCCGTCAAGCCCTAATGTTTTCCGTATGATTTGGTGGTTGCACATTGGCTGTCATTGTGTCAGGAAGAGAGGCTCAGGTTTCTGCCAGCCGTGGATGTTCCCTGCTCTCCCTCTTATGCTGTTGACTGACACGCTCCTGCGTGCCTTGTGTCTTATCTGAGAGCTGGGTGCTAAAATCCTGCAGGAGAGGTGAGCAACTCTTCGAAGGCACATGAGAAATACAGCAGTTCTGTGAGCCCACAAAATCGAGAGGAAGCTGTCCTGAACCACTAGGAAGGCTTTTCACTGAGAAATTCTCATTCATTTCCATCTGCATTCTAGCAGTTAGTGCTGTGCAACTACCAGAGCCATAATTTACATGAAAAATAAAAAAAAGGGATCTGATCCTGTCTTCCACGTTCCCATGAAAGAAGAGTGCATTCCTTTGAGCTTTGCTCCCTGAATCAGGATATTTTCCCACTTATAGGAAAGTACGGCATATGGCATCTGGCCAACATGAATACCTTGAGAAACTGAATAAAACAACATATTTAGCATATTGGATACATTATGGATTCATCCAGATTAGTGATTTGAAATGATCTGGACTAGATTATTCTGCTTATATTTAATGTATGGTGGAATGCAGTGAAATACATCTGTTTTCATGCTGCCTACCAGCTTATTGACAGCTTGATAGAGCTTTACGTCTGTATGTTCTAAGAGATTGAACATCTGGGCCTGTGTATAAAAATTGAAGCCAAGGCTCTGACTGAGATATCCAAAATAATCCTATTTTCAGAATGTGAAATGCTTGATCTTGTAGTAGAGCTCCTCTGGCTTCATGAGTAAGTGGCTGCTGTATTGATCCTACCCAGGGATGGAGATGGAGGACTTGTCCTTTCCTTCCCTCTCCAACAAAAGCTGCCCACAGCTGCATCACAGCTGTGAGCTCTTCCTCATCATTTTGGATCACATCATCTGTGATGAGCTCGTGTCCCAGTGCAGCCCAGCCACATGCTCAGGCAGGAGCTGGAGTGCGTGTGCTGGCGAGAGAGGCTGGGGAGGTTCTTTGTTTTGCCAAGCCCGTGGTCCCAGCCGTTGGGAAGTTGAGTGCCCTTTGGTCTCATCCCCCTTGTGTGGGTTTGAAATGTTTTCCTGCAGCTGGAGAGTGTGAAAATGCAGATCAGGCTGCCTTGGAGGCAGACAAAACTCTGTTTGCTTTTGGGATTCTTTCGGGGAGAAAAATGTGGCTGAACTGATTTTATATTCTGAGTGCAAACGTGTGTTGTGGAGCAGAGAAAGCCTTTGGTAATTGGTACCATTAGCCTCTGGGAGCGTAATCAGTGCAGTAATAATAAAATTGGCATCAATAAGAAAGTTTTTATTCTGCTTACGTTGTCTGGCAAAGATCCTTTAGGGCAGGGAATGAGCAGGCACATCCCAAATTAACAAACTTCATCAATGCATTGCAGCCAAGGCAACCAAGGGCATTCTGGGCTGCTCTCGTTGAGCTTCTGAATGGGCTGGCTGATGGAGAGAGAACCCATCTTATTGTGAACTTTATATCTCCCAAGCTGTTTCCTTGATTGAATATCTCTATTAAAACCAACCTCAGGTGTTACTTAACTCAGCAGAAGAGTATTTCAGCTGATGAAACGCTGAAGGAAAGAGCGAAGTGAATTTTGGGCCAGGGCAGCAGTGCTTGGTGACAGTGTCCTGTCCTGCAGCTCGGTTTGAGTCCAGGTGTGGTGTTCCCCATAGTGCATGGCAATCTCATGGGAAGGGTGTGTAATGAGATTTTTGGTGTGGGTTTTGTTTGAGCTCATCTGGTTGGAAATCGAAGAACTCTGCTATGGAAGCAAAATAATCACCATGCAACAAAAGCTGCTGGTGACTCAACAGGGCATGTGAGGACTTGCTGGAAGGGAAGTCCTCATGGCAGTGAATAAATCAGAATGAACTTTGAAATGAGAGGTGCATTTTGGAGAGGAAAGGATGTCCTCACTGCTCAAGAATAAACACTGCAGTGCATTCACTTCAGTGAGGGAGAGAGCAGGGTCACTGCATAGGCTTCTTCAGTAGTTCTCGAGGGAGAAAGATCAGGAGATCCTGAGGTGATGTGCTAGAGGCCATGGCACTGGTTAACCCTTGGTGGCTGGGGCAAGTCCATCTGTTGCTGATAGTTCTGTTAAAAGTGAGGGGAGAACTGGAGAGCAGCTGTGGTGAGGTGTGCACCTGTTGTGAGATGGTCTTGGAATGTGAAATGTGTGTGAGTGGAAGGGGAGCTCTGGGGTGCATTTTAACCAATACAACTCTGTACAGGCTACTTGGATGGTGAGAAAAATCTGGTCAGATCAAAGAAAGCATGTTTAACTGCGGAGGGCTGGTAACCAAAGTAACGCCAGACAAACCTTGACTGATTTTTCCAGCTCCTGGGAAACTCTATGAGGTGAAGCTGGTGGCATTCAATAAGCACGAAGATGGTTATGCAGCGGTTTGGAAGGGCAAAACAGAAAAGGCACCTGCAGCAGCAGTAGGTGAGGAATGCCCTTCGTTTGTTGTCTGTCTCTTCTGCTTGGCATGTGGCTTCAGAGGAAGGGTAAAGCTACGGAAGATGAACTTGAAGAAGGACAATACAAAAACGGGGAAGGTCCCAGTATAAGGAAATCCACTTGAGTCATTGCAAACTGCATTGGAGGACTTATCTTGAAAAACCCTCCTCATTAGGGTTGTTCTTGTTCTGGATGTGGGTGGCTCCATCTGTGTTCTCTTTGTCCCCATTAGTGGCTCAGGGATGGTTCTGGAAATGCCAGACAGCCTGGGTTTCATCTCTTACGTTACAAAGATGCCAGAACGTGAGTTAGCGGCATTCCAGACTTTTTTGCAGTGTAATGAAGAAAATAAAAGCTCTGCATGGTCTAGGCTGCATGCTCAGCTCTGCCAGTCTGTCGTGGGATGGTGAAGAGCCTGGGCTCCTCCTTGCCCCAGTGTGGACCTATCAGGAGGGAAGCTTTGAAGCTGACTTCCCGTGCTCCACAGCAGTGCCCCACCACCTCGGTGTGAGGATCCTTGTTGTGGTCTTTCCCGCACATGAGGAAAAGGGTGGAACACGAAGGGCTAAGCTGGGCATCTGGGCTTATGCTGGAGGCCAGCACATCAGTGCAGGCTTCACAACTGAGACCTGTTTTATTCCATATTTTCTGTGCCCATGATGGTCGTCCCTTGCCTGACTGCTGCTTACATCTCCACATCTATCTTCTCTTTTCTTGCACCACAGATCCCCCTGTGCAGAAGGGTCCTCCACTGCCTCCAGTCCAAGTCTATGCAGAATCCAACAGCTCAACTTCCATATGGCTCAGGTGGAAGAAACCTGACTTCACTACAGTCAAGATTGTCAACTACACCGTGCGCTTCAGCCCCTGGGGCCTGAAAAACGCCTCTCTTGTTACATACTACACAAGGTAAAGAGAGGTGCTAAGAGTTCATCTGCCTTGTATTACTCGTGTCTTTAATAAACACAGAGCAGGAGTAACCTCCATGGAAGTTCCAGTACTGAGAAAATTCCTGGGTGTTTCACACACCGGAAATGTCTGCCTTGAGCACAGATAGTTTCAGAGCTACTGGAAGGTGGCACTGAGACTTGTCTATGACTTGAATACCAAGGGATCATTTACTAGCTGGTCTCTGCATCTTCTCTGCATCTTACATGCTTGTTACTCTGTTAATAACATAGCCAGGTGCACTTATGCCCAGCCTGAAAGCAGTCATTTGTGAGATGCTCCTCACAAGTTTAGTTTAAAAATTGCTGGAGTTTAAGCAGTTATAATAATTTAGGGTTATATTTTAAACCCCGATTCCTGTGCAGGTTTTCAGCCTATAACCAGGCTGTGGATTTCAAGCTTTTCTCTGCAAGTACATTTAGAATGGTCCTGGAGGCTGGGAACCTACTGTGCTCTGTAACTGGGAGCTGAGTGCTCTTCCATTCACATGGCTGTAGATGAAAAATCTAAAATTTTAGGAGTTAGAATGATCTCTTACTGTGTTCCTGGTAAGCTACCATGGTGGCAGTGGGTGGGGGAACCACCTAGAGATGGTTCATGGCCTTGTGAATGTGTCCTCTTTTGGCAGCTCCGATGAAGACATTCTCATTAGTGGGCTGAAGCCCTACACCAGGTATGAGTTTGCCGTGCAGTCCAATGGTGTTGGCATCGATGGGCCCTTTGGCAGCGTGGTGGAGCGGTTCACCCTTCCTGACCGTGAGTATTTATGGGAATTGGGTCCTGATTTCTGCTGGCTTTACCCAAATCAAATCCATCCTAATGTGCTCCCGAGAGATGTGGTAATCTTGGATCACCTCCAAGCTCTGGTGTCCCCGAGTACGTAAAAGAGCCACTAAGCAGCCTGGTGGCTTTCCCAAGCCTGTCGAAGGAGTAAATAGAGACAAGCATGTAATGAGAATTAGGGCAACAGATGTTGTTACTGTGGGTTACCTCTGGGTTCAGAAAAATCCTACTCATTAGGGAGAGCTCCAGTTCAGCTTCACTGAGCAGCAGTGGTGGGCTCTGGAGGTGTTGTGTGTGTCCTGGCCCAAACTGGGACTAGCTGTGGTTCAAACAGGGCTTTGGGGAAGATGGAGGAGAAAGCAACAAGGAGCAGGGATATGCTAGGAATTTTTTTTCAAATATGACCAACATTGCACAGTCTCACCAAGCTGCATGGCTTCACCAGCACTGTCACATTCCCCTTGACTGGTTGGCTATGATGCACAAGTCCTGCCCTGTACTGAGCTCAGCGGACTTCACTCTGCACTCTCCACAGCTTGTTTGGATGAGATCTCTGGCCACTGAGGTCACTCAGCAGTTTATGCTTGCAAACTTACTGTGGCAGCACTGAGAAGGATTCACAGAAGGCATAGAGCAGTCATCATGCCGTTCTGACTGAATGATCCTCTTCCCATTTCTGCTGTTCACGTTGGGTCTTTTCTTGTCTCTGCCAGGTCCCTCAACTCCTCCGTCTGACCTGCGGCTGCGCCCGCTCAACCCCTACGCTGTCCAGGTGCACTGGTGCCCCCCTGCCGAGCCCAACGGCATCATCGTGGAGTACCTCATCCTGTACAATGCCAACAACACACAGCCTGATGACATGTGGACCTTGCTGACGCGAGAAGGTGAGCCTCCTCGAGGTGCTGTTATACCCCACCAGGTCCTCCTCTTGCTTTCTTCCCTGCCTGCAAAGCCCTCGTTGGTAGTCCTGCTGCCCTGATTTTTGCCTGACTTTGAGCACATACAAATAAACATTCAAGAGCTCATGCTGCCAGCTTTCTTGGAGCATGTGCTGGGCCTTGCTCCTGGTCATATACGACAGTCCAGGGACAGGACTACTGAGAGGCATGATGAAATCATACATGTCTAGGGCTGAAACAGCCATTATAATCCAGCAAGTGTACTGCAGACACAGTCTGGCAGCCAGCAGCTCCTAGGAGAATGAATGCCAGCAGCACCGCGTGCACTCTGTAGCATGAGCTCTTTAAGCAGCAAGTTCATTAATACTGAAGAG
The DNA here is from genome assembly GCA_033558185.1 of Dromococcyx pavoninus. Lineage (NCBI taxonomy): Eukaryota > Metazoa > Chordata > Aves > Cuculiformes > Neomorphidae > Dromococcyx > Dromococcyx pavoninus. The sequence goes on from JAUMJL010000945.1 coordinate 132,057, forward strand.
GTGTAGGAATTACCTCTCAGAACTCATGACACAGAACCCCTCGCTTCTGAGGTTCCAACAGAATTCCACTGCTGCTTTGCTGCAGCTTCTGAATACTCTTGAAACTGCACATTTTCACCCTCTTTTGCGTTGCTTTTGATCAGGAAATATCTTCAGCACTGAAGTGCATGGCCTGGAAAGTGATACCAGATACTTCTTCAAGATGGGAGCAAAGACAGTTGTGGGATCTGGTCCTTATTCAAATGTTAAGGATGTGCACACCCTCCGGGAGAAGCTGTCTGGTACGAGTTTCCTTTGTCCTGGTGCAGTTGCGTTGCTGAAGACCGTGATTTGTCAGCAGCAGCATTTCTGTTTGCCAAGCAATTGCTTGGTGTCCCCGTGCAGGATGAGAGATGGGGCTGTGTGTAGGCCCGGGCAGAGGATCAGAGCAAAGTCCCCAGACCTGCAGCTCCACAGGCCTCAGGCAGCTCCAGAACCCATCCCACAGCTAAACTTCATCAACTTCTTCCGTCTTCCCCGTCCCAGCTCCTGTGGAAGGGCGCGTGCAGCCTGCGTCTTGCTGCCTTTGTTAGGCCTGTGTAGCCTGAAATTAATGAATCTGCATAGGTGCTGGTTTGCTTTAAGCTGCTCTAAATTGTCACTGCCAAGTAATCTTCTGCCTTTTTGTGTATAGAGGCATCACCTATTGGTTTTAGCAAAGCTGGTGCTTCTGTGAACGTAAGAGGCTTTGTACTGTCTTCCTGCTGGCAGCTGAAATGCTGTGTCTGTCCTTCCCCTACCAGATGTTCTGGATATCCACTCTGTCACGGGAATCATCGTGGGAGTCTGCCTGGGGCTGCTCTGCATACTCTTCTGCATGTGTGCCAGCTTCCGCAACAGCAAGCCGAGGTAGGTGCTGCCTCGCCTTTGCAGGAGGTAGAGGAGATGTGGAAGGAATCAAAACACATTGTGAGTCGCTTCCCCATGTTCAGCTGGGCCATTCAGGATGTGACGAATGACATCAGTTAATACAAAGATTGAGCCCGGCGTTGCCAGCTGGCTAAGAGCATATCTAGTATAATCTTTTCACTGGTTTATTTTCTCAGTAGTTTCTCTTTAATTTACATTTTTAGACTAATATGGGGTTTTCAGGAAAAAATAATCAAGAAAAAGAAATAAGTACTGTTTGTGAGATTATTACCTGTGTGTGTCTGTGTGGGCAGTATTCTGCTTCTGAGGTTGAACAACGCTGAGGATCTTGGGAAAAGTTTGTTAACTTGCAGTTGGGAAATGAAAGAATTCGCAGTGACTGACAGACTGGAGGCTTGGACTCAGCCCAAAGCCCCTGCTATCCCAGGGATCTGAATTCAGCCATAAGCATTTGGAAGGATCGTGATCAAAAAATAGCTTATTAATTGTTGAGGAGAGCTTTGAGCTGGCAGCAGATCTCAGGACTAGGAACAACAAACTTCTGAAGTCTCGTCCTAACATGGCCACCAAACGTTCCATTCCTGTTGCATCTCTTGCCTGTGAAGCAGCAGTGACAGGACTGCCACAGCTTCCTATGGATGGGAGTCAGAGAATGCTTGCTCTAGTGCTGGGACTCATGTTGTCTGCTGCCCTTGGGATCAGCTGGCGAGGGGAGTTGACATCCAGCACTGGGCTTTGTATGAGCTTTAGGATTAGTGAAGTGGGTGAAGAGATGCATCTGGGGAGAAGTTACTGCAGTGAAAGCTATTGCAGTAGGATGTGGCTAGAGGGCCCCCTTTCTCTGGAGCGGCTGGTGGCTTGGGCCTGGTGGCTTCCCTGAGCTCAGGTGGAGTGTTCTGGAGGGAAGCACTTTCTCTGGTTGTCCGTGGCTGTGGGGGACAGAGGAAAGTGAGGCTCATGAAGGATGTCAACTCTTGCTTGTTTTCCCTCAGGGAGGCCCTGCCAGGCCTGGATTCCCAGGCAGCCGGCAACCACACTTACTACCACCGGAGCAGGCAAGGGGTGGCAGCTCCCAGTGCCACCTCAGATTCACATGAGCTGGAGTCCCTCATGTCCCCACTCCCGGAGGATGCACCCATGCCCCTGGGGGACATCACAGAACTGACAGAAGTGCACAGCCTCATCCACACAAGCCTTCCTGAGGACATTGTCCCTGGGAAGAGGAAGGTAAGGACCCAAGCGTGTGGAGGCTGGGCTCCCCACCTCAGCGAGTCTTTGCTTGGTCTGTTGCTGCTGGAAAGGCAGGGTCTGATCTTGTCCTGGCTCTGCACGGTGCTGATAGTCTTAGCTGAAGGCTGGTGCTGCGCAGCCATGCAGTTACTTCTCCATAAAACTGACTCACTCAGTCCTGGTTGCCATATCCAAATTTGGGATCCCCATGCCATCTTCCACCCCCTTTTGTCTCCTGGGACAGTGCCCCTTTCTCCCCAGAGAAGCAGTTACCAAAGTTCCCACTGCAGAATGCTGCGCGGTTCCTGTTGCTGTGGCGTATTGATGGGGTGCAGTGTCCAGGGCAGATGCTCTGCATTCAAGGATATTCCTGCTTTGTCCATAAACTGTGTTCACTGGAATATCCTTGGTGATCCACAAGAGGTGAAATTGTGGAACCTTGTTTTTTTCAAGTAGTCTCTTCCTGCCCCACTTGGTTTCTGTGTCATCACACTGTCTTTCACTCCTTCCTGCCTGTTTTGTCTCTCAAGCTTGCCTGAAACATTTCATTCCATTAGGGAACCTTTAATTGGCCTAATTTAGTTTATCTGTTTATGTCTCTCTTTGTAGCCCAGGGAGAGCATGTAAAGTAATTAGGAGGTTCAGTAAAACAAATGTATTGTGAGCACATGGGATTTCACATTTGCATCAAGGATGTGCTCATGTCCCATTGGAGGGAAGGGGAGTTCATGATACCTGGCTGACCGTGAGTGTGGTCTTTTGGGAACACCACGTTTTCTGCTGGCTCTGATGATCCTGGGAGCAGAAGCCATGCTCCTGGCCATCCCCAAATGCTGAGGCCGATCAGCACTCAGCTGAAGGAGTAGCAGTTTGCAGCCACGTGTCTGTGGATCTTGGAGTGTAGCTCTCTGGGCCCAAGCCCAAGCGTGCGAGGCATTTCCTACAGCTCCTTGTTAAATAAGGCACAAATGTTTTTGGTGATGATGACTTAACTCTGAGAAGAAGGTCAAGACAGGGGGAAGTTCCCTCTCTTGCGAGGGCTTTCTTGGGGCAGCATATCCAGATCTCTATTCCAAAGCTGCAGTCCTGGCTGCAAAGGTTTACACAAAGATTTTCATGTGTGCAGAGCAGGGGCTGGAGAGGGCAGTGCCAGCACCAGGCTTGGGGCCTCCAGCGTGTGTTGCAGAGGCTGGCATTGTCCATCATGGAGTTGTGTTCAAAGACCAGAGCTTCTGGGACGGGGTGGGTCTGGCTGTGTCTCTGTCTTCGTAACTGGATGGGGAAAGGCTGCTGAGAGATAAATTCACTGAGGATTTTTGCCAGCAGAATAAAGAGCTTGGGGGGTTTTGATGGATGTGGATAGGGAAGCAAGGATTACTGCAGAGCAGCCACCTGGAGAGCAGTGTTGTCACCGACTGCTGAGGATGACCTGGCAAGTGTGAGAGAGCAGGAGTGGCGGCCAGGAGCAACAGGCTGTTGTTGCTGGGAGTGGGCACTGGAGGGAGATGTGCTCCCACGCAGGAGGTCCTGCTCCTTCCACTGCCCACTTCCCTGCTGGAAGTGCCATCTGAGCCAGCCCTGAGCACTGTTGCATCCTCTCTGTACTCTAATATCTATAACTAAGGGTGAAAAGACTCAGGCCCAAAACATCTTTATACTGTGGTTTCCCCCTGTCTGGATGGTGATGCGGTTTCACCTGGCTGGGAGATCAAGGCACCGGGCAGGTCTAAGGAGTGTGGCTGGACTGGTGTCCATGTACCTGGTCCCCACAGCAGATTTAAATTGGAGTCAGGTGCAGCTGTGAGTGAGTGCATCTCCCTGCTTGTAGACCAAATGCAGCCAGTCCAAGCCCAGGAGAGGGTGGGAGGTTCCTTGGGTTGTCTTGTGTGTTGCAAAAGTCTTCTTCCAGCAGCCATTTAAACAAGGCTGCCAAAAACGCTGGGTACCCTGCCTGGAGCTGAGTGTGGCCAGGAACTCTGTACCCTGCAGTGCCCGGCTGCCTTTGTTGCCTTCTTTTGTCTTTTCTCATGCCATGTGTTTGGGGCTGTGAAAACGCATGGCAAGGAATGTGGTAGAGCCACAGGAAAGGGAAAATCCTTGTGGAAGGAAATCTGGTCCAATCTGGCAAGGAAAAGCTCCCCAGGGTGCTCAGTTGGGTATTATTACTTTCAACCCTAGTCAATAAAGAAAGGGAGTGAGAAGTGTCTCAGGGATCCCTTTTATTTAACAGCATATCATGTCACCACAGAGCTCAGGATGTTGGCTGGGACAAACTCCGAGTCCGATGCTGCTGCCAGCGCGCCAGGGAACTCCAGGCCTGTGTGACCTCCTGTTGCCTGCTTGACTCTCCATCCTCAAGTTACGCTCCTGGAACTTGTTCTCTGTTGGCTGAGTAGCACTTGCCAGTGGCAGTGGCAGTGGTAGCTGCTCCCGTCCTTGTAGGCTTTTCACACGCTGGTGTTTCACGGATTATTATTTGTTTTTGGTTCTTGTGGCAGTCCTGGGTTCCAGTGGAGACTGGAGGCTCCATGTTGGTAGGAGATGTACAAACACAAAGAAGGGGCTGTCCCCACGCCGTGAGCAGTCAGCTGTGAGTGAATGCCATTTTGCAGGAGAGGGGACTGGAGATCAGTGAGACAGAGGGCAGGAAGTCTTTAACAGTGCTGAGACTTGAACTGACTCCTGCAAAGAGTCGCAGGCAAGGGTTTTGAGATGTTCCTTGCATGTTTTCAGGTCAAGATCAGCAATTTCTTTGAATGTAGGGCTGTGATTTCTCCTGAGCCACTGGAAGTAACACTGAGGGTGCGGGTTGGTGCACATGGAGGGTGGGACAGTCTTGGTGCTGCTCGAAAGCCCACAGAGCCCTCTGCCCCCCCTGCCCCTTTGTGCAGGACAGCTGAGTGCTGCTGCAGCCGAGCTGTTGGCATGGAGCCCCTCTGGATGGCTGACAGCTCCGTTAGGCTGGAGTGAGCTCAGCCGTTTAGCAGGCCCTTTTTGTTCCTTTTGGTGCATTTCCCAGTAGTCACACACAAGGATTTGTAAATACACTGCCATTCCTCTCTTACTCTGTTCCTCTTTCAAGTGACCCCCAGGCTGGTGCCCTCGGTAGCCTGTGTTATAAATGACACTGTAACACACAGGCTGTGGTGATGCAGCTCTGTTTCCCCTGACAGATGGACCCAGGATGCTGAAGTGGCTCTGCTCCAGACGTCTCTGTCACTACTGCTTTTGGGCCAAGCAGTTTAGGGGTTGGGGAAGAATGTTAAAAAGCATCTGCTTTCCGTGGAAGACTTCAGCTTTTCATTGAATGAAGCCAAACCGAGGCATTTTGGCTTGGAAATGTTTGCTGTTGTGCTTCTTGTGAGCTGGAACCTTCCTTGCTTGCTGTCCCGCTCCTTCCCTGTGGGCCTCCTTCCCGCAGGGCCTGCGTTTCCTATGAAGGCTCCCTGTGATTCAGAGAGCAAAAGCTGCAGTGCATCAGGGAGCTTGGATCTATCCATTGTTTGTCATTATGTGTTGATATTTTTCTGCATGGACAAAAAGTCCCCAGTGTTTTCTGGGAAGTCTTAGATGAGAGCTGAGCTCCCATTGGCAGCCTGCGGAGATTCTTTTTTATCTGGTGGGGGAGAGGTTTGTGTTATGTTGCATCTTGTTCAGAGGTGCAGCTGTGGGCAGGGGTGCCTGTATGTTTGTATGACATGGAGCTTTTCCATTGTTGGTCAGCAATGAATCCTTTCTCTCCGCTAAGACACCCTTAAAAGCTGGACACATCTAAATGCACAGGATTTCAAGCTTGTATAAATAACCATCCTCATAAAACTAGGAAGGTTTCAAGATCAACATTTCCTACGTGTTCACTCTCAGCTCATATGTTTGCATGTAATCATTACTTGTCGCTGGAGGTAACATGATCGAGGCACATTTTTACCAGTAAAAAGGCTAAAATGAAAGTGCTTGTTTGCTTTGATAAAGATTCAGCTGTAATGGAAACACCTCTTATTGGAAGATGTTTTTATTAGTTTTCATTCTTTCCTTGCAGTGAACTGACAAAGGGTTTTCTCCCTCTGACTGACACTCCTTGCATTTGTTATTGTGTTGTAAAGACCAAGAGAACATTTCCTGGTCTTCCTTCAGCCATTCTTTAGACCCTCCCGAGTATAAAGAAATACCAAAAGACACTGCTTGAAAAGCAGAGAAGCTTTCAGGCACACAAGACCTTCAGGCCTGTTATGAAAACAGACCTGGAGTTAAATGCTGCTGCCCAACCTTAGAGACTTAAGCCCCAAGAGGGTTTTTTTTGCCTCTCAAACATAATGTGCTTGAACAACATGTGGGATATAGGCCATGTTGTGTGGCTGATGGGTTTTTCTGTTTGTTGAAAGTTGCAAACTGGTACAAAACAAGTTTGTTCTTCATTGCAGCCAATTTCAGCCAGAGCTGAACAGGCTGTTCCCAGCGTCATCAAAACCTATGTAAACATGGCAGATTGACATTTCCGCTAACAGATGGTCCACGGGGGATTGCAGTAGAGCTGCCTGTTTCTTTCCACGTTTTTTGGTATTCACAAGATGCCTGCAAGAAGGTTTTCAAGTTTGCTCTGTGTGTGTGTGTGTGCATATGATGCTCAGATCTTTCTGATGGCAAATATGCATGTGAGCATCTATAATAGGACACACATTTGCGTGCGTGTGTGCATATTTGTGTAGGTTCAGCACTGAGATTTCCAGGCAGTATTTGCTCAGTAACGTATGTTCCTTGGAAAAGGCGCACGGAAGCCATCAGTCAGCACTGTAGCTCTAGAAAGCCTTTAAAGATGGCAACAGAGGCAAATTGAACACGTTCCTTGTGTGCTCACGTTTAGCGATATTCCTTATTGTGGGCTCTGTGTGATCGCTTGGTTGATTTCTTCCTATTAAAGCATAGTTTAATGATTGTCCACTTAAAAAGGGAGCAATTAGGGAATGCTCTTGGCTCAGAATATATTGTTGAGGATTGTGGAGAGAGGAGAGGCAAAGACACTGCCTCGAGCATCCACTTCTAAATTAGTGAATGCTTGGTATCCGAAGCGCGGGGTTTGGACACCACTTCTGCGGGATGCTGTCATGTAAACGAGACCCTTTACTGATTGTTTTCTTAAGGTTTGATCCTGAGGGAGCAGCTGAGCTCCTATGACTTTGGTTTGATGCTCGGATGCAATGCTGCTCTGCCTCCCACGAGATGCTTAAGTTGGGGTGGGCAGAGAATGCTCAGGAGAGGCTCGGGCAGCTCTTCAGCACTTACACAAGCGCTTTAATATCCCCAACAGGACGAGGTAGCATTTGCTTCTTGGTGAATAGCTGACTTAGAAATGCCTGGCTCACTTACAACATCTGGTCATGTATTTCTACCTAATTTCCAGCCAGATGGACTGAGGCACAAGCAGGTCAAATGACTCACACAAGGTCAGGCTGATGTCAGAAATCTCGTCGCCATCCTGGCTGGACTCGTGCCACGTCGGCTGTTGTTGGAATAGGTCTGGCCTCTGTAAGTAGCGGCCACATATGCAGAGCAGAAACCTGGGTTTCTCCTGCCTGACAGCGAGCAACGGGAGGTTTGTGGGTTTGAATAGATGTGCCATGTATCTTCACCCTACACAGCCGTTGCACTCACACCACCAGCATCCCGTATGCACGTGTGCACAGGCATACTTGTTCTGTTGGGTCAGGACTTTCTCTTCACTTCAGCCTTGCCTTGACCTCTCGCTTCTATCCAGGCAACATGTGACAGAAGGCCAACCGTATCTTCAGCTGCATCAAAAGAAGCGTGGCCAGCAGGGTGAGGGAAGGGATTTTCCCCCTCTGCTCCACTCTTATGAGACTCCACCTGGAGTCCTGTGTCCAGTTCTGGACTCCCAAACATAAGAAGGGTGTGGAACTGTTGGAATGGTTCCAGAGGAGGACATGAAGATGATCCAAGGGCTGGAGCACCTCTGCTGTGAGGACAGGCTGAGGGAGTTGGGATTGTTCAGCCTGGAGAAGAGAAGGCTTTGGGAAGACCTTAGAGCAACCTTCCAGTACTGAAAGGGGCTACAGGAAGGCCGGGGAGGGACTTTTTACAAGGGCCTGGAGTGATAGAATGAGTGGGAATGGCTTTAAATTTGAAGGGGAAAGATTTAGATTAGACATTAGGAAGAAATTCTTCACCCTGATGGTGGTGAGGCTCTGGCCCAGGTCGCCCAGGGAAGTCGTGGCTGCCCCATCCTTGGAGGCGGTCAAGGCCAGATTGGATGGGGCTTTGAGCAACCTGATCCAGTGGGAGGTGTCCCTGCCCACGGGAGGAGGGGTTGGAATTGGATGGGCTTTAAGGTCCTTTCCAACTCAAACCATTCTGTGATTCTATAATCGGTGGAACGAGCCCAGAGATCACTCGTCTGTGGTCCTTAAATGTAAGTGCACTGTGTGTATGGGTATGTATGTGAGTCAGGAGCAAGGCTGAGCTCAGGTATATGCAGGACAGCCCAGTAAAATCAAAACCTGGAAAGAAAATACTTTTTTGCCTGTAAACTAATAGTCTGAGCTGTTAAATAACTTCAGCTCTTAAAGGCACACATTTCCCATACACAGAGGTGTGCATTCAACAGTTTATTGCAAGGGGAAACTGAGAGAGCCCAGAACAAATTGCGTTCAGCTCATATAATTTAATTAGATCTACAAACAAGGTAACACTGGTTGCCCAGGGGATTTAAAGCTGAGCTAAGAATTGCTTGGTGGTCTGTTGCAAAAAAAATAAGGCCCCCAGTTTTGTGCCTTTGTGTTGTTGGGTAATGACAGTGTTTACCCAAGCCTAGGTCTGAGCAGGAAATGTGTCTGTGCCACAGAGCGAGCAGCTCGGCGTTGTCCTCAGCTCTGACTGGAGCACACGCAGCAGTGCAGGCAGGTGAGGGTTATAGAATCATCTGGTTGGAAAAGACCTCTGAGATCATCAGTCCAACAGGTCCTGCTCTGTGCTGCAGGGCATCGCTTGTGCCAAGGCAAATGCTGTGATCATTCAGCCCAGAGTTCCACTGTCCCTGTTCCTTTACAGCTTCACAGTATTTGTCAGTAGGCTCCTACTGCTCTGGGTTGTTTGCAGCTTTGCAGGGGGTTGTTTTCAGTGGCCCTTTAAATGGTGTCTTGTGCCATGACGTACCTGTTGGCCTCAGAAGTTGAGAATCCATGGAGAGCCCCTTGTGCAACCAGTTGTGAACCACCTGGTGACTTCTGTCCACTTGCATCAGAACATGTAACAGAGCAATAAAGCCTGTTCTGCAGTGGCTATGTCCATTGCAGCGAGCATTTTTATTTTGATGGCATCGGAAGCGTTCTCTGCGTTCAGCACCATTGCACTTGCAGTTTCTTTTTTCAAGCTGCATCTCATTTCAGGCTTATGAGGATAAGAATCTGTACCTGTGATAACTGAATCTTTTCTCCTCCCACTTCTCTTCTGCAGTCTTCATGGAATAAATCAGGCAACCAGCCCTGGACAAACAGCATCGCCAGGTATGGGGATGCTATCACAAAAGAGCCTCTCTCTGCTGTGAACGGATCGCTGAAGCTCCCTTCCAGCGCGGGACAGAAGCTTTTGTTGCAAGCGCTGGTTTACGATGCTGTGATGGTGGGTGTCTTCTGTGGTTTATTGACTTGTGTATTCTGATGTGTTTTTTTCATTTATGTTCCCCATCTCCCTTTCTCCTTTTTGCAGCACAGGAGAGAATGTTTTCTCCTCTGAGCTTTAACTGGCTGATCATGGGCTTTATGTTTTCCCCGGGTATCGGAGTGTACGCCAGCAAGACTGATGGGATTTGAGTAAAAGCTGTGTGGTTTTTCTGAGAGCCATTCAAACCCTCAGCTCTCCCCTCATCTCCTATCTTGACTTCAGCCAGCCCTGGAGGGCCTGTGCTGTGGGCTTGTTCTTTTGGTGATGGTCAAGTGGGGCCAGGCAGCTTAGTTGTGGCAGTCTCAGACCCAGAGCCAGTCACCAGCAGTCTGCTCTGAGCCTTTACTGCAGCCACACAGCAGGCAGCCGGGAGCAGTTGGGAGCTGCAGTGCTCAGCACATTGTACTCAGCACTTTGGTTAAGATCTGCACTGTGTTTGCCAGAAGGAGGACTTGCATTTTTGCCTGTAAAAGGAGTCAAAGATCAAAGTTGATTTAAACTCCATCCCCAGATAGGGTAGAGCAATTTTCACTGCATTTTCCTTCTTTATGTGGGTGCATAGATTGGAAGAAAGTCCTGGTTCTGATATTGCTTCATTGGACTAAATGTGCACTTCTGTGTTTGGGAGTGTTTGTACAAGGATGGTGATGTCTGTGCCACGGTCTCAGCAAAGCAAGCTGACACCTGCTCAGATCAACTCTGTACCAGGAAATTTCTTTGCTTATTGCTTTAAAAAGTTCACCCCCCACCCTCCACCCCCAGCAGATACTTCTAAGTGACCTACCTGTGTTTCCTTCCTAGATAGTAGTGTGAAAATCAATTATTCACAGGATGTAATTAACATTGTGGGTAGAGTTAAGACAGTGTTTTACAGCCCAATTACAGGGCACTGTTTACAGCACAGTTTACCCATCAGAGTTTGTCAACAAAAGGAGAGAAGTGTTAAAATATGTAAATGATGCACAAAGTTGGCTTCAACAGAAAGCGCAAATTACACGTGGGTATCACTTCCATGCTTTGCATTGCCTGCTTGGCATTACATCACGCCCAGCACAGAATCTGAGCGCTGATTGCCTGGAGAGTTCTGTGTGAGCTTCCAAAATGATTTGCCAGTTAAATTATTGAATGATGATCCAGCAGAATGACCTGCTTGTTAGCCAGATTTTTTAAGCCCTGTAGCCTAAACTCTGTTTAAATACTTCCAGGGAGAACTGATTATTTCCTTTCTGAATTAAAGAGCTTGAATTTTACAGGGGCCTGTTGTGATAGGATGAGGCAGAATGGCTTTAAATTGGAAGGGGGAAGATTTAGATTAGACATTAGGAAAAAATTCTTAATGATGGCAGTGCTGAGGCCCTGGCACAGGTTGTCCAGGGAAGTCGTGGCTGCCCCATCCCTGGAGGTGTTCAAGGCCAGGTTGGATGGGGCTTTGAGCACTCTGATCCAGTGGGAGGTGTCCTCTGGCAGACAGGGTTTAACTGGATGAGCTTTAAGGTCCCTTCCAACCCAAACAATTCTGTGATTCTGTGAATTTATACCAACTTTTGCAAGCTGTTACCAGGGCTCTAATGAACAAACATTTTGTCATATATAGCCAAAATTAAACCAAGAAAGTGAATAGGGTCCTGGTATCTCATTGTGGGTCTGTATCATGAGCTGTCTCAGAATGCAGTTTCCTAGAGCCCTGCCCTCGCTCCCTCTACAAATCTGGCCCCTTCATATGGAAACCAGTTGGGAAGTTTTGAAAGTTGTGGTCTTTAACAGAGGAGGAATGGTTTCTACAGCCTTCCAAGAAACCGTGAGCAAATCACTTCGCTCCCTTGGGACTTGCTTTCCCAAATGTAAAATAGGAATAATGATCCTGAGGTGATTTGAGATGCTTCTTAAGACTTAAGCACTGAGAAGCATATCAAGATAATGCTTAATAGAGGAACGCTACATCCCATTGCACTCTGTGGGATTAAAAAGAAACACATTTCAGTGCTTGGTTGGGTCACAGCCTCAATTATCTGAATTTTAGTTGTTTTACCTTCTTTTTTCTTTTAACTTCCCCCTGTTTGATACCAGAGTGATGCAAAGAAAAGCCACCCACCAGCCAGCCTCCACCAAGTGGAAGCAGAGGTCATCGTTCATTCCGATTTTTCAGCCTCTGACAGAGACTACGACTCCCAGCTGCACATCCTTGAGAGCGAAGAGACAGAAACCGAGGAACAGGAACCTGAAGAGCTCTCCTGCGGAGATCTTGCTCTTCCCGGCTCTCCCAGTACCCAGCAGGACATGAGTCAAGTGTTGGTGGACTGCATGGGTAGTTGTGAGGTGCAGGCCCAGGATGAGCTGTTAGGAACCGACAGAAAGACTAACAAAACAGAGGCCGTTTGCATCCGAGGGCTCACCAATGGCTTCCACAGTCACGGGGAAAGTCTGGATTCAGTGGAGAGTGGAGATTCGGACTCCATTCAGGATGGCAGGGGACATGTGCAGCCAGCCAAGTGCCAGTCGCTTTCCCAAGTCACAGAGAAGACCCCTCTCTGTAGTAACTCTGGTTTAACGAGTTCATCCTCAGCATCTGAGAATGTGGCCTGTGCCCACAATCATTGAAGAGTGAACTAATCTGGTTTTGATCATGGGAGAGCTGGAAGCACTAGGCAGGGCCTGTCCCTGTGAGGTACTGCATGCCTCGACTCAGCGGGAGTTAAGAAGGTGCAGCATCCCACCAGAACAGGATGCAGACCCGTCAGCTGTACGTACTGCCATCAGGAAACCCAGAGGCAGATTGGTAAGGGCCCATCTTCCACTGAAGCTGATGTTTTTTGTGGGAGCAGGACTGAGCCATCTGCCAAAGTCTGACACGAAACTGTGGCCAGGCAGAGCCATTGGCGTTAGACTGGGGCTGTCACTGCGCTGTAGTCCTCAAGGCAACTGGCAAGAGGTTTTCTAATGCTGGGAAGAGGCAGGGCACACCAAGTGATTCCTCTCAACTGCCCCTTCACCTGGGAGTACCTTGGCACTACATACTGCCCGCAGCGTTAGGGTGAGTTTTGTCAGAGGAGTCCCACAGGAGGTGGAAGCTGACACAAACACAGTGAGCTGTAACCACCAGCCTTTTCTGCCCTCCCGTGGTTGAAAGGATTATAAGGCTCTCTTTGTGCGCCACCACAGTAACTATTCCTAGCAGGCTGATGTAGTGGCCTTTTATTACACACTCTACGAGTGCCTCTAACAACTTGTACTATATAGAACCTTCTTCAGTGTCTGGGTCATTTCACCAACCTGGACTTTGGTTTATGTAGGTTCTTGTACCTAATATTTTAGGTACACTTCTGTCCTTTTAATGTACAACATGTATTTTTATTTCCTTGAAACATCTTTATATTATTTAATTTTATAAAGTGGAGTAGCGTGTGGTGTAGAGTAGCATTTTTACTATTTCTCTCTTTATTTTTTCCTCCCTAACAACGCAACTACCTCATGTCTGTTGGAGAAAAAAAGCAGAACTACTCTTCTGTTATAGTCCCTTATAGGTTTTAACTTATTCTTATACTGTCTTTTTCTAAAGAATATGTTTGCACTGGTTGTTGATTCTTTTTTTAACGCATAGTGCTGCAGATCTGATATCTCTCTTGCTTTGTTTCTAAGTGTTGCTCTAGGACGCCGGCCCTGCAGCTGGAGAATTGGGCTTTGTTTCTCTGTAGGACTGTGTTTTGCTGGCCAAAGGGGACTGCCTCAGCTGGTGGGGTGTGGGTGCATCTTTCCTCAAGCAGCTCATACTGGCAATGACAAAAAAGCACCAACAATTGCAAAACTAACTTGTGGTCTCAGGGCCATCAATTTCATTTTTCTGTGCCCACGTGGAGACAGCTCAGATTAATTTGATTTCAAGAGAGCAGCTCTTCTGTGAGCAGTGGCCTTGCTGAAGGCTGTGGGTGAACCAGTGATATTTTTCAGTTACTTCTGAAAGTCCTGGACAAAGTGGTTTAGTTTGTTTTGGTTTTTTTTTGAAGACCAGAGTACCATCAGAGCTTAAAAATTAAAACCAAATCTTTGCTTTCATACCAATCACTCTGGGTTTATTATAGATAACATTTGAAAAGGATTGGTAACTCTGGTCATTGGGTGTTTGGTAAACGTTCTGCCTTCCTGGAGGGTTCAGACATCTGGCCATTTCTTTATTAAAAAATGAGGGAAAAGATGCCAATCTCAATTAAAAAATGAGGGAAACTTTCCTACCAGAATTCCCCAAAGCCATACAGGGAACTGTGTGCTAACTGGAGATCCCATAAAAGGATATAGACTTTGGGTTTTTTCATGGTGAAAACTGGACTGAGATAGCACTGCTGCAGCAGGGAGAACCTCACTCCGCCAGCATCCTATTCCTGCTTCTGTTGTGAAGAGCAGTGTCACAGTGTGCCCTGTGTTTGGAGCTGAGCTGGACCAGCCCGTGTCCTTGCAATCCTCCATCAAATGCTGTTAACTCCAGCTCTTCAGCAGAGGATTGCCTCCAAACCTCCACATGTCCTGTTGGGAAGGATATTGGAGCTTCCACCTCTCCCCATCCTTCTGTGTCTCCTCCCAGCATGTCACACATTCTGGTAAACAGCTGTATTTCCATTCATTGCACTTGTTCTGTTGCTCCAGCTGCTGCTTGGTATTTTGAAGAGTTTAAGAAATGCTGTTCCATGCTCTTGAAACCCGTGACACTGAAAGGCTGTGGCACAGGGAGTGGAAATCAGTGCCAGTGAGCAGCCTGGCAGGAGCTGGTGCATGTGTGCTACCAGAGCGAGGAGCCTAAAGGGCAAGAAATCATAACTAGGCAGAGGAAATGTGTAATTAACGACCAGAACTCACTGGCACAAGACTTTGTGAAACTAATGACTTAGTGGGGTTACAGATCAGGCAGTGAAGTGTTATTGCAGGCATTAAGGGCAATTCCCAGTTCTATGGGAGCGGATGCAATTGCAGAGGTATAACACCTCCAGCTGGGCAGTATTGGAACTGGCTGTAGAGGGTGGAAGAGATTGCTGCAGCTGGACCTCAGTCCTTACCCTTCCCCAGAAACAGAACAGACCCTTTGTGGGCCACTTTGCCATTGTTGATGTGCAGAAAGGAAGAAGGACCCTTCTCTACAACACTCACTCTGGAGGAATGCCTGGTGACTTCCTTTCACCTCCAGACCAAGTCTCTCGCCTGCAAGCATGACAGCACGCTGGAGGACCACTTCTGCTGAGCGCCTCAGCTGCTGGAGGGCAGCACCAGGAGGAGTTTGGCCAACAGCTGGCATGACCACGGCACCGGAGTTATCCTCCTGTCTCCTTGTCATGATGCTGTACCTGGGGCAGGTCACGTACCAGCTCTGATTTCCATCCGGGGGGTTTGTGGGAATGGAGGCTTAGTCCAGTGGCTGATGTGGGAGTGTGCCACAGTTTCTGGGGCAGCCCTTTATGCACTCACCCTCTGCTTTGTCTGTGCTGAGTTTAGCAATCATATCGCCATGGGGTGAGCATTGCTGATCTGCTGAAAAGCTCTCCCTGACTGTCACTGAAGTCAACGCAAGCAGGCATTGTGGGGCACGTGGATCACCTTGGGCTGATCACCAAATGGCCAAGTTACTATAGTCGTGTGCTTGGAGAGTTTTGGGGGAGATGCAGCAGAGTACAAACAATTCTGCTTATGCATCACAAAAATACTTTGTCTCCTCACACTGATGTTTATTCTGATCTTGTTTTAAAACCCAAGGAGTTGTACCAGAGTGTGAAGCTGGCAGCCTTTGAATGTCCAAGGACTGTGGGTGGCCATGGACTGGTTTGCCAGACCTCGGCTACAGAAATCCAGGCAGTTCTCTCAGAGCTGGGACATCACCACTGACCAGCAGCAGCGCAGCGTTCTCTCGGTACCAGTATGTGTCCGTGCTGGGTGTCCTTGTTTAACTGGGCTATACCCCGGGTCCCTCCTGTCCTGAGCACATGTGGGACCTCTCTACTCTGAGCTAGAAATGAGTGGAAGAAGACAGGTAATACACATCTTATGTGTAAAGCTGAAACAGCCAGTGCATATATTTTTTTATCATGAAATAAGTAGCTTTCTTGCAGATTTCTCACAGACACACAAACTGTTAATACCTTTAAATACCCATCATACTTAATCTATGTTCCTATGCATCAGGCTCCTATCCTCCTTTTTCTTCCTTTCAGTAACACTAAAGATTATTGCTGTTCAACTTTCTGCTGGTGTATATGGTTTTACATTGTTAAAATGTCAGGTTTGTCTCACTGGCATAATTTTGTAGTATTAATGTTACCATTTGGCTACAAAACTGTAGATTCCCTGTGCTGCTGCGAGAGTCACAATTCTCATCCTTTTATTTCTTTGAATTCCTTATTACGTGAAATACATGACTGCTAAAAATCTCTTTCAACTTTTTGATGATTTCTTACTTAACAGACAGCGAAGTTCTGGTTTAAATAGTTCAAATGAGATAACTTACAATCTAGATTTTGAGGATGTTTTAATTTCTAGCTAACAGTGCTGAGATCAACTGATGAAATATGCTGGGTAAGGAAACAAACATTTTAACAGAGCACTGTATATATGGTTTTGGTCTTGTTAGAAATAGATGTTTTGAAGGGATCATTGTGTCTTTTCTAATCAATACTTTTGTTAGAAAAAGGTGTTTAGTCCAGCAGAAATCTGCCATCTTGTTCTGTTACTGTATTCCCTTGCTTGTATTTTGAAAAGGAATTTAATTTAATTTTCTACACGGTGCATAAGGATGTGTAACCAGAACTTGATCTCATTTGAAGATTGTGTCTGTGTTTGGTTCCCTGCTGTACTTAATTATAACTTTCTTTCTTCAGAGACTGTTCTGACTCCACAAATACTCTTTAGTGTTAAAGTGTAAGAAGATATTGTCCTCATATTCCTTAACTAATGGGTTATTAATAAAATATTTTTTAAAAAGACTGGAATTTGTCTCACGATTCTTTCTGTTACAGCTCTTACTCTGAGAGTAAGTCTTGTTATGGAAGGCTGATGCTGCAGCAGCACTTGGAGTGGTTGGACCCTGGGAAATCTGCCATACCCTGCCGATGAAAACACGGAGAGGCTGGCTGAGAGCACTTGCCTGCGTGGGTTTGCTGGGGATGGACCTGCAAGGTGCCCCTGCTGGCAGTGTCAGCCTGGCTAGAGCTGTGGCACATGGCGCAGGAGACATTCCTAACAGCTCAGATCTAGCCTCCTGCTTGCTATGAGTAACTCCCTTCCAGATGGATCTGAACAAGACTCTGCAGCCAGGAGCCCCTGGCAGGGTGGTGGAGCACCTTCCACAGCAAGGTTGTACCTTGCTGGTGGGAAGCAGCAGTGGGAGCAGGACCTGGGATTCATGCTTGTGTCAGTTCAGTGCCTGAGCTCATCACAATGCAGGCTGGGAATGTGGGATGATGGTGGGTGCCTGGTTTCTTAGTCATCCCTTCGAAGATTTCAGGTGCGTGCACAATTTGGGTTCATCACACATTTCTTGATGCTTGCTCATTTCTCAGTTTTGAATTAATTTCTGTAAGAAAAAGAAAATAAATTGTCTCATTTCATGCTTTAACTTGATCGGGAATGTTTTAATGTGAAAAATAAGCAGAAGCATGTAGCAAACAAGTGGTGAGACTTCTCTCAGATGGAGCAATGGGCTGAACACTCAGTGGCTTGCGTCCAGCTAGATTGGCGAGAGGATATCTGGCAGTGCCTGAGAACACACTGTTAACCTCCCGTGCGTCTCCCTGTCTTCCTAGGATGCATTCCCTTCTTGAGTAGATTTTTTCTGTTATAACTTTATGCTGCCAGGGCTACAGGGCCATAAAATCTCATTTTATCTGCATTAGTGAGGTAATAAATCCGCACTTAGCACAGTGTTCTCTGATAGTGGTTAAAGGGAACTGTGTCAGACTGCATAGCTCTGATGAATCTGTCTTCTGATGATGGGTAAGCCCCACGAATGAGCAAGGAAGGACCTCAGGGGGTCATGGGTGACTGCAAATCCCACTGCCAGCTCTCAGTTTGCAACATGGGATGCTGGTGGGAGGCTGCCAAGAGAGGACACAGGGGGATGGCTGGAAACAGGGTAACGCATGGGTGAACAGAGCAGAAGGATGGACAGAGCAGCTACAAGGGAGCCAGGAACCTGGAGAAGTGAAGAGCGACAGGTTTGCATTTGTCAGCAACAAAACTGGTGAAGGGACTTGAGCACAAGTCCTATGAAGAGAGGCTCAGGGAGCTGGGGTTGTTTAAGCTGGAGAAGAGGAGGCTCAGGGGTGACCTCATCGCTCTCTACAACTATCTGAAAGGAGGTTGTAGACAGGTGGGGGTCGGACTCTTCTCCCAGGCAACCAGCAACAGAACAAGAGGGCACGAGCTTAGACTCTGCCAGGGAAGGTTTAGGCTGGATATCAGAAAAAAGTTCTTCACAGAGCGAGTAATCAGGCATTGGAATGGCCTGCCCAGAGAGGTGGTGAATTCACCATCCCTGGAGGTTTTTAAAATAAGACTGGATGTGGCACTTAGTGCCGTGATCTAGTAATCATGATAGTGTTGGATTAAGGGTTGGACTTGATGATCTTGGAGGTCTCTTCCAACCCAGATAATTCTATGATTCTATGATTTCTTTCTCTTCCCAGCCTTTATTGCTCCAGTGTGCTCTGCCATGATGCAGCTGGCAATATTACCACAGCGGACTGGGGGCTTGTGTGGTAACTCACTAAGTTACAAGCGGCTGGTGCAGCGCTTTGCCCAGCTCAACGTACCAGGAAATGACACAGTGTGAGGTGATGGGCTGTGAGATGCAGCAAGGTGGCCAAGGATGCTCCACAGGATGCTCAGCAGACACTGGTGGTGGAAACTGCACCTCAGAGGGACTCCTCCGACCTCCTTCTCCCCAGCAAAACACTGGAGCAGCAGTTACACCAGTACAGTCAGACCTCTGTGTGGGTTTAATCATTCGTGCTGGCTCCCCACACTCATTTCCACTGATGGCAAAACTACTGATGGTGGCACAATCATTTGTAATTAATGGACAACACACACCTCCCTGGCCAGGCACCTAAGTTCCAGGAAACATCCCCTCTGTCTGGCGACAAGTGCTGGACCCTGCCACCACGACAACTGTGTCCTTATACAGCTAAAAGTGGATGGAAAAGGGTTTCTGTTGGGGAAAACAGCATCCAGGATTATGTCCTGGGGCTGTCCCACCACTGCTGGGATGCCTCTCAGCTCAGTGCCTCGATGTGGGTGCTGTGATTTTGACTCCCCTTCCTGTTGCTACCTGACCACGAAACAGAGCTAAAACCCTGCATGTATATACAGAAGCGAAAAGCTCCCAGGCTCTTAGCAGACAGGGAAACCACAATTACACATGGAATAATAAATGGAGTGAATTCAGACAAGTTAATCTCCCACTCCATCCGCTGAAACTACTAATGGTTTCTTGGGGGCTTCAGTTTGCAGTTAATTGGTGTAAATCAGGAGCACTACTAGAGCTGATTGAAATTTGCTGTGCAACTGAGGCCAGTTCTCGTGGAGGATAACCTTGTGAAGCAGGAGGACAGACAGATTCTCTGCCTGTCTGTGGGACAGAGGGATGGGACTACCCTGCGGGGAAGAGGTTTGGAGGCTGTGGGTTCAGTCTGTGCGCTACCACTCCTGTAACCCTGCTGATCTTCCCCAGGCTCCAGTTTCTGCTCACAATGTGATAAGCAAATCCCTGCCTCCAATACAAAGCAACTTTTTAAAACCCTCATGGTTACAGGGTAGCAGAGAAAAACATGAGTGCTCTGGATTCCTGCTCTCAGGTGGCTCTGGGTGCCCCAAACCTGCCTTTTTCTTTAAAAATCTCATAGCTTTTCATGTAAGTCCTGTTGTTTGGCAGGACCACCCACACTTGTGATTTTTGAATGTGACCCCAGCGATGTCACCAGTGTCATCTGCAAGATGCAAGGCTGAACTCAACGATGCCCTAAACACAGAGCTACCTCCCTCAGCTCCTGGGTCCTGCCACTGCCACCCTAGCCATCGCTGCCTGCACACATCTGTGGTTCCTGAGAAAAAAAAAACCTGTAAAATGCACTGCACTTCATTTATCTTAGAATTATTAATTCCACAAGCCATCCTTGGTACTGGTGGCATCCCAGGAGCTGTCACAAGCCCTGCTTGTGGATGGCTGCTGGCTGGTGGGGCCCCATGGCGGGAGCAAGGGAGACGGCTGGGGAACAGGAGCAGGGTTGGTGCCAAAAGGTCAGGGACAGCGCAGAAATTCAGATGTTACTGAGTGGCTGATGGAGCCAGAGTAAATTCTTCCCTGGCTGAAAGCAACCTCATACAACTCAGCCCTCTGCTAAATGAAGGAAGTGTTAATGTGGAGCAGATGTAGTGACGTCTTCTTTCCTCGTAAGCCGACTCCAGTGTACTCAGGGTGCACCATCCAGGGGAGCCACGCGTTGCTTGTCTTTACAAAGGATTTTTCACCAGGTTTCTGGGCACAGTTACTGGGGTTTTATTCTGAAAAAATAAATCACACCACAAAAGACTTTGAGCTCTCACTGTAGAGCTGACTTCTGCTACTGGTGGAGATGTGTATGTGGAAAAGGTGGGCCAAGGGGATCAGGCACTGCCAACTGGAGGCAGCTTTTGTATTTATACTGTGTGGGTGGTAGGGCTGAGGGCTATGTAGGGATGTGGTATCCTCATTTCATGCCAGGAGAACGGACAAATTACCTTGAGGGCTGAGGCAGGATTTAGGAGAAGACTCATCCCTTGCTGGGGCCTCTTCAAGGGTGAGCTTGTTGGTCCAATATCTGTGTGACTGACCAAGCTAAGTCACAGGAACACAGAGGTGGGACAAGCCACAGTATTCTTTGTTCCTCTCCCCAGGATCCCTTCATTGCCACGGTTCTGCGATCCTACTTCCCTGATTTCTGGGGACACCAGTCACTTCCAGGCATTGCCAGCTCTGTCAGTGGGGAGTTCTGTTCCTCAGAACAAAGCCCGAAAGTGAAACTCGTTGCATCCCGCTGGAAGTTGAGCCCTCATCAGTGTTTTCTCTTGTTGCACAGAAGGCCCAGAAGGAACCAGACAGTCCAGACTGCACCCTGGAGGGCTTTCCTGCTCTGGGTGGTCTGCAGCACCCCGTGGGGTCAGGTCTGATGGAAGCCATGACAGGGCATTAATGAGGGGAACCCTTGTGAGGTGGCTGCAGTGATGGGAGCCCCAGGGTTCTGGTGACAGGGCTGTGGTGAGTGGAGCCCCATGAGAGGAGGCCTGTGAGGTGGCCCCAGTGGAGTCCCATGAGGAGGCTCTGGTGACAAGACTGCAGTGAGGGGAGCCCTGTGAGGCCAGCTCTGTGAGGTGGCCCCGGGTGTGGGGAGCCCCATGAGGGGAGCCCTGTGGTGGGTCTCTGGTGACAGAGCTCTGATGAGGGGAGCCGTATGACAGGGCTCCAGTGAGGGGACTCCTGTGAGGGTGGTCTGGTGACAGGGCTGCAGTGAAGGCAGCCCCGAGGTGGCCTCAGTGAGGGGAAACCCATGAGGGGGCTCTAACGAGGGGGAGCCCCCATAAGGGGGGGTTCCAGTGCCAGGGCTGCAGTGAGGGGACGCCCGTGATATGCCCTCAGTGAGGGGAGGCCCCGTCATACTGCTCTGGAGACGAGGCTGTGGTGAAAGGAGTCCTGTGAGGGGAACTCTGTGAGTGGGCTCTGATGAAAGGAGCCTGTGAGGTAACCCCAGTGACGGGAGCCCCAAGAGGGGCCTCTGATGCCAGGGCTGTGGTGAGGGAAGCCCAGTGAGAAGACCCCCGTGAGCTGCCCCCGGTGATGGGAGCCCCGTGACTATCCTCCCGCGGGCTCGGCGGGCTCCGAGGGTCCCGGCGCGGGCACCGCCCCCTCCTCCCCCCCCCGCTCGGCGGACGCGCAAGATGGCGCTGCAGCCTCCCCCCCCCCCCCCTCCGCCGCTCCCCGCCCCCCGCCCAGCGCCGCGCTCCGCGCAGGGAGCGCTGCTCGGAGCCGCTTTTCGCCTTCTCCCATCCGTTTTTTTCCTCCCCCCTTAGCTAAGGGGGTGTTTCTCGCCTCGCTCCCTCCCGCGCGGGCTGCTCCCTCCCCGAGGGGCGCAGGGAGGCGAGCCCGCCCGCCCGGGATGCCATGGCTGCGCCGGGCTCCGCGCTGCTGCCGGGGCTGCTGCCGGGGCTGCTGCTGCTGCTGCTCGGCTGCCGCGGAGGTAAGAGCCGGGCTGGGCTTGGGTCGAGGGCACGGACCTGCTGCCGCCCGTGTCCGTCTGTCCCGTGCGCTGTCCCTCCCGTGCTCCCTTGCTCCCTAGCTCCCCGTGCTCGTCCCCGGTCCCCCTTACTCATTCCCGTTGCTTGTCCCCGGTCCCTCCCGTTCTCGTCCCCGACTCCTCTTGCTTGTTCACCGCTCCCTTTGCTCGTCCCTTGCTCGTCCCCCGCTCTCCTTGCTCATCTCCAGTTACTCTTACTCATCCCGCTATTACTTGCTCATCCCCCTTGCTCATCCACACTCCCCTTGCTTGTCCCCGGACCCCTTTCCTCATCGCCAGCTCCCCTTGCTCATCCCCGGACTTCCTTGCTGATCCCCAGCTGGTCCCAAACCCGCACCAGCGCTCCCAGCCCAGCGCTCAGCCTGTCCCCGTGGCCTCGGGCGGCCGTGGAGGCTGAACGGGAGCTGAACAGCTCCGGGGACTGGAGGGACCGAGCGTGTGTCCGTCAGTGCAGCATGGAGATGCTCGTGTCTCCCTCATCCCTGCGCTCATCCGTCTGGGGTGCATGCTGGGGTGGTGGCTCTTGGCTGTGGACTTCTACACCAGCCCATCCAACATCTTAGGTAGCCCAACATGTGCTCCCAATGCTGTTTTTTTCGTTGGAAACTCCTCTTCAGGGCTCCAGGGATGGGACGATGGTATTTGAGGAACCTCCCTGGCCCCTGTGTCTGGCCTTGGGGAGGGATGGAGTGGCTACCACAGGGGTGGTGTGGTTGGGCATCCGTGCCCAGAGAGCTGCCCTGAAACTACCGGCGATGTGAGTGGGAGATGGTGCCCACGTGGACTTGGGTTGTCAGTGAAGGTGGTAACTACAGAGAAGAGAGATTGGGTTGCAAGTTGCAGGGATGACAGTGAGCTACTTTAAACCTGCATGGATTGTGCTCTCCTGTAATGCCTGGCTCGGGTTCATACAGCCACAACTGGCAACACCACCCTCTGAATAAGGGCTGCACTACAGAAACATCAAAGGGATTCTTCCCTGGACTGACTGTGCGCACGCCCTGCTCATATATTGGAATATTTTCCTTCTGCTGGTGATGTTACTTAAGCATGGGTTTAGTCTGAGAAAAAGAAGAGCAGAAAGATGCTGTTCTGCAGTGAAATACTCGTGTACCTCCTGCCCCCTCTTCACTTAGCAGCCTTAAAGAGTAGGAATTGTTTAAAAATCATGCAAGCAGCCCAGCATGGTCAGAGGAAGAAAGGCGTGTTAGATTAATCAGAGATTAGCTGCCGTGGTGTTTAGAAAACCCAGCTGAGGGCTATTCCTATAATAAATCTCACCACGTGGTTTGTAGCAGCCACACGAGGAGGAGAAACCGGTGTAACTCTCAGAAAATATTAAGTTATCCATGAAGTGGGTGTAACGAGGCGAATCTCATTACTTTGTTGTGTGATCCCTGGGTACTCAACAGTGCAATGAGGATGGTTGAAAAAGTACTTACTTTTCACAGAAGGAAAATAAGTGAATTTTTGAAAGCAAAACTTTAGTAAATTGAGTTTGTGCCTTGTTTATTGCTTGCTGCTGTCCAAATTACCCCATGTGTTTATTTATGCTGTGACTTGGCAGGTCAGTGGCTCCTCACTTTTGGGATGTGTTTTGATGACCTTGCTAAGGAGTGCTTGGCTGCACTTTAAAAGTTCTTCTGTTCTGAGGGGTTTTTCTTCCCCCTCAGTGGGTTCGTATGCTCTAGATGTGATTAACAGCGAGGTAAAGCATTTCTGTGCTCTGCTGAATTTAATAAACCCTCCTGCACCGATGTCAATCAGCGTCGGGGCAGAAAGCCTCGCCGCGGGGTCGGATGCTGCGGCAGGAGCAGTGCCGAGCTGCATAGGGCGGGATGCTCTGCTCACACTCCTGTGGTTTTTCAAACTCCCCAAAACTCTGGCCCGGTGACTGTGACCAAGGTGGTGGGAGCTGCTGGTCAGCTTGCTGGAGTGGGCTCAGCAGCGAGACAGTATTTTCTTTTCTTTTTTTTTGCTTTTAATTTCCTGGAGCTCTTTGTTCTGGGCGGTGGACAGCTTTTGTCTGTTATTGCTGAGCCTGGCATTCAAAGGCAGGCATGGGATACGAGAGGTTCCCTGGCTCTGCTCAGTAACAGCCTTGGAATTAAACATAGTCATTTATATTTAAGTAGGCTTAACTTCTAAATTATTGAAGCTATAAGCTTTCACTAATTCCTACTCTGTGTGGCTTTGTTGTTTTTTTTTTTTAGACGCAAAAAAAGGATTGCTTTCTCCTAAATTGATGTAATACCCTATCTTTTTCTTTTTCTTAATATACACAGAGGGTATTGAGTAACATTTCCCCAGTAACACTCAGAGACGCTATATGAAATTCAAGCCCACATTTGGGCTTTATCCCTCTCGGGGAGTTCAACAGGAGACTCTGAGGACATGGTTTTCCCGCGTGGTGGATGTGGCAGGCAGCTTGTGAAATGGAGTGGTTGTCTCACAGCCGTGTGCTTGTGCGCTGTGTTTGGGACCCGTGCTGGGTGTGAAGCTCACGCAGGGGTGCAAGTGTCCCGCCACCCATGCTGGTGGCATGCAAATGTCTACTGAGTCCATTGTGGTGCCAAAACTAAACTTCTTGTTGAAGTTATTTAAAAGCCAGCTGATAGAGAAGGGAGTAGAGCAGGTTGGTCCCCTCCTCATCTGCCCTGCCCTGGAAGTGAGAAATCCTAAAACAGTCTAATTACTCCTGTTCTTATTGCCTGTCAGACTCTGGACCTTGCACACTACAAGCTCCGGTGCTTGCTTGGGAGCTGGGCAGAGGGTCCCAGGGAGAGGACCTGGGCAGAGTGCCCTGGATCCAAGGTTGCAGCCTGGTTCCCCACTTCTCTTCTTCCTGCTCAGTCTCAGTTTTGACCCAATATACCTTGGTGCCAATTAGCCCAGCACGGGCCAGAGTGGAGCAGCTCAGCAGCGATACTAACCTGTGGAGAGCTGCAAAACTGCTCTCATTTTATGTATGCAAATAAGAAAACCTCTTTTCTGTCTGCCTGAACTTTTATTTCTCCTATTTCCTTGTTTCTGGAGTCCCATGTCGCAGCGTGTGAAGTGCCAAGCTATGACCCCATGCAGCACCAGCCCCTTCCTTCACAAACCCTTCGGGCACTGCTCCCCCTGCATCTCCCTGTCACAGGGCCTTGAAGCATCTTTCTCTGCTGGGCTGGGATGTCTGGGCCCAGCTTGCTCGCCTTGCTGCAGCATGGGGTCCAGTGCTGGCCCTGGCGGGAGCAGGATGTGTTCCCGACATGGTGCTGTGGCACAAGGAGCAGCTTGCAGCAGAGTTTATGCGAAGGCACTGCCGGTGCCTGGCTTCTCCCCCCACAGCAGTGAGCGGTCGAGCAGACCTTGGGCTTAGTTTCGCAGCCTGCAACCGATCTGGGACAGGAGTTGCTTTTTTCCATGCCCCTTTCCCCCCCTATATTTCATGCTTTGTGCTCCTGGGCTTCTGACCCCGGATATTGTCCTTTTATTTGATCTAACAAAACAATGCAGCAGCCCTCCCTCTGCAGATTAAGAAATCCCATTTAAATCAACTGAATAACGTTGGGCAGGAACAGGAATAGTCTGTTCAAAATTACTTTGAAATCACAAACTTATTTGAACTTTACTGGAGCTTTTAGTTTTACAGAGTTTAGAAACTAATAAATTATGTAGCAGGGCTCATGAAAATCTACCCGAGTCCGTTTATCCAAAAGAATATGCAACATTTTGTTTTGCAGGAAAATAAAAATAATTGTTTACATATGTTCTGGAGTCATTGGCAAGCACATAAAACTGGTGGTTAAGGAGGCGAACATGTCAATAATTGCACTTTAAGAGAAGAGAGAGGCAAACAGACGAGCGTACTGAGAAAAGCACACAGCATACTGATCTGGCCTCGCTATTATATCAGATGTCACTGTTGTATCACACCCTCCACTCGAGAGGAGCCCGGTCACTTAACAACCCAGACCCGCTCCCGCGTTGGTAATTTAAAACCAGAGTTTCAGAGCAGAGTCAAGGATTTGCTGCCTTTCTTTTTGTTCTTGCATGTGTGATTGTGGTGATGAAGCTAATGGCAAGTCAGGAGGATGCGGGTTGTGGCGGGTGATTCTGCTGAGCTGCGACGATGCTTTTGCAAAAGGATCTTTGCCGTTGAAACCTGAGAGTATGTGAAAAGGGACAGAAGCGCTAGTGTTTCACTGAAATGGCTCTGGTTTTGCAGCAAGCTGGACTCTGTGTGGTGCTCAGCTCCCTGAGAGGAGCGAGGCGATGCTTTTCTCCATCCTGAGTTTCAGGGGGGAGGTGATAAGGCAGAGGAGATGGCTGGGAGGAGAGAGTGCTGTTTCCTTTGAGTCCCTGGATGCGATTAAGAGTTTCAAAGGTTTTCATGTGCACAGAAACTTCTCTTCCTCCAGAAGGACCTTGCCTTTCCTTTCCTTCCATAGCATCCAGTCCTGTCTTCCAGAACTCAAGATGAATTTAAAGGGCTGAGTGATGGGGCTGTGCTGGTTGGTGGGTTTTGGCACCTTGATGCCGTGGGGTCTGTGCCTCTTGGCAGCCTCATGCCTTCATGCTTCTCCCAGCCACTGTCTCTCTGATCCATGAACATTGTCACCTACCACGTGGCCAGTCTATTCCCTGCTGGGTCTGTGCAAGGGAGTGGCCATGGGGACAGCCACGTCCCTGCTGCTTTCTTGCAGAGCTGGGAGCTGAAGCCAGGAATCTTGGCTATTCCCTGTTCTGTGTTAAAGCAGCTTTGGGGGCTGAAGCCTGTGGGGACCCCAGCTCTGGGCACAGCATTTCCCATCTTGGCTTCTGCCTTTGCCATCCTCTTGCAGTGGTTTCCTGCTCTGTATTTGTAGGGCTGATGCCACTGCGGTATGACTGTGATCTGGTCAGGGCTGTGAAACACGTGGGGAATTCAAATAACACCACATCCTATGTTCGGCTTGCTGTCCTGCTCTCTGGTTGCTGCCCTGCTCTCTGGGTGCTGCCCTGCTCTCTGGGTGCTGCCCTGCTCTCTGGGTGCCTCATTGTGGACAGAGCTACTGTTGGCAATTAACTCAGAAAAGGTTTTTGCCCATTTTCCAGCCATACCAACAGGTTTTACCCTGCCTTCTTTAGAGATGGGGGAGTCCACGAGGAGTCAGAGCTCATCCTGGAAAGGGTCTTTGTGCCGTGAATGCTTCCAGCTTCCATGCTGTGTTTAACAAGCGACCTCCCGGGATTTGCCCGGTCTGGTCTCAAACATCTGAAAATTATTTGGGGCAACTTTGCTGACTCTTTGGGCTCTGTTTGCCTTCCTCGGCTAAAATCTGTGTCTCCACCAAGGGCAGTGATGCTGGGTGTTTCTGGGCTCTGCATCAGGTTGCTGAGAGGTCATGTTATCCGCAACAGAGACCTCCTGCAATTGCTTAACAAGTGGATGTGTTTTATGTGCCCTGATGGAAAAATCGCTTTATATAACCTCCCATCCGAAAGGAAAGGGAATAAAAAATTTAGAGCTTGTAAACTTTACTGCCAGCAAGATGTTGGGCCTGTTACAGCCTATTCTCCTCTTTTTTAAATGTAAATTTTTCTGGATGCCCTGAAGAGCCAATTTTTGCTTTACTGCAGTGCAGTGCTTTTCTCCTTAGGGTCTGGGTCATCCTCAAGGAGATTTAAGGGGGTACCAGCTGGACTTTTAGGCTGCCAGTTTCATGAGCCTGAAACCTGTTATCTGCTATAAAGCATCTTTCAGGTCTGAATACCTCTTCCTTCCATATCCTCCCATTTGCAGAAGGGTTTTAAATAAACACAAACACCACTGAGTGAGCTGGAGCCATTTTTTTGTAGGGCTATCTCAACCTACACCCAGGCTTTTGGCTCCAATATGAACCTGTGTCCACTATAAACACCTCTGGTTCTGGGGTCGTGGGACTGCAGAGGCATCTTCTTTTGGCTTTATTGAAGCAGGACTGGAGTGGCGATCCTTGGGGATGGTAAGGTTCACTGGTGTGTTGTTGCTGGTTGATGCTGTGTTATGTTGGAACAAACACAGTAAATCAGGAGAGGGCAAATTTCTGACTGAGAGGCAGTGTGGCGGGAGGAAGTTGAACTGTTGGTGTGATGAGAAAGGGTCTTGGTCTCCCTGCTGGTGCTCCTGGTGATGCTGTGCTGGGAAGAGCAGGGGGAACCTTGACTGCTCCTGCAATATCTCGCCTTGCCATGAGCAGAGACCAGGCTCTTGGCAGGGCACTTCATCTCCCTGTGATTAATGGTCCATGTCTAGAACAGGAGTAATAATACCGGCTTCATCTGTCAGGACCGCATGCTCCCGGGGCAGGGCTGGCCCTGCTGGCTTTGGATCTGGACTGGGTCCAAGAGGATGAGCCGTGATGTGACTGAGGTCCTGTGCAATGGATGTCACCACTAATTAGAGCAGTGAGATTAGCTGCTGTATTTTTCAGAAGCACAGGAGGGGAAGCCAAAACCATGTTTCCCGAATGGAAAAGGATGGTGCTAGGGTATGAGCAAGTTCTTTTGAAGCTTTGAACATGAATCACAGTGTCAAGTAAAAAATAATTAAACTTATTTCTTTTTTTAAATGTACTTCAAAGTGTCTTTTAAGCTTCCCATTAATTCAAAGTTCTTTCTCTCAGCACTAAATAAATCTCTTGGTTCAAAAGCCCAAGTGCTAATTGGTTTCTCTGAGTATGCCTGTCTGCTTGATCATTAGGGGAAGTAGTTTTTGTTAAATATTTGCACATATAGTCACATATTGTATTGCTCAGGGAGATTGTAAATGTTTCTCAGAAGCAGACTTGTAGAACGAGGATTCCAATAATTTTGCTGTGGCCTTTATGTCAGAGCTAATAACGCTTCCTCATTCCATCCTTTTGCCGAAAGTGAAGCAATTTTCCCTTGCACGCTCCCCGGCCCAGCCTGCTGGTGTTGGGACAAGTGGTCTGTTCAGCTGCCTGCATACACCCTCCCTCTAACTACAAACTGAGGCTGCTGTGAGGCAGGCTTTACAGTTTCTGCATCGAGCAGAGGGCAGTTATGAGCCATGCTACCTCACAGCTATCTGGGAGCTATCTAGGACTTCGTGTAGGATGAGCTGGGTTTGCATGCAAAGCCAGGCATTAAAGAGGAATGGGGCTTTCAGAGTCCCTGAGTGAATGCACACGGCATCAGTGATTTCCTTTCTGTCTCTCTCAATTAATTGAACTTTTATGGTTTCCATGTGCCTTTGGAGTGTGCTTTGCTTTGAACGTGGCAGCATTGTTTCTGTGCCTCTCTGCTAAATACGATCAGTTATTTGTATTAATGGGGTTGGCTTCTCCTCTTCCCCCGTTACCTCCTTACTTTATATCTGCTCTCCCTCTTGCCTCTCTGAGCTGAACTCTAGAGCCAGCACTCCTGACTGTGCGAGGAGCCTTTTTGTCCCACCATGAAAATTCCTCTGCAAACTTCTCTGTCCCTTTGCTTCCATCCTGAGCATCCTGGGTTTGCAGCACTCTGTTCAGAATCCGCCTTTGAGACTTGGAACTCCACAGTGTCAGTCTCCAAAGACCAAATCCCAATGTTGCTGTTTGAATCCTAGTCCTTGAAAACATTTTTAATGTGAATAATCCCATTAACTGGAATTTCCCCATGTGGTTAGAGTCAAATGGATGAAGGAGGGTATTTAGAAAGGTATGAAGAAGGTGTAAGGCACCCAGTTTCTACTATGCCTTGCACCCAGTTCTCTCTTGGAGCAGCTGTGCATTGGCCATGTGGGTCTTAGGTTGGGTTGTTTGTGGACCAGTTTCTCATCCCCATTCCTGATGGTGTGCAACACTTGGCAGTGCAGCATCCCAGGGCCTCATTCTTTTTCGAGAAGAACTCCAGGAACATAATGTCCTATAGAAGCATGGCATTGAGAGGGGTATCCTTCTCACCAAGTGTTATCACTTCTACTGCTTGCGCAGCCTGGAGTTAGGATGCAGACCGAATGTTTATGGAGGTAAACGTGATTATCTCCAATCACAGGCCTTAATGATGGTTATTATTATGACAGCTATTGTAGGAAGGACGTGTAATTATGTTGCTTCTTCCTTTTATTGTACATATAATAACAAGCTGTTTTATCTGAGAGTACAGGGAAGCTGGGGCATTTATTTCATTGGGGACTTTTTTCTGATTGCCTGTTAGGCAAAATCCTAAAATCTTGTTCAATCTTTCTGGAGTCAGAAGTCCCCTTTCAATGGGAAATCAGGATATGAAGATCCTTATCCTACTGGACTCCTCGAAGTGCCCATGCAGGGAATGGGGCCCCAGCGTAGTAGGTGCTGTTGAGATTCTGGCCACCTTGCAGAGAAATGCAGAGCATTCATCTAATTCCTTAATTTTCACAAATAGAGTAATTGATGGCTTGGAGCTGGCTGAAGTCTAACTTGCTCTAAGGACCCCAGAGCTATCTCATAAAAAAGAAGTCACAGCAAGCGATAGATCACTGAGATGGCTGGAGCTAGCCTGACATTTTAAGACTTAAAGGGTTAATACAGTGCATGGTTTAGGTGTCTGTCACTAAGTAGAGTTTGTCCATTCCCTCCACACACTCATACCTTGATGGCAGGACATTTGACCTACCATGCGCTACCCCTGCCTTCTTTGTCTGCGCCCTCCATCTGCCTCGGCTCGGGTTGCACTCAATGTTTATCCTCCGTAATCCAATTTAAGTTGCCGTAGAAAGCAATGGGGATTTACAGAAAGAAAGAAAAAAATCTCACTGGGTTTGTAGAGCAGAAGAGACAGACTTTTTTCCCTTCCTTTTCTTTAGGATAACTGCCTCTTCTCTTTTATTTTTACCATGCATTAATGGTCTGCACTCCACTCTT
Organism: Dromococcyx pavoninus; assembly: GCA_033558185.1. NCBI lineage: Eukaryota > Metazoa > Chordata > Aves > Cuculiformes > Neomorphidae > Dromococcyx > Dromococcyx pavoninus. The sequence goes on from JAUMJL010000945.1 coordinate 163,021, forward strand.
GTTTTGAACCTGGTGCAGTGCAGTCCTGTCTGTGGTGGGGTCTGCATTGCAAAGGCTGTTCTGTGGCTGCTGTTTGCTTAGAGGAGCTGCCCATTGTGCATCCCAGTTCTGCAAGCAGCTGTGGAGCTGATCCGCCAGAGCCCTTGAAAGAGGGGAGAAGCTGTATCACAGGTCTGAGCACTGGGAAGCCTCCCACCCATTGATGGGCATAAGAGAACTGTTAGAAATGCTTTTCCTATATTCGGATGAAATTGTAGTTTTCTTCTTCTGTTGGACTTTCTTCTCCATTGGTTTTCCTTAAACAAAAAAATTGCCTCCATCCCTGCATTTACACCATTCAAATATTTGTATGACTCCTGTTTCTTGGTTGCTTTATTTCTTTCATGTCAGCACGTATTTTTGGCTAGTCTTTAAACGATAGCACTATTTCATCTTCTGCAGCATCTGGTCCTGACTGTATGGCAAATTATACCCTGAAAAGGTGTACTGGACCAAGTGAAGCATAACATGCCAAAGTCATAGTGTTTAAGGCTTCTCTTGGCAAAAGAAGCAAATTAGTATGTATCTGTATGATGGGAAGCAAGGGTTTGCCTATTGTTGGTACAAATTCTGTAATAATTTATCTCTCGTGGATGACATTTAGCGTAATTACTTTGCAAGAAACCTTTTGTGTTGCTGAGCCAGAACATTGTGCGTTTGTACTTCGGTGCTTAACTTGCTCTTCATTAAGCACCATCCTTTGCCTGTTATAGCTGAGAGACACCAAAGCAACAGAAGGACATGGTGTTACGTGCGAGAGGCAAACAGCCTGCTGCTCTGCTGAGCAGGAGAGGTGATGCAAAGGTGCCGGTGGCAACGTGGTCTGAACCGGGAGCTGCTGATCTCCCTCTTCACCGCCGTTGGCTGTGTTGCAGAGAGGTCTGGGGAATCGCACAGCCTCCTCTCTGCCTGGTGATGTGGGGAAAGGAGCAGATATCTTGAGTGGGTGTAAACTTTTGGGAATGGCTTATGCCCCACGCTGGTGCAAATTGTTATTGCCTGTTGTTGCACCCCTGCAAAGAGAGATGAAAAGGTGGTCTGCTTGGGGTTATGAATTGGAGCTGGGGTTTAGCAAGCCACGAGAGGGGTGTGCCTGCTCATCCCCTTCACTGGAGCGTTGAAGGTTTGTGCCTCTGGAAACTGCACCCTGAGATTTTGATAGCAAAGCCTTGGCAGGCAACGCATGCCCAAGGGTTTTGTTTTCCTCTGAAACACTTGTACCCTGTTGCCCCGCTGTAGCCCACTCTATCAAAAGTGTTTTCACAATCCCCTGTAAAGTGCCATAGCAGATGTCTCTTGCTGCTTATTGTGGACACACTGCTGACTCTGTCCTTCTCTCTTCATTTTAGATTTTGGCCGTTCCTCCGAGCTGGCGTTCATTGTGGAACCTAGCGATGACATAGCTGTGCAGGAACAGCCCTTGATCCTCTACTGCCAGGTGGAGGGCATCCAGCCCATCACCATCACATGGCGGAAGAATGGTGTGATGATTGTGGACAGTGAGAATGCCTTCATGTTGGCTAATGGGTCGCTTTACGTCTCCCGCTTCCAGAGGATGCGGGGAGATGGGTCCTCAGATGAAGGCGAGTACGACTGCATGGCGCAGAACCATTATGGGCTGGTGGTGAGCCGGAAGGCGAAGATTCAGGCAGCAAGTAAGTATGGGCATTGTCCCACCTGCACCTTGTGGGGCAATCCTGCTTTCCTGGGAAGCAGGAGGGCAGCGTGGTGCATGCTGGGTGTTCGGGGATGGTGGATTAAAGAGGGGACAAAGGATAAAAAAGAACCTTGGGCTGGTGTGGGGACCTGGCTGGCATCTGGTCTGTGTAGCTATCTGGGTGTGAAAGAAGAGCTAATCAGCCTTCTTGGGGAGAAAATGAATATCCACCTTATAGCAGTAAATTCCCTGTCTCTGAGGGGCAAGTTACATTGAAGTCATGCGGTGAAGTAGGCTGTGGTTCATGTATCTCCTGTGGTGGGTTTGGAAATCCCTTTGCTCTGCAGCATGGCTTGGCTCTGCTTGGCAGATAGTGCTTTCCAAACCTTAGGCAAAGACCTTCTGAAGGTCATGGTTTCTTTCATTTTGTTATTTAAGGCAGGCAGTGTGGAAGCAGCAAGGTCTTATTTACTACCCGACGTGGCAGTGCCTTTGGGGGCAAGGCTAACAATACCAGACAGATTGTCTGGTGGGGGAGCCTGAAGGAGGAGAGAGATGAAAATGTCAGCGAGAGAATGAAATTTAAAGGTGAAAGAGGAAGAATTACGGGGCAGGCTGTGACTCCAGCCCTGCACAGTACCCAGCCTAGCCTGTTGCATCACCGTAGCTGAAGCAGTTGGTCCTGTTGGGTCTCCTGCCATGCAAGCTGCTGGGTTCCCCCTTGCAGAATCTTGTTTGTCCCGGAACTGACAGCTGAACTGAGGTGTCACAGTCATTTTTGTCCCTCTTGTGTTGGTGGCCAGCTTTGCCCACAGACTGTCTCTAGGCTCTTGGGGTGCAGTTGCCGATCCTTCTTGTGTTCAATCAGGAGTCACTGCTGGGTGCAGTTTATATACAGGTGTGAAGATGAGTGTCCGGTATGGCCCCAAAACCTGGCCAAATGCTGGTTTGTTAATTAAGTTCTAATGAAAGATTCCCCAGCCAGTCTGGGAGATGGCTACCACTCTTCTTTCTGTGCAAGCCACTTACTGCAGCTTCTGCTACTTTTACAAATGTTACTTGGTGTTTTGGTACAGGAAAAGTCTATGGCAAAGTCTGGGGCCAAAGTCCCCTGGCTGCACTCCTCAAACTGGGGGGCCTTTTGGAGCGCCTCTGCCTGCTCCCTGCAGTGCCAGGGCCGGCTGGCAGCCCACCAAGGGAACACTCCAGCCCTTGTGTATAACAATTCCCGGGTGCATGAAGTGGCCATCTGCAAACCTAGCTTTTCAGTAGTGTAAGAAGTGACATTGTCCAGAAGCCAAGGGCTTTGGGTCCGTGCCAGATTAGCAGCTGGATCTCAGACTCGTCAGTCTTGTGGTGCTAAACCTTGGAGCACTTTTGGTGAATGGCTCTGGCATTTATGAGCTGAGAGCTGGCTAATGCACAAGCACAGTATCAAACTTCTTGGACCTATGAAGAGGAGACTTGAAAGCCAGAGGGATTACCTTTGGGATAGTGGATTGTCAATAAACACTGTTATCTTGCCTCCTGCATCAATATGTATGTGATGTGCTCTGTGTCCCTGAATAGCGTCTCCTTTTGTAGCTGTAGTTTCGCATGAATCAAAATGAAAAAGTTATCGTGTTGAAAATGCTCTGGACTCCGTTCTGGCTTCAGGCTTGGGTTCTTGCCAGCCCTAAGAAAAGGTCTGAAGCCAGCGTGAATCGTGGGGCACCCGGTCTCGATGCCACAGGTGCCCGTGGATAATGGCAATAAAATGCGATGTTGTGGGCAAATGTAACCTGCCTCTCAGCGTGAACTCCCCTGCTGTGCCTGTGCAGTCCTTGCACTTAGGACTCGGCTTAAACATAGATGAAACCTCCTGGGATTGAATCACAGTTGTACCCTTGAGTTTTAGGGTGGTTACACACAAGTAAGAACAGTTTTCCTTGTCCCAAGTCCCAATAAGCAAGTCAAACAGAGGAGGAGGGTCATTATGCCCATTTTAGAGATGAGGGAATGATTGCATCGAAGAAATGGGTGCTGGCTGCCTGAAAGGAGGAAGAACCCAAGTGCTCAGCAGACCTTTGCAAAGCAGAGTAAATACTGCCAGTAGGTAAAACCTCATCCCAGTGCTGATCTCCTCTTCACTCTGAGCCTGACATCTGAACACAAAAGCAAAGGAGAAATAAAAACCTTTCACAAACAAAAATCTTGAAAGTTGATCAAGGCCGTGCTATTGAGGAATAAAAGGGATCTGACAGACTGGAGCCCCTCGAGAGCTCTGCTGCACTTTTCGCTGTCTTCAAAGGCAGGCTGTTAGTCTCATATCACTGTTTCAGACCCTGGCTTTGTATTACTACTTGGAATATAATCTTCTTGGCTCGGAGGAATGTACATATTTGCATTCAGGAAGCGTGGGCTGGATATCATATTTTTATGTTTCAAATTTACTTCAACACTTGGCATTGAGTTAAATTTAACTGGAAGAATATGCGACTTTCAGCCACTGCGCGTGCAGCCCTGATGGTCTTGAGGTGGATGCAGTTTCCCACAGAGCAGGCACTTATAGAATCAGAGAATGGTTTGGGTTGGAAGGGACCTTAAAGCCCATCCAGTTCCAACCCCCCTGCCATGAACAGAGATGCCTCCCACTGGATCAGGTTTCTCAAAGCCTCATCCAGCCTGGCCTTGAACACCTCCAGGGATGGGGCAGCCACAGCTTCTCTGGGCAACCTGTGTCAGGGCCTCATCACCCTCACAGAAAAAAGTTTCTTCCTAAGATCTCATCTCAGTCTTCCCTCTTTCAGCTCAAAATCGTTCCCCCTCATCCTATCCCTGCACTCCCTGATCAAGAGCCCCTCCCCAGCTTTTCTGTAAGCCTCCTTTTAGTACTTTTTAAAACCTTCCTCCTAAAAATTGACCCATTCAGTTTATTTAACTAAAATTCAGGTGAATTTCTGTATGTCATCAGTATTAACTGAAGCTGCTCAGTGGAGGGAAGTGCACCTTGACTAGTTTTTGGATTGGCATATCAGGTACTAAACACATTGATAACATTTTTGTAGCATAACCTTCTTTTGAACAAGTGTGCAAGAAGCCTATGCATGACTGAGCTGAGCAGAGGCCCTTGGCATTTCCACCCTCTGCCTAACACGCTGGTCGGAATTTCTACAGTTGCTGTTTCTGCGTCTGTTCAAACCCTCATATGTTAGTTTAAAAGGCTGTGGAATGCAACACGTTTTTATAATCTGGTCAGGTTATTGAATACAGCACTTTTCTTTCTTCTAATGACAGTTTCATAATTTCATGAGAGTCTGAGCTGTCTTAATTAAAATCAACTTCGTATGCAGAGTCTTTTCTGGAGGCAGTGCTTGGCTGTGTCTTCGAGGAGCTGTATTTCCTTCGTGCATGCCAGAAGCTGGTGCACGCCTTTGCTCTCCGTGGATGGAGATACCCTCTTAGCAAAAGTAACAGCTTGTGTCCGCTCCTTCGGAAGGTGAGCTCCCGAAAACACAGCTGCTTTTCTCCTCAATCATCCTTTGCTTAACTTGGCCTTACTTGACTCTGATTGTGTTGTCTCATGGCACAACCCTTTTTACCGATGCTGTAATTTGATGGAGCTGGCTCCACATTATCATAAATCACAACCCGGCTGGTGAAGTAAGACCTATTGATTATATCACTCAATAACAAGCAGTTACCACTAATTGGAAATCACCATCAAACTGGGTATCCGATTGGGCTCTGCACGCATCTGGCTTGAGAGTAGCAATTTTCCCTGTTTGATCTGGTGCTATAAAAAACAGGAAAGAGGGGAAGTAAGTCAATTGTGCAACTTAGGGCCAAAGAGATTTCTTGAAGCTTGATGAAATGGACCTGCCCAGTATTTGAGGTACTGTGGGGCCTGTGAATAGTTCTGGAGATATCTGGGCTTGTAAAGGTGCTTTCCTCATCAGGTCTTGCTGTGGGCAGACCGTTTTGTAGCCAAGCTTAGCACCACTCATGCCTTCTCTACTCCCTTACCCCCTTCCCTTCTGCATCCTGCCCCAAATCCCACTCCACCATCCCACTGTGCTTGGCTGTCCATGACGCTGCTGGCAGGAAGGAAGGATTGATAGCCTGGGCAAGGCAGGTATTATGTCTCTTCCTTGCATTGATCCCTGCAGACAGGAGCAGCAGCTCCTCTCGCCCAGCCGGGGGTCAAGCATGTTCTCCCTGCAAACTCGCTGACCACTATGACCTCCAGGCCAAGGATCTCAAGGTCGTGTGTAAAATATAAGAAGGGGGGAGGTCTGGTGCGTATCTATGCTTGCAAGTTGGTTTCCCTGCCAAGCTGTGTGGTGAGGTGAGGAGGCTGGGAATTGTGGCGTTTTTAAAGCAGGAAAGATCTTCCCATCGTTTCAGCTCCTCTGCACAGAATGTATTCAGGGTTTAACCTGCAGCCCCTTTTCCAAGCTCTGGGGTGGTGGGAAGAGCTGCTGAGCCCAAATAACGGCAGCATTTATAAGACTGTAGAGACAAGAAGGAAGTCTAAAAGGATTAGGGAGAGACAAAAGGGGCTGATTATTTTATGGGTCACAATACAAGGCATTAGAGTGAGATCACAAAGGGATGTAATTACAAAAGAAGGCCATACTGGGGGGATCAAACCAGGATTAGAGTGGGAAATGTTTTTACACAGTTTTGTTCCACTCATTATGAAGTTAGCATTTTAAATTAAGGTTTAAATAAGGTGGCACCAAAGTTGTCACCAAGGTATTTCCTGGCCAGTGCCACTGTTTGGATGCAGATTGTGAGTCTCGACTGAAAACATCAAGGCAGACCTTAAACACATGCGTTGTTGGTTTTTCTTGTGTGCCTACTGTATCTGTACAGACAGCAGATCCCTACCTATATATAGCTTGTGCTTGGATCAAGTGAACCTCCTTCTGCAGTTGGAAGTGGGATACTTTAGTGGTAACAGGCTTTAGTGGTACGAAACACATGCTGGAGGTAAAGGTATGCTTTTACAGCAAGTGCCATGGTGTCTGTTTGCAGCTTTGGAGACGTCGTCCTGATACTCCCAGGAACTTCTGGCTGATGGTCACTTGCGTTTTATTGCATTTTAACCCCTGGTGTTTTGTGCCAAGTTTCGTCCATCCACAAACAAGGCTTTGGTTTTTTTTTCAGTTGTGGCTCTGCTTGCATTTGATGCCCTTTCTTCCCAAAAGCTGAGCATGAGGGCTCAATTCTGATGCCAGTGATGTTTCTTTATTGTCTGTGCTTTGAACATTCACAGCTCTTGTTAAGCCCACAGGAAGTTCTGGGCTTGTAGCAGAGGGTCTCAGAGGGGAAAAATACCCATGAGGAATTACCAAGAAAAGGGAAGAAAAATAGATTAAGTAAAGCAAAAAGACTCTGAGAGGTTTCCAGGGGACAGAAATGATTGGGTTATTTCCCTCCATCAGCTCTTTTGGCTGCTGCTAGGGACATACTGGCTCATGTGGTGCTGCCTCTCACATCTGTACTGCTGCAGTATTTGGCCCTGTGCGTGCTGCAAAACAGATATACAAATAAAGGAGTCACCAGGGGGAGATGGGGGAGATTTGACTGGAAAGTTTGGTAGATTTGCAGGATTGAAAGAGTTTGTCACTTGCCACCCTCTGCATTTCACTGTCTGCTTGTAACAGCCGGGATTCATCCTGAGACTTGAACACATTATAAGACCATATTTCTTTTGGCTGCTCGTTTTTTAGCAGTGTGATAGTTATTTAAATATCATCTTGCACTTCTCCGTGAGGCTTCTAATGTGGATGCGCCAACCTTAGCTCCAGCAATGTTATCTCTCATATAGGGGGTTTGCACTGCAGGCAGTAATGTCACTTAGTCATTTATAGAAAGCTCAGGGGAAATATATCAGAAGAATTTCATTAATGGTAGCACTGTTGAGTTATTTGTCTCAATTAACTCTTGGAGCACAGCTGAGGAAGTTCTGACATCTCTGCAGCCCGCGCCTGCTGCACGAGACTGCTCCCCAGTTTGCTGCTTGCGCTTTTAGCAGTGGATGATGCTTTGCTGGTACCTGTGCAGGCAGCTCCATGGAGACAACATGGTGCCCAGCCTCACATGCTTTTACACTGCTTGTCCCTCTGGCTGCTGTTTTGCTCCAGCCTCTCCTTAAAGCATGGTGCCCCCCTCCTCCACTGTTTTATTCAGGAGGGCAGGTCTCTGCTGCCTTAATCTTCTGCTTGCAGTCATCACCCTGGGGTCTTTTTGGGGTTGTCACCTAGAGCAGCTCTTTATCTAGGTAGGCTTGTTTCAGCTTAAGAATTTGTAATGCCACTAGTTACAGGGTTGTTTTTCCAGCGGGCTGGTGATGGTGTGACAGTTCTGTATGGCTTTTGCTCTCATACTGTCCTACAAGGATCCCAGCCAACTGAGCCAGTCATGTTGTGGGCACTGATCTGTGCCTCACTTTCCCCTCTCTGAATCCAGGATGGGTTTCCCTTGGTGCCATCAGCTGCATGCCCCTGTGAGCATCTTGGAGGGGCAAGCTGCTATTTTGTGTTTGCCTGTCAGCTGGGAATGGCATTTCATCTGCACTGTTGCTTCCCTGCAAGCCTGCCAAGAGGCAAAGGGCACGCAGTGCCAGGGAAAGGCTGGTGCCCAGGTGAGAGGAGGGATGTTTTTACCACCATTCATTGGCAGAGCTGTGAGTAGGAATCGATTTCTGGGGGCGTTTGACCAGAGCAATCAATGCTCCTGATCTAGTGGGTAACCAGCGAGTTAAAGGGAACCGTCGCTGCATTTGCTTTGAAGCTCTGGTCATGGTTGTAACCCACAGAAAAATATGTAAATAAATAAAAGGGCACAGAAGCTGGAGAGAGAGATACCTGACTTTGTCAGGGCTGTGTCTTTTGTGCTGATCCCTGGCTACATCAGCCTGCTCACTATGAGATCAGGATTTGGGGACCTTTGGCTGCAGTAGTGACACGGGCAAGGGATGACCTCACAAATCCATTCTTAAGTCCCACACAGGGACCAAAGCTGCGTTCTCAGGGCTGGCAGGATGGGACCCAGGAAACCGATCAAACAGAGCTTCATGACACCAAGGGATGCTGGATCATAGCTTCATGCACACCTATACCGCTCCATTTTTGGCTCTACCCACCATTGCAGCCCCGTGTCTGGGAAGGGAGTCTGCTCCCACTCCTCTTAGGCACAGCATATGGTTTTCAGAGAGGTTCTTGCTTTAAACCCAATTTTACAGTTGGGTTGACTGAGGCAAAAGGAGGTCAAACGATTCGCCTGAGGTCACTCAATAAGTGGCTCAGATTAAATCTCAACCCACGACGCTGCCCGTTCCCAGCGCTGGCTGTGCTGGCCGGACCAGATGGCCTTCTGAATGCAGCGTCAAGATCCTCGGCTTTTTCTCTACCTCATTGTTCTCCATTGTGGGCTTGTGAATGCAGGACCTTGAAAGTGAGAGTCATTTGGATTTGCCGAGTCCAAGTTATTCTGTTTAATGACATGGATTTGCAGGAGAGGGTTTAAACACACTGCTTTGCTGTGAAAGTTTGAATTTTGCAGAGGTTTACCTCTTTGGTTTTGTGATGTTAAAACTCTGTTTGCCTCTACCAGCTAAAATTGGTGTCTTGCCCTTTCAGCTGCTCTGCTTTCTTCTCACTGGCTGAACTGAGCTGCCCTGGCTTTGTATGTGCGCAGGTTTGTCCATTGGGGCTCTCAGGAAATAATATCTCCCTGAGATAATTCCCTGAGTGATTTTGCTGCAGCTTCCACCCCACTCTGGTCTCTCTGTGCTGTTTGTGCCTTCAGCCTTAGCTTGGTCCTGGGATTGCACTAGGGGGTCAAGTGCAGGGCACTGCTGGATGGACAGTGTGTTTTTGGCTCTGCAAGCCTGCAGGAAGCACTGATGGACATGCTGACATCTCGCTTCTGATCGGGTGTGAGGTCCTATCCTGTAAATCACTCCTTACAGTAGCAGGGCCCACGGCCACACAGTGCTTTGGTTATCACAAGAGAAGCTCCATCCCCGCTCTCTAAACCAAGGAGTTGCCCTGAAAAGCATGGCTGCATAACCTCTTTTGGAAAGCAGATTGACAAGTTCTTGGGACTCACAGGGCAGAGACCATCTGCCCAGGAAACAGCGATGCTCTGGTAGTTGTTCTGCTGCGCGTGCTGTGGTCCTCGAGGCAGTGGGAATTTCTCCTGTGCCTGCACATCCCTCTGCCTCCAGCCTCCTGTGGGAGGGCCAGTGCTCAGGACCAGCACCACTCACATGCCTTGGTAAGCTGGCACCTCTTGAGCATGTCTTGATTAATGGTGTTTATTGTCAGTCCTAAGAGGGCCCCTATTATGTCTCTTTGATGCTGCATTTCGCACTTACCACTGTCACTGAGCTCAATGACTAATTTTCACAGGTCACGGGATAGGGACAATGGATCAGGCCACATTTGGAAGAAACAAATGAAATTTTACTGCAACTGAGAGCACCAATTAAGAGTGAGGATCAATTTGCTCATACAAAAGAGATTTTGGGCTGCTGGTGTGTAAATGAGTGACTGTGTTGCAGTAGCAGAAACGGCTCAGTGTGTGCCCACTTCAGATGCAGCTTTGTACTCTGCTGCATTTGATCGATACTTCTGTGCTTTACTCATTGAGGAAAAAACAAGTGTTTTCCTGCTTGCTGTGCTCAGGAGGGGCAAGGACAGCAAACCTGCCGGGTCAAATCATGGTTGATCCCTGTGAGATGTTTTTGGCCAGGAGCATGATCTTGTGTTTCTTCAGTTGACTTGCTCATCTTGGAGCATGGCACTGCAAATTGGCTGGTGGCTTTTGAGTGCAGCACGCTGCCCATCTCTCTGGATAGGATGATGCCCATCCTCATCTCAGGCAATAGCTTGCCCTGCCAGGGGCTGCACTGCTTTGCTGGGACAGCAGAGGAATGCTGATTTGGAGGAGGGTGTCAAAGAGGGAGGGGAGACAGTGGACTCTCATCAAGGAGAATGTCATGGATATAGCAGGAAGGATGAGGAAAAGCCAAGGGTGCTCGAGCTGGGTTTCAATTTACCCAGGTCTTAAGATGCAACAAAAAGTCAGAATTAATGTGTATTTGGGGTGAGGTGGTTGCAAATGCCCAGGTCCCCAGGCTGCGCCGGGTAAAATCAATTTGCAGGTCATTTTGGTAGGAGCATCGACTGGAGCATCGTTTTGCCAGTGGGCTTCTCCAGGGCCTGTGAGTTTCCCATGACGAAAAGGCTAAGCAGATTTGAATCCAAACAGATTTATGGTACTGCACAAATCTCCAAAATGACATGGCAGAAGCGGTAGTTCCCTGATTTCCCTTGTTCCTTGGTGTGGTTTACCCATTGCCATTTAGTTTTCTCTGCAGCTCAGCACCTTCCCCAGAGGGCAGTGGGATGTTCAGCCTTGGTCAAGGGTTTGCTCTCATCCTGACTCTGTGTGGTGACATTGCCCTCAATGGCCAAGCAATGCAGCCGCATCCCTTTGGTCCCCAGTGCGGCAGCACCATCTGAGGTGAGGGTGCTTGGGAGGCACTTTGCTCGGAGCAGTATCTATGCCAGCACACCATGGTTTCCCATAGCAGAGTGTAAAGGGGTGGGAGGGAAAGTCCTGACCATGTCTTTCATTACTGATCCTAATGCTCAAGGGGAGAGGAAAGGCAGGGCCTCAAGGGGGTCAGATCAAACTCAAAAAAAAGGGTAGAGAGAGAGAAGAAAAAGTCCTTGTGTGCTGGACTGGCCATTGGAAAGATGTCAACAAAAATAATCTTTTTTTTTTTATCATAGCCAAAGAGAAAACAGCTTTCTTGTTCCTTGGGGCACCCATGGGTGCTTGAAAGGTTTGTGAGGGTAAGACCTCTGCAGGTGCCAGGCACTTCTAAATGACAGGAACTGGTTAACATCCTAAATACAGGGCCTGGGTGCTAGTTTGAAGGATTCAAACTTGACTGTTTTTGCCGAAGGAGTGTGATGGCCAATGCCTTGGAAAGCCTGGCTCTGCTGCTGCCATACCATTCAAGAAAATCTCCCCATATCGTTGTGCCTCCAGGAACTAGGGATGGAGGCATTGGTGTTCCCCAACTCCTCCCAGCCCCTTTGGATTTGGAGGACCACTGCGTGCTGCTTGTCTATGTTGAGCTGGGGTGGGGGACCCTGACCCCACTTGAAGTTGTCTGAGCTCGTTATCAGCACCAGCAGCTCATTCCCACCACCTTGGGTCTGGGGAGGCCGGTTCCCTTCAGGCAGCCAGCACAGTGCCAGTTGCTCTGCAACTAATCAGGGTTGAGGCACTGGGGTGCCACGTGGACCTTGTGTTGCTACTGGCTGTTGATTTCCATGAGACTCGTGGGTCTGGCTGTTCTGAGATGTTTGAGCTTGCATCCAACCATCTGTGAATCAACCAGAGAGTTCAGAAGGTCTTTTAGGGGACGACAGAGGTCCCTGCACCCTATATTTGTATGCAAAAGCCTCTTGGACAATGAGTTTTCAAAGCCACCATGGGTATAGGTACACAGGAGGTGTTTGTGTTTCTGTGCTGGGGAACATGTACCAGGCTTTCTATTTTAAAGCGTAGTTTGCATACGTTTGAAGCACCTCCGCGGCTCCTGCGAGGGAAACGGGATTTGTTCTTGTACAGCTCCCTGCCCAAGGGGAGCCTGCTTAATTTTTCTTTGGCTAACTAGGTTCCCCCAAGAATGAGAGATTACCTGATCTTCCAAAAGCATTTCCAATGTGCGGAGAAGTCTGGATGACTCACAACTTTTAATTAGCTCTCCTGACCGAGGCAAAGATCCCTCCCTCTCTTACAGAGAGGTGGTGATTAGAATTACAATGAAGATAATCCAAACTGTATGTGTAGGGGTTTCTGTAAGTGGAGAACAAAGCAGGACATCCATCTGGTGAGTGTGAGCCCATAATACCTTTCTGCTCATTTTTCCAGTGCAACAGGAGCTGCTTGGGACGGAAGCAGGCTCATTATTTTGGAAAGTCTTGCTGACACACAGAGCAGGGCTGGCTTGTAATCTCTGAGGCACTGAAACCGTTGCTCAGGAAGGAGCGTTGCTTTTATTTTTAAGTCCACTTTTGTATTTCTCCTTGTTAAATTCTGCAGCGATGAGGGATACCAGCATCTTCTGAGCCTGCCGTTAATTAGTGTATGAATGAGAGATGCCCTTAGTTTTAGCAAAGCTAATCAAAGCTGTAAGGGAGTTTTAAAAGGCACTACCCAGCAGCCAAGCTAAGCCTGTTCTGTGACAAGCATCCCAGCAGCAGTGAGGAAATGCATCAGCCGGAGATAACCTCCTTTTTGAGTGATGCTATTTCCCCTCGCCTAAAATTTCCTTCTCTGGATTGAACGGAGCTCCTGCCTCAAATCTTTGGCATCCTCTTATGTCTTGTCTTTGCAGTGGAAGGGTTGCCTTGTGCCGTGGGGTCTGCTTCCCTGCAGCAGGCAGGGAAGAGGCGGAGTGCGCAGCAGAGAAATGCCATGTTGGGCCCTCAGCCACAGTGGTCCTGTGCTTTACGGTCAGCTGGATTTTGCCAGGCGGCTCCAGCACGGCGAGAGGATGGCTGCATTGTGGCGGGGCCGCCTCAGTGGGAAAGGAACAACAAAAAGCCATTGTGGATGAGCAGCCGGCGCTCCGTGCTGCCTTTCACCGCCATGCCAGCAGCGCAATGCATGCTTCAAGTCCTGCCATGGCAACAAGTTCATCCTTGGGCCAGTACAACGGTTGGCTGCAATGTAGTAAAGCAACCAGGAGCTGGTCCAGCCTGCAGCATCCCCAGAAGGGGCTAGGCAAGAGGGATGGGGAAAGGCTTTGCACCTGCAAGATGCTCTGCCAGCTGCAAAATTGAGGCTGTTGGTTTCCTATCCCAAAAGGACAGACAATGTGTTTGGTGAACCTCTGGGGCTCCTGAGCTGGGCAGCACTGGTGTGCAGAGTCATAGTAGCTCTTGACCTGCAACGTAAAGAGCTCTGGAAGGAAGATGGAGAGCCCAGATCCAAGGAAATGTTGGTCAAACACAAGGAATCCATTCCTCTTATTAGTGCTTCAAGCAGTAAAAATATACCCTCTGCTTCTCAGAGCTAGGGGCAGCATTTGCTTTGAAGAAAATGTCTTTTCAAGCCTGGATCTTGGGTGCTGAACTTGCTGCTGGCACCTCCCTGCAGCCAGGCTTGCTGGTAGGGTGCAGCTGGTGCAGCTCAAAGGGAAAGTACAATCAGCTGTTGAATGGCAGAGATTTGAAATGTGATGCCAAGGCTTCATGTTTCGATTTTTTGATGCATGCTGTGAAATTCATAGGTGGACTATTTCTAGGGAATATCATGGCTTCCTGTCGGAAAAGGGGAAAAATGTGGAGAATAAATAATGTACTATATTGACAGCTTCCAACATTCAAAACCTGATTCGAGCTGTCTTTTCTCTCCCAAATTCATAACGCTTGTTCTGAATGCTTGATATTAAAATATAACTAATTAAAAATAACAAATTCCTTTAGCTTGTCTATGGAATTTTAGCTGTTATGATACACTTAATTCATGTGTCTAGCATTTATGATTTGTGGAGAGGGGAAAGCTTGAAAACATCTCACTTTTAACGTAACAAGAGCTAAGGTTGACAGAGCTGTGAAATGCTGAAAGTTGGAGCTTCGTGGCATTGCCAGACATCACAAGGTCCTTGATGACATGATGAGAGCTGGGAAAGCTGAATAAACTGATGAGTTTCTTCCATTTCGGTCCCTTGTCATGTAAATAGGCTCCAATCTGCATGTTAGATCCCTTGGGTGAGGGAGTGTAATAACATTAAAAATAAGGCAGCAACACCCCAAACCCCCCCCCCCCCCCCCTCCCGTGTGTGTTTTAGCAATCTTTAAACAGGCAAAAAAATGCGTGGAGGAGTTTGAATGGGGTGAGAGGGCTCGTTAGTGCTCAGCTTCTAATGCAAAAAGGTAACTTCGGTGGCTTTAAAGAAAGTACTTTAATGCTACATAAATATAATTGCTTCGATGAAATGCCTTTAGCCTCCAGAGGGAAGTTGTAGTCTGGTAAGCCTTTAGATATGAATGGACGACTCTGTAATTGCTATTGTTTCTGAGACACATTAGGAAGGCCTAATGCTGATCACTTCTGGCATGTTGTGGAAGCAGGGTAATGGCAGTCCCACGCAGCGTGCAGGGGAGAGGGTATTAGTATGCATTTTGCAGGATGAAAAACTGACAAACGCTTCAGGACTGGAAGTTTTTTTCCTAATTAGATTGTGGCTTGTGAATTTTATTTGATTTCTTCCCCCCCTCCCAGCCTTTTCCTGCTGGTCTGCAGAGTGGAGGTATCTAATGCTTTGCAATTTAGGCTTTGGATAATGAGCTTGAAGGCAGCATCTCAGAGGAGTGCAGAATTGATGGGTTAGTATATCAGCTCTGGTTAATGCAGTCTCCTGACTCTGACAGGGTCCAAACCAGCTGGTTCAGAGAAAAGGGTGAGACATGGATATCAAGGATAAGGATTTTCATTTTTTTCATTCTAATTAGTAAAACATGGGATGTTCTGATACATGAGACATGCTTCCACCTCTGGATTAGGAGCAACTGTGTTTGAAAATCAGAATCTGGGCGTAGGTGTCATTCCTAAGAGATATTTTGATTGTCTCCTGGTTTTGGAGACTGTAGGCATCCTGTTTTCAAGCTTTTTCTCCACGGCATAGGGGCCAGAAAAGTGTGCAAAGTGCTCTGGCTCAGTAAGCAATGAGATGGGAGCTGTAAAACCTTATGCCATCCTAGCAGTTCTGGCTTTGCTGACATTTTTCCTGGGAACAAGTGAACCACAGGTCCTGAGAGGCAGGTGTCATTGGTGCTCAGAGCTGCAGATGCATTTTCCAGCTTTGTTAGCGTTGACTTCTGTTTAGGAATGACATCAGCTTGTGGTTATTTTGTTGCTTGATCCTGCAAGAATATCTATCAGGTAGTAACCAAAAAGGAGATGAATTTCTGCCCTTGGGTTTATGGGTGTCTCCTCTGAAATTCTGTTCTCCTCTCACCACCCCACATGCAGCTCCAGCTTGTCTTCCTGAGAGAAAAGTCATTCCTGAAGTGTTTGGAAACTGCTACCCAAAAACCCTGGAGAGAGAGCCTGGAAAGGTCTTTTCTGGGGAGTAACAAAACCGATGGGGTTAGATCCTTTTATCTTTGCCTGTCCTTGCGCAGGGACTGATGTAAACATAGTCCTCATCTCTGCTGCACCATCAGCATCCTGTCACGAAATGAAAAGTAATAACTTACTGACGCTTGAATGTTTAGCCTCGAGTGGTAAATCTTGGTCTTACTTGGAATTTATTTTCATTCTGGAGATTTTTACTGCCTTCAGAAACTTAGCTTCGAAGAGTGGGGTTTTATAGCTCTGTTTGGTTTTAAAGACTTTTTTTTTCCCTGGGGGCTTATTTTAAGGAAAATGAGAGGAGCCGTGTAATCCTGACACACAATATATTGTCTCATATTAATAACACACTGTTTTTCACAGTGAAAGCAATCCTGGCCCACTGTAATTTACTCTCCATCCTGGCACACTGTTAATTAGGATGAACACTTATGTATAAACTCCACATATGGCCAGTGCCAGCTTTCATAATAAGTTGCCCCAAAAATCTGAGGAACAAGGGGTAGTGAGTCAATGAAAATCCTGACATAAATTGACTTTTTGTGTCCTGGCAGTGCTTGGCTGAAAGCCAATGACAATAAGAGCCCAGCATGCCAGAATTCACAGGCAAATAACACTTCTCTGCAGCATCTGTACGAGACACCCTCCCAGCAGCCATCCTTCCTTCCTGCCACTCATTCCCTCGTGTCCAAGGAGGCTGCTGAGGAGCAGGAGGAAATATCTCGGTGTTGTGACGGGGTGCAATGAAAACATGAGTGACAGTGACATTTTGACAGCTTGACTTTAGATTCCTACTGCAAATGTAAATACGTTCATTTGAATCCAATTTACACAACCAGGACATTTTAATGGGAAAAAAATGGGGGATTGCTTAGAGGTGACTCTAAGATTTTATATTTTAATCTGGGATATTTTTGGAGTTTTTGAATGGATTCAGTTGCAAATTTCCATGATATTGTGGAGGTCCAAATGATCTTCAACCCAGTTTGCTCCAGTCATGTGTGTTTCCATCGACTTGCTTTGTTTTCTCCCAGTTTAATGCTGCTCCCCATGTGAGTCAAGAGACTGCCAGCAATGCAGTTCATTAAATGTACCTGTTGAGCAGCTGGTAATATTGAACGACAGTTCAATCCTCCTCAAATCAAGGACTCTTTAACAGCCAGTAGTCTATTTTATCGTTGTCCTAAGGGGTGTGATTTGTTGCTCTTTCTCCCTTGGAGACTTACTGTATTTTCACTGGAGAAAAGATGTTGAGTGTCTTGTCAGATGGGAACAAGAACGGCTGAATCGCGCCTCGAAGTGTGATTTATTTAGACAATCTCCGTGCCTTTGGGATTTCTTATTCCTTGTTACTAGTCCTTGCACTAACCCCTCCCTGAGATGCGGGTCAGGGTGCTGGGAGACATGAACTCTGGTTCACATTCGTGTTGCAGGAGCAATATGGCTGGGGTGCAAAGGTGGCATGAAATGACCCCTTGCATGACAGCATGGGCATCCAGCTTGAATGCAGAGCTCCCCTCTTTCTGGGGTCTAATTGCAGTGCTGCTCTGGTGCCTTCCTTCTGGAGTCCCTTTCCTTCTGGTTTTCTGAAAGAGATACTTTTGTCTTTTTCTGTCTTCCTTGGAGAAGGTGTGTTGCTCTTGATGGCTGCAGTATTTTGGGTAAAGCAGCTTGACCAAAGTGACTGTGGGGATGGGATGGACCATGGCCAGATAAGGCAGAAGTGCAGGAAACTGAAGCTCACCTTAGGGTGGACCACCCTTATCCCAATGTCTGACATGTAATGACTGCTAACCTGCACAAATGTGGGTCTGAGTTGGGGTCAGACTGGGCTCAGCACCAGTTTCCAAAGGGACTGTTTACTAAGGAGGGTTTAAATGATATTAGGAAAAATTTCTTCACCAAAAGCATTGTCAAGCATTGGAACATTGGAACAAAAGCGTTGTCAAGCATTCCAAAGGGACTGTTCACTAAGGAGGGTTTAAATGATATTAGGAAAAATTTCTTCACCAAAAGCATTGTCAAGCATTGGAACAGGCCACCTATTGAAGAGATGGAGGTATTTAAAAAATATGTCTATGTGCCACTTAGGGATGTGGTTTAGTGGTGGACTTGGCAGCGTTAGGTTTATAGTTGAACTCGATGATCTTAAAGGTCTTTTCCAGCCTAAATGATTCAATGATTTCCCTAGGTTCTGCAAAAAGTTAGGATGATGCAAGGGGTGCAAAGAGAGCTTGAAGCAGTCAGGCTTTTTGTGGAGTTATGTCCCTGGACCAAGCTAGCATAAGTGTAAGCTGCTTCCCTCTGGTTGCCTCCTAGCTGAGAATCTGGGTCTTTCCTACAGGGAGAAGGACTGGGGAGCTAATGGGTGTATTAAATCCAAGTTGTCCTTTGGGGGCTGAAAAGAGACTGGGGCTTTCCACTAGCTGTACGCACATCATTTATTGTTTGGGTCTTATAGGTTGTGTCAGGATCACCTTTTAGCTGCTGGTCCTCAAATGAGTGGCTTAAACTTAAATAACTTCGAAAACATGTGCTTTTTTTGAGGGGGATTGTTGTTGTTTGGGTTTTTCCCCTTTTTCTTCTTCTTCATTTTGTTCTCCTGAAACCTTTCAGTGCTCCTTGATTTGGAAGTTTTGTGCTCCATGGCAGAGAAGTCTCAAGAAATAACAAAGCCAGCGGTCTGTAATACAGCCAGTGTAGCTCATTCAGCTCATTCACCACCCAGCCTCTCCCCAGCAAATGGGAGTTTACACCTGGCTGTTGGTATATGGGGGCTTTGACTGCACAGTACTCTATTCCCACTTCCGTAACTGTGGAGATAACACAGACCTTGCAGCTGTAGGTGTTTGACTTGGGCACCCGGCTGCCTTGACACATGGAGGTGAGAGATGGGCACTGAGCAAAGCCCTGGTTTCACACCTGGAGTTTTGTCTAAGACTTCAGCGGTGTGTGTCACTGCAGGAGGGTGGAGCATGTCACCCAGGACTCCTATGATGTAGCAGATTGCTTGTTCCTTAGTGAATACCCAATTGGATGCTAATTAAGCATCTGCTTCCTTCTCAGTTTTAAGTGAAAGGGTGGCAAGGTAAAGTGACAGTCAGACCTCAATTATCTTAATGGGAAAAGTTAGGAGTTTAATGGAGTTTTGCTGAGTGAAGGTGTTTCAGCCATCCCTGTGTTTGCTGGGGAGATATCTCTCAATTCTGGGTGCCCAGGGCTTTTTAGCTCCAGTGGTGTCGCTGCCTGGGATCTAATGCTGATGTCCTCTGAAGTCTTTCCTATGGAGAGAGGTTTTAGATGACATCCAGGAGAGTTTCTAGTGTTCTTGCTGTGACTTGGTAAGTGGTTTGGATAACGATACAGTGAATTTTGCAGACAACTTTTCCTTGGCTCACATGGTGCACGGGGTTGTGTTACGCACTGCTCTGAGATATGGGCTGTGCTGAGCATCTGTCACTTTGAAGCTCTTTCCTCTAGCAGTTTAGAGGTTTAGCCAATGTACTTAGCAGACACCAGCACAAAAATGTGATTGTTTTTACATTGCAAACTCTCACCTTGCACTTAGCACTTCTGAGGTTTGTTTGACACAATACTGGCATATTTGCAGTGTAGCCTTACTACACAGAGCTGGGATAACCAGCCAGTCACTCAGGGCTGCATCAACTGGGCAAAAGTAAAGCTCTTTTTGCTAGTTCACGTGCAACACCATGCTGTGCATAACCTTGTTTCTGCAGCTTGCTTCCTAGGTATTGAACATAGACCTGAGCAACACCTACCTCTTAATGGGACAGGCCTCCAGCTGGCATCTCTCAGTGTAGCTCCTGCTGAGAACAGCCCTCTGTCTGCAAAGGACTGTGCTGAGATTAGGGAGGGAAATCTTGTAGGGCCAGTGAAGCAGGTGAATGCTATCACTGTCGTTTTCAGAGGGAAAGGAAGGAATAGGAGGGGTGGGTTGATGATGAGACAGTCCAGAGCTCTGTTGCAGAGCTGGTGTAGAGCATGAAAGCCTTCAGTTTCTTGTTGGGGCTGCCCAGAGAGGAATTCAGACCTGCTCTGCTGGAGTCATTCGTGCTCATTCAAAGCCAAGATCAAAAGCTTCCATTCTAATTCAGTGCTTTTTAACAGACAAATGGTGGTAAGATCATTAATTATTGCACTTGGCCAACTTCAGTGATTAAGTGCTGTGTGTCTGTGAGTGTCAAGAGCTGGTGAGATCTTTCTGGCACTGTAAGTGAAGAGCAGGGATTTTGCCTGCTCTTGAGGTTGGATGGTGCTGCAAGCAAACAAGAGTTACCTGCTCTCCAAAGAGGCACATCTGTGCCGGCATATAAACTCCTTGTGGCCCAGATTATTTTCATGTCATGCATGATGGCCTGCAAGTGCTCTCTGCTCCTGCCTTGCTGCCCAGGTAGGTAGGCAAGGATCATCCCTTTTGGAAGAGGGAAGCAGGGATGCAGATATTTTGTGCTGTGAGAGTGTGGAGGACCTTCTCTCATCTAGAAAAATGTCTGTGAGATCTGCTGCAGATAAACCTCTGTTGGCTTCCTGATTTTAGAGGTGTTCAGGAGGTCTAATGGAGCACAATGTGGTGGGACTGGTGTAAGGACCATTCCCTGTAAAGGACTCCCTCTACCCTGGGAGGTGTTGGCTTGACGCAGAGATGCCTTGGCCTGAGTTCTTCCCAAGCTGAGGAATTCTGCAGACAGCTTATAGCTATTTCTGTAGAATATGGCTGGTGGGTAGCTAGGGAGCCAGGCAGTTATTTTCCATCCAGCCATATTTTGTCACCTACCAGTACCCATAGGGAGAGAGTTTTTCTCCTTTTCCACACTGTGAGAGCTCATTGTTCCCAGCACCTGAGGCATGCAAAATCCCCCTCGCCATCCTGGAGGAAGGGTTCAAGGGTAACCAAGGCTGATTAGAGAGTCCTGAGCAAAACACAGGCCAAAAAGCTCACACACGTACTGTGGGCTCTCCAAAGGGGATGCGGCTCCTACTCTGGACCTCACTGGATGCAACAACCTTGCTCCTGTGTGTCGTGACTGCCCCATGGGGCTGGCTGTTTGTCCCCAGAGAGGGCCCATGTTCAGCAGGGCTCTGCGAGAGGTGGTGTTTGGAGGATTGGATTGGACCTGGGATTACCATGCTGTCTGGCATGGCAGGACAGACACGTCCCTTGCTGGGCTAGTGAGAGTAGGCACACGGGATGTTTTTATGACTCCTTCCCAAGCTATTTCCTCCAAAATTTTTAGTGTTAAATTGGATTCCTCCTTCCAGCCCCCTGGTGTTGTTAGGAAAGCCGTCTGCAGACAGAAGAATGATGCAGAGATAATGCTTCTGGGTGGGTCTGTCTTGACTTTATGGCTCTTGCATCTTTCTCTGGCTTTTTACCATGCAGAGATGCATCTTTCTGAGCTTCTCCCATGCCCTGCATTAAGGGCTGCCCAGTCCAGCACATCATGGATGTTGCTTACCCCACAGGCCTCCCAAGGCTTTGTTACAAGAGGTGTTTTGGAGCAGATGTCCCAAATGAGCATTTCCCAGGTTCTCACCCCACTAGAGATATTCTCAAGAGAAATATACTTCAGTTTTATAATGTAGATGAGCCTCTCTTGCTCACTTTTTTTTTTCTTCCCTCCAGTTTACATCCCCAAAAGTAGGCAGTGAATTCTAAGGCTTGAGGGGAGCAGCCACACAAAAGCCTATTACAGTCCAGCTGTATTATGCAAGGTGAGGATTTGCAATTTTAAGAGGAGGGAGAGGGAATCGTCATGATAATTACATATAATACCTAAAGTACCTATAAATACAGATGTGTATTTATATAAAGCCTCTCCCAGCACATGAGTTCCCTGTCTGGCCTGGGTTGCCAGACCACCCTGTCCTGCACAAACAAATGAGTTAGAAAGTCCGAAATTCCATCTCTGCCTTTCGGGGCTTGTCTGGGGAATTCCTGAGTAATGGAGGTTGAATTGGGTCACAAGGGCAGCGAGGAATAAATCTTCAAAGGTTAGCTCTGGCATGAAGTCTCCTTTTTTAGGCATGTCAGGGATTCTTTTGTTTTGCTTTGTTTTCCAAAGTCCCCCCCCCGGCCAGGGAACAATACCTCGCTGGGGCCAAGGCTGGCCGGGCACAGCCCCACAGCATTGTCCGGGGGGCCGGGGGAAAAATGACATCTTAAAGAATGGTGCTTCTTCTTATGGACACTTAGTAGATCAGTGTGCATTCAATTAACCCTATAAACCGTGCGAGGTCCAGGGAAAAAAACTTTCAGGCATTATGGATTGAAAGTATTATGGGGGGTGGGGGAGAGCTGATGGTGAGTCCTGTTTAAATAAAGCCCGTTAGACAGGAACAGTGTTGTGGGGGTGGAAAAAGGGGATTTTTTTTTCTGAAAGCTAAATTCAAGTGCAGTCTTATGTGCTGGTCCGGGTTTTCTTTATGTAAAGTTAGGAAATGGTTGCACAGTTCAGGCTGAGTATCTTGGTTAGGTGTTAGTCCAGATGTCTTTTGGGTCTGTCTGCTCTGGAGCAAAGGACTCCTGTAGGCTGTCTTGGGTGGGAAAAACTTTTTACATGAGTATTTACTTCCCCCTCACCTTTCTGCTTGACCCTGAACTGTATCCTAAGGCCTCGGCTGTGACAGCCTATGGGACATCCCTGACCTTCCTGAGTGCATGGTTGATGGTCTCCTGGGTATGAAAACATCTAAATGCTTCTGTGAAGGACCAAAACACCTTGTTTTTTCCAGTTATGTGTCAGACGTCTTGCAGGGGCACTACAAGACTCTGCCATGTTTTGAAAATACAATATTTATTCCTTTTACTATTTGGAGGACAGTCAAATTTGGAAACTTGTGTGTGCTGACAGCTCCACCCCAGACTCTCAGTGGCAGTCAGGGCTAAGTACCCCTTCTAGGAGGAGAGGGAAATTGTGAGCAGAGAGACAGCCACATTTCTTTTTCTGCATATGGCTAATATTCACCTAGAGAAATCCAACCCATTTGGAGATATTAAACTAGACATAGTAAGAAGTTTGGTATGTATTTCAATTTACCAACTGTGGAGTTTTAGATGGAACTGCCTGTATTCCTGCAATTTTATGCTACATTCTGAGCAGATTTTATGTAAAGTTGTAAATTAATAGACCTTTTTTCTGATTTGTTGCACATATGATATGGACAGCAACTAAATTAACAGCGAAGTCTTAGTGTTGCAGGGTTTAATTATATCTGCAGGTGAATTAGCGTCTAATTCCTCTATCCCTTTCTTATTGTGAAGTACACTGGAAATGTTTTTTCCCTAAAGACATTGGTATTTTGTATTGTTTTGTGAGAAGATCCATGAGATCTGCTGCACTTCCAGCTTATCTTGGAGTTACTGCTTGAATTCACAGTGCAACTGCTCTAATGTTTATTGATTATTGAGTGATAAGTGGCATTTCTGTGATGCTATGGCTTTCCGGACATGGTATCGCCAAGAGTCCCATCAGACTAGAGAGGCAACTTGTGTTATGGGAACCTTGCAGACCAAGCTGGTTCCTGGCAGGTGACTTGTGGTAACAGCTTTGTGCCCTCTGCTCCTGAAGACCTGCAAAACTTGGGCTTCCTGGAGGAGAAGAGCTGATGGTTGGAGGGCTCGTAGTCCTATCCCACATTCTTCCCTAAAATGCCCCATTTCCTCAGAGAGCAGGTACCTCTGGGGCTGGAATCTCATTGAGAAGGTGCGACTGTGGAGAGTGACATCTGCATGGGGCACCCTGGGGCCATGGTATGCCAGGGTCCCCCTCCCTGCCACCCTCCTCCGTATTTGCAGAGGATCTCTATAGTGCCAAAACTTTGTTAACATGATCTGTTGCTGGAAAAACAAACCCAACAGCTCTCTTCATAGTCTACAGTCCAACCTCCTTGGAGGAGCCTGTACAGCTTGGCTTTTTGGAGACCCCCTCTCCAAAAGCATTAGCTTTTATAGCCTGTGGGCCACAGAATCAACACTTGGTGGCATTACTCCCAGCTCTGGATGCTTTGCTGCTCTGCTGGACTGGGGTCTCTTTGCACAATACCTTCGAAAGCTGCCTCCACCTTTGGTGTGTTAGTGGCATCTGTTGACCTTTTTAGAGCAGCAGGGATGAGATAATGGTATCCTGCTTTATTAGCTCTTCATTCTGACCAAACTAACAGGTTGCTTTCTCCCTGTGTTGTGCTGATTTTTATGGCCTTTTATGTAGCCCTGTGCCCTTCCCTTGATTTAAAAGTAGCTTCTCAGTCAATTGCAGTGTGAATCCCATGCTAGGAATAAATACTGCTTCTTTCCTGAGCAAATCTAGGAAGAGTCAGCAAACATGAGGCATCTCTTTTCCTGTTGTCACAAAACTGTGGCGTTCCTCACGATTGATTGTGCTGGCTCGAGGGCGTGCGTTAACTGGAGCACTTTTGGAATAGAAAGTGGGAAGCGTTCTCAACAGCTTTTAATTGGAGTTGTTGCTTTTGATGGGGCTGCACTAATTTCCAGTGGCTTCAAAGCTGGCCAGGAGGGAGGAAGGCTGGTGAAATCCTGACTCCATCCATGGGGGTGGCAGGTTTGCTGTTGCCTCAAAGGGACGTGGTGCGATGCTGCTGCACTCTGGGAAAAACTGGAATTAAATCCAAGCGGCACTGATCCACGCGTCGGGGCTGTATATATGAACTGGAATTTAAATTTGTGTCTGTCACTGCCTAAAAAAGCAATCTGGGCCATGATGAGAGTTTGTAAGGGGAAACTGAGCAGTTCCCCCCAGAGCCACTTTCCTAAGCCATGCCTGTTTGCCAGTAGCTTCCTGTCTGTTTTTAGTTTTTCTTTTCAAATACAGCTTAGTTTCTGCAAGCCAGTAGCTTTTACTGATTTCCTTTGAGTCCATACATCCTCTGGAGCAGCCCTCTCTCCCTTGACATTTGATGTGGGAATGTGTGCATCAGTATTGTTACTTAAACAATACCCTTCAGGCACCGATGCTGGGCCTTCAGATAAATCACAGATTGAAATGAAGCAGAATTGCTTGATAAAAAGTCTACAGTGTTCTGGCATGCAGGGAACAAACTGCACAGAGTCCAGGTAATGGCAAATTGTGTGTGTTATCTGGAGACCCATGTAATTAATGAACAAGAAACCTGTTTACTCTGAAAATAAATGGCAGAGTTACTATAATGCCTTTCTGCTTTGAATGTTGAATGAGTATCTCCGGAGGAATCAAAGCCTGAGCAGCTCAAAGTCGCATCTCAACCAGAAAGGCTGTTTGGAGCCGATGCTAAGAATCGGAACTGGTTTGCTTTTTATGAAGAATATGAAACCAACCTTCCATCTAATAAACACCTCATTTATTTTCTCTTGGCTCCTAAGCAATCTAGTTTGCAAATCGTGGTGCGGCTGGAACAATTAGTGGATTCGATTCAGTGCACATGCCATTGCTGAGCAGGAAACAAGCACGCCGGGCATGAATAGCATCAATCTTATTTTCAGGCATGTGCAAGTATCTGGCACTTCAGAGAGCTTTACAAACAGGCTATACTTCTGTTTCCATCCTGATCATGCTACTGCTGAATTGCACCGGGCTCCCTGCTTTCCCATTACAGCTGCTGGAGTGCTAATGGCTTGGTAGGTTTTTACCTTGCTCCATGTTTCATCCCAGCTATTTTCCACACGTGGAAAAAAACCCTCCCATACAGGAGGCAGTGTTGCAGTGGGTGCTGGGAAGGGAAAGCTGTCTCTTCAACCATGCAGAGAGAGCATGGGGCTGTTTTTAGTTAGACCTCTTTTAGCGAGTTGTCTCAACACATCAGGGCCCCACTTTCATCATGCCTGGCTTTTTTTTTCTCCTGCTTTGAGACCTAGAAGTCAGAGGCCACAGGAGGGGTGACAGAAAGCAGTGACCTCTGCATAAGCTGGGGGGACCAGATGGCCACTCCTCTTCCTCTGAGCCTTTCTCCCTTGGCCCCAGGGCACAAATCTGTGACCTTCGCTTTAACTGAATGCCCAGACTGTGTGACTGGGGCTTTGACATGCTCTTTAATAGGCATACATTATCCCTCTGTTGCTAAAAGCCCAGAAAACTGGGTTCATTTAGATGGAATTTAAGTAAAACTGTTTGGATTGGTCTTGCTATCCCCTAGCTGCCTCCTGCTAAATTGTTGATCTTAGTGCTAATGAAGGGAAATGCACTCAGGGATGAACTGGGAAGCATTTTATTTTCAAAGCTTTGCAAACCCCCAGTGTTTTTTGCCAGACGAGTTGTGCACTCATGGTGTGAGCCCGCTTGTGTGCTCACCTATGGCACAAGCAACGCTCTGGTACTCAGACCGCATCGAATCCTTTCCCTCTGTGCTGGTCTGGGCTCAGTTTTGCTCTAAGGTTTGTCTCTCCCAGTTAAAGAAAACTTATAGTGTTAAACAACAGCAGAACTTGGGCTTGTATCCTCTCACCAAGTTTGTAGGCACAAGGGGGAGATGTAATCACTAAAACTTCAATAATTCTCAGTTCCAAAGGTAGGCATTGGTCTGATTTCCAAGTGTGAGCCAAGCTAGAACACTGCAATGTGTTAGCACCCCGCAGTACCGAGCACGGGATCAGAGAGAATGGGCAAAAATACCCCTGCGGAGGAGAGCCAGCGCTAGCCTAACTGGAAATGGAGGAAATATTTTGTCCTCTGTGAATTAGGAGTCATTGGGCTTTTCTCCAGTACCCCAGTGGCTGAGAAGTTTGTCTGATATTTCTGTCTGGTCCCATAGCTGTTATTAGAGGAGGGCAGGTTCTCGTTAAAGCAATTTGTGTAATGGTAGCTGTACTCTTCAGGAATGTCCTCGGGAGAGACTGGAAATACACTCTTTTCCAGCAGAATGGAAATACGGAGGTGTTTTTTTCTGCTAATGACCAGCACACATCTCTGGCGATCAGACACGGATGGCCTCCAACCTCTGCCAGGCAAGCGGATGCTGGGGAGGGGCTTTATTAATGCCTACCATTTCCGAAGGGTTAAGGACAGGAAAGTTATTCAAGGAATTTCCTTTCCAGGGCAGACCTAGGGAGGTAGGTATAAGCAAAGGCCAATTCAGCCCTGCTGAAAGTGATGGATGCAATTCTCTTTGAAGTTCCTGGGAGCTGCATTTCCTCGCTGCATGGCTGAATTGAATCCAGAGATCTTCAACAGTGAATCCATAGCCACAAACCATGGTTTTGTGGCTTCTGTTGTGGTTCACCAGCTACTGAAGGTGGGAAGGACAGAGCAAAAAAACTGCCAGGAATGCTGATGTGGATGATACTGGAGGTTTCAACTGCTTGCAGCTCATGTTGCTATTTTCAATTAAATTAGAAAGTATTTGTGGATGAAGTGACCCATTAGTTGGGTAATAACAGTACCTTATCACGCCTGCTTATCAGTATTAGTTATGCACTATAAAACCCATACCAAAACCCTTGGGGGAATCAATTAAATTGAAGTGGGCAGCTTTGTGTATGTGTGCGATGGAGCCGTCGTGAGATGCGTGGCACGTTTGTACAGCAAACTGTTGCAGTCTTTGGGAATACGATGTTTCTGAGCTTGCACACCAGCCCTGCCTGTGAGCTGTCAGCATCACACGTCTTTGTTGCCTCTACCGATTCCTCACTGAACAGAAGAAACAGGCCATAAATTTGCTGATTATGTGCATTTAGGCAGACTAGCTCCCTTAATGGCCTTTACAATGGTTGCAGCCGCCAGTGATGGAGTGCTGCATCCCCAGCTTCTAATAGTAGATGGCTGTTTGTTCATGCTGTACATCCCGTTAAATAAATCTGAGCCAACGGTTACTGATTGCTTATACTAAACTACAGAGGGAGAGATTAAAAATATTTTTCCTGTCTGCTTGGAAAGCCTGGGAGGGCTTTGTTCAAGTCTTGTGTGCTTTTTTTTTAAAGCAGAGATAGACAACATTTTAAGGAATAGTCTTGTCTGTCTTCAGCAGTGTTTGAGCCTAGAAGCAGGTAAGGGGAACCTGATTTAATGCCATATGGAATAGATCTCCTCTGATCCTGCTTTACAACACTGCGATCAGTGCTTTGTGTGCTTGCATCAATAATTAGACGTTATTCTGGCTTTGGTGGCACAGGGAGCTGTGGTGCCTGATTGCCTGGAAAGGGCTTGGTTTCCAGGTAAAATCTCCTGGTGTAGTGATTGAATCTGCTAACATTTCAGCTGGAAAAAAAGGAGCTAGAGAAAAGCAGCTTTCTCCTGAGTCTTTTGGGGCCACAGAGCGAGGAAAAACATGGTGTTGGCAACATCCATTGAAGCTGTTGCCCCTGGGGCTGCAAAATGGCCGGTTGCCTCTCATCAGGTGGCAAGGAGTGGTCAGAAGGGAGAACTGAAGTGTGGGGTGATGCGAGGCTCCTTGCCACGGCCCCTTCCACCCCCCTGCCAACCCCCCACCGAAGGCAGCACCATCATAACCGGCTGGGGCTCAGCTCCAAGCATCCTCTCCCTGCTTTGAACCTGAGGAGCCGTCACACCTTAAGGTCAGGCAAGGGGCCCCGTTAGCAGGCAGGGGGAGGTGGAGGGAGCAGGATGTCATTTTGTCATTAGCCAGGCTTCAAAGGCAGGCAGGCATCGGGGAGGGGGGAGAGGAGCTGCAGGGTCACGGGGGCTGCGAGCCCCTTGCCCAGCCTCCCTGCAGGCCGGCTCACCTGGTGCACAGCTGCTGCGGGAGGAAGGAGCCTCAGGAAAGCCAAGGGGTGGAAGAGGCAGTGTGGGGAAAGCCACACTGCCGATGTCTTTCATTCCACAGCCTGCCAAATTCAGTGTGCAGGCTGTGTGCCAGGGGCACAACCTTCAGCAGTGCTGGGATGATGGGATGAAGCACAGCCTGAGGGTTAGAGCTGCTGATAAAAGTGTAGCCCCCTTGGAACGGTGCTGCCTAAAATGCTGTAATGGGGTCCTGGTAGGTCTCTTGGCGGCTGTGTAGCAGGATTTTGGCTTGCTGGGGACGCTCATGTTGGAGGCTTGTTGCAAGGCTCTGTGCCCTTCCTACTCTGGATAGCCTTAAGCTTTCCTGAATCAGATCCAGCCCCCAAAAATCAAGAGAGTGGGTTAAAAGTGACAAGATTACCAAGGAGGGAAAAAAATCCCCCTTATTTGGGGAATCTGTGACTTTGCACTCTGCACCCTGAGGATGCTTTAGGGTCCTCTGCCAAGGCTTTTCTCTGCAGCTGCCGTGGACAGGTTTATTTATTCCAGTCCAAGCCAAGATCCCCCTGCAGATCCCTACAAGCAGTATTGCAGAGGAACAGCAGTAGCTGTGAGATTGGAGATCAAAGCACATATGTTGGCAATACTGGGAGGCTTTTGGGATCAGCTGCTCTTTGACCTGCCTCTATGAAAACCAAGGGCCTGTATACACAGCACACGCTGGGAGGCGATGGAGGAACTGGGCGATGAGATGAGGAGCAGCAGCTCTGGGAGCAGCTGGGAAGTGTGTGGAGCAGCATTTGGTGTAACCCAGCCAGAGCCAGCAGAAACATGGCTCAGCTCTGCTTCACATGCTCCTTCCATCCTGCAGTCGAGTCAGGCATGTGTGCTGGTAATTAGGATGTTTGCTGTCACTTCTATGGGTGTGACAATGCATATTCATCAAATATGTAAATTAACACATTAAGCTATTTGCATAAATCTTCTAGATCCAAGAGGATGACTGAGATAAATTGACGTGAGAGCAGCTCTGTAAACGATTCCCTGATACACAAGTCACACTAGGGTCCTGCACACTCTTGGTGAGTGCTTTGGTGTGCAAAGCAGAAACTCATTTGAGTGAAAGACTTGGGGGTGCTGATTGATGAAAATCTCAACATGAGCCAGCAATATGCGCTCAGATCCGAGAAAGCCAACCATATCCTGGGCTGCATCAGAAGAAGTGTGGCCAGCAGGACGAGGGAAGGGATTCTCCACCTCTACTCCTTTCTCATGAGACCCCACCTGGAGTCTTGTGCCCAGTTCTGGAATCCCCAACATAAGAAGGAGATGGAGCTTTTGGAATGGGTCCAGAAGAGGCCATGAAGATGATCTGAGGGCTGGAGCACCTCTGCTATGAGGACAGGCTGAGGGAGTTGAGGTTCAGCCTGGAGAAGAGAAGGCTTCAGGGAGACCTTAGAGCAGTCTTCCAGTGCCTGAGGGGGGTACAAGAAAGCTGGGGAGGGGCTTTTTACAAGGGCCTGGAGTGATAGGATAAGGGGCAATGGCTTTAAATTAGAAGAGAGAAGATTTAGATTAAACATTAAGAGGAAATTCTTCACACTGAAGATGGTGAAGGATGGGGAACATGGCACAGGTTGCTCAGGGAAGTTGTGGCTGCCCCATTCCTGGAGGTGTTCAAGGCCAGGCTGGATGGGGCTTTGAGCGCTCTGATCCAGTGGAAGGTGTCCTTGCCCATGGCAGGGGTTAGGAACTGGATGGATTTTAAGGTCCCTTCCAACCCAAACCATTCTATGATTCTAATTAGTACAAGACGTCCAGGCATCATTACCTCTGGAGGAGGATTATAACTGCATTTGCATAGACAGCTCTCAGCTTTCCTTTCTTCCTGGAGGAGGATGAGTTGGAGGGGTGGGCAGGCAGATAAGAGTTATCCATGGAAAAAGCAAAGCTTCCTGTGCGCTAAAGGTGCCAGCAGTCTCTAATGAACAGTAATACACAAAAGTTTGCTTGGGCTTGCGCTGGGCTTCCCAATAGCCCCCAGCAAAGCCACCGCCTCCAACACATCTGGTACCAAAAGAAAAATACATGAGACCTGTAACCTTTGCCTGCAGTAGCTTAACAATACCTCTGAGTATTGCTTCAAATACATATAATAAGTCTGAACTAATAAAGTAACAACTTTATGAGCTTTTAAAAGATTTTACTAGATAAGTGGAGGGCCTAATAACATGATTCGATTTCTTAATATAAACAATGCATTTGCTGAGGCCTCTTAAATATTCCTAGCTTTAACTGCAGAAAATCCAATGCGTGATTTCTATTTCTGGCTGCTGGAAGCTCTGGCTTTCATTATCTGTATATGCTGCAAATCCAGTTATGCAATATCATTGAGGTAAGGCTTGTGATATTTCACTTCTAATTGTTCTAACATGCAAATGATTTCCATGCATTAGGATAAAAGGAAGGCAGGGGCTCTGTTTCACGGGTGTTCGGTGTGCAGGTGGAACCAGGCACTCTGTGGGCAGTTTGAGGTGTTGACCTATTTGTGACTGGATGTGTTGAGCTGCAGGGTCTCCCAGAAGGAATCGCAAGGTGATGCTAAGCAGGACTGATGTGTCGGTTAAATGCAACTGAACAGCAGCCCGTGTCTAGGTGGAGAAGCCTGTGTGTGGCTGCAGAATATTTCAGTAATCCAGGCATTGTAACTGATTTTTTTTTTCCCTGCAAGGTCCCGGCTTGATATTCCCTGTGCTTTGTGTGAATGGGACAGCCTGAGTGTACAGCCACCTCCTTCTCCCCAGCAAACGCTGTGGAACCGGTGTGTGCTGCGTGTTCCCCCCAGTAGGCAGACTGGGCATGGGCTGGCTGGCAGTCCAGAGCACCAGCTGATTCAATGCATTGGATCCAAATTTCACACTCATTGCGTAGATGGTTTTCCACCATGGGCAAGAAAGACACCATAGACAAAAAGAAGTTATGGTACACCTTGTTAAAGAGCAGCTTGTGTACTTTGCCACTTCTTTCTGGCCTGAGGTATCATCATCACTGTCTCTGAATATCTTTGGTAGAACACATTGTGAGTGCTCATCCAAGACTATGCAAACTGACCTTTTGAGCTGGCTATGGCCTTGTCTCTTCCCGTGTCGGGGTCCCTGTGGCCTGCACACCGAGATTTCACAGCCAGGGCAGGTGAGAATGTAGGCAGGGCTGGAATACGCTCAGATCTTCCCTGTTACATCTTCAGAATGCAACTAAGGAGCATGTTCTAACATGCTTGTGAGTGGACGTCACCTGGGAGACCCCAGTCTTCATCCGGGGACAAGCACAGACCTTAACACTTGTCCACATTAGGTGGAAGCGTTGGAAGCAGCATGCTGTAAATCAGAGGCCTTCATGGACTCTTGTGCTCGAGGGATGCTTGGTTTCTCTGCAAGGGAGTAGAGAGTAGATGTGTATGGGTTGGTGGCTTTTGGTAGCCTTGCTTGTTGACCATAGCACAAGGGCGCATGGAGATGTGTCAGAAAACTAGCTGTTTGAGTAAGATTTCTATTGCCCATGTTGGAACTGGCTGGGAGAATGTAAACCAATCCAATTAAGCAAAATATTGGGGTTTTGTTGGTCCGATCTGCTTCCGTCCATGAACTTGTCCTACACATTGGATGGGAAATGGAAGCAGAGCTTGCTTCCTCCCTAGCAGTCTCCCAGTCCTTGCTTTTCCCTCTGGACACACACACCATCCCTGACAGGTTTTGGTGCTGCTGTGGCATCAGTGACACCATCCAGCCAGTGGTTCTGGTCCCGGTATTTGGTTCTTTGGAGGAAGTTTCCCACCAGCTATTTTACAGCTACTGGGCATTCTGCTCTGGCCGTGAATAGGTCACATTCAACCTTGTTTTATTCATCATCAGCAAAGCATGAAATTACAGTGGAAATGCTAATAGATTTCCTAACAACTTACTATCTACTTGAGTGAAACAGTTATTTGTTGACTAATTAGTAAGTTAATTGTTTTATACTACATTGAAGTCAGGTTGCTATTTTAATGTAGAGGGAGGTGATACGTGCTCTTCAAAACAGGACTCAGCTTTAATGAGTGGTTATTTTCGTTGGTTGGGCTGAAGGTTTCAAGGAAAGGGTAATGTTACTTCCAAAAGGAGCTTTTCCTCAGCTGTCTGCCTTGTGCCAAGGTGGGATTGAGTAAAGTTGTGGTCCAGGCCAAGTGCAAAATGCCTGGATGTTACGTGCATACCCTGCAAATGGCTTGGACCTTTCGGCGGGCGAGGTGTGCCCAGTAGGAGCTGTAAT
This sequence comes from Dromococcyx pavoninus, assembly GCA_033558185.1. Taxonomy (NCBI): domain Eukaryota; kingdom Metazoa; phylum Chordata; class Aves; order Cuculiformes; family Neomorphidae; genus Dromococcyx; species Dromococcyx pavoninus. Next base: position 195,868 of record JAUMJL010000945.1, read on the forward strand.
TGGGTATTTGGTTTTGGAGCTCCTCTCAATGTTCAGGCACACATGGAAGCCTCTAACCTGGAGCAGCTCTGAATGGAATTTCTAGTCGGGGTCTTTGTGCTGGCCTCTGCAAACCCTTCAGAAGCAGGGAGAAAGGGCTGGTGTTGCTCAGAGCCACACCTGCAGTTTGCTATGGACCATGGGTCCTCCAAGAAACGGTGAGGGCCTTTGGAAATATGTCCATCTCCCATGAGGTGGACACTCACCCTGTGTGCTGGTTTCCTGCCAGTTCTCTGATTTGGAGCCAGGGGGATGAGCTGTCCCTAGAAACCAGGCTGAATCCCACTGAGGTGCTCAGCTTTCTCTGTGACCATTAATGGGGCAGGCTCCTCGGCTCCCAGAGCTGCTTGCAAACTTCGGGCACACTAATTAAAACCATTCCTGACATAAAAAAGCCTTTTGCCAAAAAAAAAAGGAAAGACATCTCCTTCCTGGAGTTTATGGTTGGTTGTATGAGTAACCTGACTTTGGGTTTCTGGGGCATAAAGTCCTGTCCTTGGCTTGATTTATGTGATTTAAAAAAACAACGTTTCCTTCTCTCTTCCTCAGTAGTTTTCTTCCCTCTTTCTTCCCCCTTTCTTCTTTCTTCCCCCTTTCTTCTTTCTTCCCCCTTTCTTCTTTCTTCCCCCTTTCTTCTTTCTTCCCCTGTGCTTGTGGCCAGGAGAGGTTTTCTGGGTTTAGGAACAGTCTCAAAAAATATCCATGTGTGGATGGAGGCTTTAGCCCAGTTAGGGAAGATACCTCCAGGGTGGTTAAACCTGGATATCTTTTCCTCTTCCATGTTCTTCCTCTCCATCCTCCTAATTAGGACCTTGTGGTAATTATCAGCCTTGGCCAGCGCTGTCCTTTCTCAGTTGGTGCAGTGCCAGAGCTGTCATGTGAGTCAGTGGCTTTGTGCCTCTTCTTGCTTGTCCTGCTGGCACGTGGGGAGGGATCATTCAGGAAGTGTTATTCTGTGTTGGGCAGTGTCACATAATTGAGAAAGATTATTGCTTGCAGACAGCCTGTTTTGTGCTGATTCTTCCTCCTTCAGCTGGAAATACAGTGTGGAAATACTGATACTTGTTGGGTTTATTTGTGATGCTGTTGACCCTGTGATTTTTAGAAAAATTGCTGGTATCTTCTGCCTCAAGGTGTCTACAACTTGCACTGGTCTCACCAGGTTTGTCCATACACCTATACCAGTTTGACAGTCCTGGAAATGCAGGGCTTTGGGTCAAAAGAGTTCTGTTCCTGCTGTCACTCAGTCTGTCCACTAACCAGATCAGCTGATCCTGGCAGCAGCACCACTGTAGCAGCATGGCTGCAGAGCTGCCGTTATACAGAGGGATGTGCAGGTAGGCCTGTCCCTCCCATGGCCAAATTGGCCTGTTTTCAACTCTTTCCGTAATGTAAAATCAAACTGAAAATGGCAGGATGGCTGCCAGGAAATACAAACTGGTACCAGACCATTACGAAATAAAATCAAACAAAATAGGACTAAAACCAGCCAGCAAATCCAATAAAGTTGCCTTTACTTTTTTAGTTGCCTTTATTTAATTAATATTTTTTTGGAAGGAGAAGGTTTAGATTAGACATTAAGAAGAAATTCTTCACAATGATGGTGGTGAGGCCCTGGCACAGGTTGCCCAGGGAAGCCGTGGCTGCCCCATCCCTGGAGGTGTTCGAGGCCAAGCTGGATGGGACTTTGAGCAACCTGATCCAGTGGGAGGTGTTCTTGTCCACGGCAAGGGGGTTGGAACTGGATGGGCTTTAAGATCCCTTCCAACCCAAACCATTCTATGATTCTGTGTGATTTCTTTTTTTTTTCCTGGAGTGACCTGATGGCTTTTAACTCTCAACCATAGGATTTCTGCTGTGTGGTGTCAGGTGAAGCCTTCCGCATGCACTATCAGGAACAATCCCTGTGCAGCCAGCAAAGGGAGCATTTTTGCAGCCTATATCCAAGTGTAACTTTGACGTTTCACGCCACCACCTGAGCCAGGACAGGCTGTGAATACAGATCGCTCCTTTCCTTGCTTATCCCAGGCTTCTCATTGTGAAAATGCCCTTGCTCAGGCACTGTCAGAGAAGGGGGTTATAAAAGTTTTATTGGTGAAACGGAAAGATGTTTTCAGCCTTATTGTTCCTTGGGAAATAAGAGAGGAAAATACCGATAATGTTTTGCCTCTTTGTTAGATTGGGAAGTTGTCTATAAAGCAGAAGTGTATTCAGGCACTGACACAAGAGATGGTGGAGCCACCATCCCTGGAGGTGTTTAAAAGACAGGTAGATGAGGTGCTTGGGGATCTGGTTCAGTATTGGACAGGTATGGTTGGACCCTATGATCTCAAAGGTCTTTTCCAACAAAAAATTCTATGATTGAAACCGAGCCCCTATGTCTGTCATTAATGCTGCATCAGCAGCATCCAGCTGGTTGGATGGAGGGTTTGCACCCTTTGACGGGGTCCTTTTATAGTGGGACAGGCACTGGAGAGCCCTGAAGGAGCCTAATGTTAGGCGAGAAGACCAGAGCCATCAGCCTGGGCAGTCTGTCCCTCAGCCCCTTGCAGTTCCTTGCAGCAATGCAGCCAGGTGCTTGTACTCAACTGTGGCAATCTACAGGCTGGGAAAACTCAGTCTTAGGGGAAAATATCTGCCTTGTGGATAGCTGAAAGCTTGTGCATACTCAGGGGTTATTGGTAAGGCACTGAGGGCTATCAGTGAACCATAAAACATTCTTAAATGTAGCAAGTCCAAGTAAAGCTGGGTGGCTTAAAATGTTTTATCATGTCATATGGCAGGGCTATTAGTCCCCTTCTGTGCTTCCGTTAGGCATCGTGGCAACCAGCAGTGAAGTTTCATCAGATTTTAAAACCTGCTTTTGAAATTTCTCCTAAAGCCAAATGCTAAATCAACCTCTTCGTAGTGTTCTTGTGCTTTTCCTTCTTGTGCTTTTTCCTGCCTGGCAGCTTTACCTTTACTTCTATTTCTCTCTCTCATTTTCCATCAGCTCTATCTGTAACCATTTTGTGTTTTATTGAGCATGAATGAATGGTGATGTCTTTTAGATGAGTGATATTTTCATCTGAAGATGCTTGTTTAATATAAGCCTCTGCTCGGCCGTTATCCCAATGGTGCATTGTGTTTACCAGCAGATTATTTCCACTAATTCGAATTTCGATGCAAACTGACTGCATTGAGAGATTTTCTCCATTCTTCCACCCCAGCAAAGATTCTCCTTCTCTTCTGGTAGGACCTTACACCCCTGGAACGCAATTCAGAGGCAGCGTGAGCTGTATAAGAGCTACAGTATTGCTTCTGGTGTTGAGTGTAACCTATGCTTACTGTATGTTACCACCCTCCCCTTTAGGTAAAACAGGGGAGTTTCTACCTCCCTTCAAATGATAGCAGGTCTGGAGAGCAGAGACCACCACTCCAGCTCCTGCTATGTCGGTATCTGCATTTGGGAATCAAATTCTCCATCTGTGGGAGTAAATAATGAATCTAAAGGGTCTGGGTTTACCCTTGGTGCTGTAAGCAGGAGCTGAGCTGTCAGCAACAGTAACAGATCCCCAAATACCTGCTTGTTGCAAGGCATCTCTGCCACCCTGCGAGGTTCCCTGGGTTGTGCAACAGCAGCTGTACTTCAGGATGCTGAAATGTGCCTCAGTTGTTAAAGGTTTGGGTTTGGTTTGGCTCGAGGTTTGTTGTAGCGGTTCCCTGGAGTGGGGCTCTCAGCTGGTTGAGTTCACCCTGGGGAGGCATGTGGCTGTTTTTTTGGCACTGGCGGTAAGCAGGCTGATGCCGTGGCAAAGGCATGTGAAATGCCAGTGAGGGCATTGTTTGCCTCTGTCACACTGAGGTGCAAGGCTACATGTGGGGGACCGGCTGTAGCCCAGCAGTGCTGCTTGCTGCGTGACACGTGCCATAAGGAAACCACAGCGGTGAGAGCCAGCTGAGCTCCTACCATGTTCCTTTGATCCTCCCAGGCTCTTCTTTGCCTGCCTCTGAATTAACCCTGCTGTCTCTGATCCCCAGCTCAGGCTGCTGTGGAGTTTGGTTCCCATCAGTTCTCCAAAGCAGGTGGTAGAGGGGAGAAATGAGATCCCTACCAGAAGGTTGACTTTTCTGTTTGTGCCCAGGTAGAGGAAGCAGGTCTTTTTGCATGCTCTAGCTAGAGCCAAGCCCCTTCAGAGAGCTCTGACCTGCATCTTATACCACAGAAACAGCGTTCAGTACCTATTGGCATACCCAAAATTCTCCAGGAAAGGGCCTGAGGAGCTTTCAGAAGCACAGGTCTCAGCATTGCTCCCAATGCTCACTGCTGTGTTGGGAGCAGGGCAGGATTGCGTGTCCCCTACAGGCTGGCGATGGGCTCTCCAATATGCATTTCCATGCCTTGGGAGCATTGTGCATCCTAAATCCCCTGTGGCTTCTTCTCTTCTCGCTTCTCATGCAACAACTGGCAAGGGAAGTGGCTGGATCTTCACCTTGAGTCCTCAAAAAGGCGCTCAGCCAGCCTTTACTTCACCAGGACAGCACTGAATTTTCCGTTGTGGTTCAGTACTGGGCTTTGATGGCAGTGAGTGTTCCTCTGGGGTGAGGAGTCCTTTGGGGTCCACTCTACCAAAACGAGAAGAGTTGCTTCTGGGAGGAGGCATGGCTGTTGAACCTGGCCCTGAGCACTTGTGTCAACATCTTCATCCCTGTCCTTGGGTGCACCCCGTGCACAGTAATTTCCTGGCTGATCCGCTCCATTAGGGAGCATTGGTTAATGAGGCTGGTGCTGAGAGCGCTGTATTGGGCAGGCGCTGTAATCTGGGCTGGCCCTGCTGCTGCACAATTTGCATGTGGCCAGCGTTGTGCATCTCGCAGTCGGGCTGTGAGGGCTTGGTGAAAAGGATCTGTGCTTCCAGATCCCCCCGCCAACAATTCGTCTTGCAAATGAGCAAAGGCTGCTCGCGCCCAGCCTGGCCCCACGTAATACGACGGCTGGGCTGTAACTCCGGGCTGGAGTGGGGTTCATGGCTCGCTGCAGCCGACTCACACTGTTCTCTTTGCCACTGTTCACCAGCCAAATTTTCTGCGAGCAGGGCATGTGCATTAATTTAGATGGCTTAATGTGGGGAGCTCATCACCTTGATTTCCCTCGTGGCTCTGGGAGTCAGCTGGGGTGCTGGGGCCTCCCATTAGCAGGCCAGCCCGTGCCAGATGGCGGGTGATGGCTTGCGGAGGCTCCGGAGCTGATGTGCCCCTTTTGTGTGAGAACACAAAAGCAAGCCGGGCTGGATTTTTTGATTTTCCCCTCTTTCTGCTTTCATTTTCCTTCAGCGCTGTCATCCTCGCACCTAATTCCTGGAGCACTCTGTTTATGTCATTTCATGGTGGGGAGGGTGAAGTTGCTGGTTTTCCATGTGAGTGCTCCTGCCTTGTCCCCCACGGGTAGCTTGTGGGCTTTACTATTTCCCATCTTTTATTCCACACCTAAAAGTGCATGTGGAGTGTGTGGTCCCATGTGTGTGCAAACCCACACGAAATCTCTTCTTGGTTTATTTGGACACATAAACAAGTTGTCAGGGTGTCATGGTGGGTCTCCTGGGGAGCCATTATGTGCCACGAGGCTTTGTTAAGACAGATTTAATCACAATCTTGGATATTTTGGGAGTCCTAGCAGTTTTTCAGGTCTCTAACAGTCTGTGCTATATTTACCCACTTGTTGCTGAGTTTTTGTGTCTTTTTTTGATACCAGAGGTGCCTGTTTTGGGGTGCAAGTGTTTTCTCTGAATAAGATGCACATTTCAGGAGAGAGAGGACTGATTCCCCAGGCTTGTGGCAGGAGGGACTGAAATCTCTGAGGCCCCATAAAGATCAGGCTTACGGGGCTTTGGCTCTCATTTTCCCAGGGTGCTGCAAACACCGGGGAAAAGCTCAAGTTCAGAGCTCAAAGTCAGTAAAAATTTCCCCCCTGCAGCCCCACCATTCAGGAGCAGTGTTTGACCTCTGCCTGCCTTCTAAAACCTGCATCGCTTTGCAATGACACCATTCCTTGATGTTTAGCATCGCTCCAGCCCAGGCAGGTTTCCGCACTCTTGTGTACATCCCAAACCCATAACAAACCTCAATGAAGATGAAGTTTCCTGATGACAGGGAGCTTAGGTGGCTAAATGTTGTTAACCCTGGTATCTGGACAGGGAATGTGTCTGGGGGAAGAATAGAGGAGTAAATGCATGAGCAGGGGTGGGGACAGAGGAATCCCAGGTTCACGCGGTGAGATTGCTGCGTCCCACGGGTGCACCTAGCCAGCACCCAGGGGCTGTTTGGAAGCATGGGCATGGAGCAATAGAGGGCATAAGGGACTTGATGCATCTACAGAGGGTTTGTCTGATAGAATCATAGAATTGTTTATCTCATAGAATCATAGAATCGTTTGGTTGCAAAAGACCTTTGAGATCAAGTCCAACCGTACTGAACTAAATCCCTGAGCTCATCTACCATCTTTTAAACACCTCCAGGGATGGGGACTCCACCACTTCCCTGGGCAGCCATTCAAGTGCACGATAACCGTTTCAGAGAAGAAATTTTTTCTAATATCTAATCTGAACATGCCCTGGCACAACTTGAACCATTTCCTCTCAACCTATCACTGTCACTTGAGAGAAGAGACCAATGCCCACCCCACTACAACCTCTTTTAAGGGAGTTGCAGGCAGTGATAAGGTCTCTCCTCAGCCTCCTTTTCACAAACCCACAGGAGAATCTATGTCCTCTAGCCAGAGAACCACTGCTTGGGGGACTGGCAGCCTGCCTCCCCGACCAGCCGTGTTTGAGCTTCTGTGTGTGTCTGTGCAGTCTGAAACTCATTAGGGTAAAGCATTTGTACATTCTGCAGCAGGACATAACCCAGGCTTTTGCCATCTCTATCTCTCTCCTCCTGCCAGTGAATTGATAAAGCCCCTCCTTGTAGCCCTGCGAGCTAATAGTTATCCTGCCTGGGAGTGCACCTTTGGAATTATGCTCTTCAAACACTTCCTGAGCCTCACCGCCCTCACCTAGTGGTACCCAGGGCTCCTCTCTGTATCCTGTTCCCATAAACAGCACCAAAGGTCTTTGAGAAGAGAGCAGAGACGCCACCTGAGGTTACCAGCGTTTGTCTAATTATGGTAACAAAAATCATATCTAAGTACATATCTGAGTGCCGTAGCAAAGGGTTCAAAGCTGGAATTTTGTTTTGCTTGGCTTCTCGAGTTGTTGTTTTTCCTTGCCAGAAATAGGTGCATGTGCGAAATACTGTGTGTGGCTGTGACACATGTGGATGATGGCACATCACCGTATGCACGGCGACATTGTCTCTCTGCCATATACAAACCTGCTGTAAATCATCTTGCATGCAGAAAGCACACCCAGCGAGCGCAACCACGGTGTGGCTGGACGTGCAGTCAACTGCAGAGCCATGTGACGGCCTCGTGCTAAATCAGTATAGGTCCTCCTTCTGTGTTCTGTGGGTTTTCTACTTTGACGTGACACTCTGGGATGGTTTGGTGCTGGTGGTGATCTCACAGGTTGTGTTGACCCGCTGGCTGCTCAGCACGTGCCGGTAAGGAGGCATTGAGCCAGGAGCAGCACAGCAGGGCGGTGGGAGTGTTGCCTCCTTGACTCACCACCCTACTGCTGCCACTGCTTTTCAATGAACCCTCAAACGTAGTGAGTTTAATTTGATAAACTGGGTTTGGAGTGAGATGTCACTGCAAGTTTGGGAGATAAGCCTCCTCGCTTCTTGTCAACCAGAATCCAGTCCTCCCTGGAGAGCTGTGTTTTCTAGAATGTATCTGTGCTCTGTGGGTTTTGTGATGATCTGGTGATAGTGAAGAAGAAAAGGATGATGAGATTTGTGGTTTGTTACTCTGCCAGAACTTCCTTCCTCTGTGAGACTATCCTCCACCTTATTCTTATCTTTAACCAATCTTCTGTGTCCTCACTTGTGTTTGTCCTCATGCTTTGGGGTGGTGATGTGTCTCCCAGTTGTATTGAAAGGTATGCTTGGAGGAGAACGGTCTCACTGCAGGTGCAGAGGTGCTTTAGGATGGAGTGATTTCTTCATGTGGACCCAGTGTGATGTGTAAGCTCTCACCTTGTCATAGGAATGTGTGTCTGGAGGGACCCCGGCTCACAGAGTCCACACATGTTCCCACCCACGCTGTGTCATACATGCACAAACACCCATGTGTACACCTTGCTGCCGTATATACACTGACAAGCGATGCTGGGGTACAACCCCAAGCACAATTGGCCCAGCAGAGGTGCAGGAAAGGAATTGACACTCTCTGACTCATGCACAGAAATACAATCCCTGTCTCCTCCGAGCTCCCAGAGAGAAATCGGTGAAAACATCAAACCACGCGTCCTGTCCAGTGGGGCTGATCCGTCGGAGCTATGAACTTTCTCTTTGAGGTGGTAATAGTTTGGCTGGCAGCCAGGAGCGGCAACCACGAAAAGGAAAGGGGGACTTCCAGAGATAAGCTATTTTCAGCCAACGGGGCTTCTCTCTGTGAAATAAATAGAAAAGGGACGAGCTCTGCGTCTGTGGTCGTGTGTCCTGCTTTCGTGGATTTGGCCTATTTTCTGAAGAATGGCTGTAATTCAGCTTGAATTTCCCCTGGATCGCTGCCAGCGGAATAGGAAGCTGTTGCTATTGCCAAGGAGTGAACAGGAATTTATGTATGTAGCTCAGCCACAGGGATGAGATGACAGCTAACGGCTTAGCCACTGCTAAGAGCAAAAGCAGACCTTGGAGGAAGCTGGATTTTCTCACTGTCGCAGCAGTTGAGTCCTTTTTGCATCTTTGATACTATCACCTTCAACCTGGATAAGGTAACATAACATGGTGGCTGTGCTCACCACCAAGAGATGGGAGCAGAGAAGCCCTCAGCATTTTGGAAAATCATCTGCATTCGAGTGAAATTCAGAGTTAAAATTAACAGGAAGTTCTTTAGAGCAGTACTTCGTGCCCGGTTGTGCTGTGTGGCTGTGCCTGGGTCCGTTGGCCTCTCCTCTCTTCTCCCCATGGGCACAGAGGATGCTTAGTATTTGCCTTGCAAGGGTGTGAGGCGGCTCCTCTGTGTCAAGCGATGGAAATCCAGCCTCTTGTGATTATTTCTATTTGATCAGCTTCTTTAGTTCAGTGTGTGCACCATTTCAACCTCTATTCCATTCCTTAATAAAGGAGAGGACAGTTTATCATAGTCTTCACAGAGTATTTCGTGGTGAAAGACATACTGTTCTGAAGGTTTTAAAGTAATTTCCAATGGACAGAGAGACCGTTGTTCGGGTTACTCCCTCTGGAAGGCAGCGCAGCCTCCTTTCTCCCATGCTGTGGCTGGCTTGGGTCTACAGGAAGCCTTTACCTTGTGTCTTTGTGCGACTTTCTCGCCCGGCTGGACCTAATGCTACTGGGAGGTCTGCAAGACTGTAATATAGAGTCTGAGGGATGCAGTTGAGACTCATACCTATTGTCTAGTTCGTGCTGTGTAATGGGATGTGGCAAAGAGTTACAAGTAGGTGCATGAAGTCACAGAATCATAGAATGGTTTGGGTTGGAAGGAACCTTTACAATCATCCAGTTCCTACCTACTGCCATGGACAGGGACACCTCCCACTGGACCTGTTCCAATATTTCCACACCCTTCTTATGTTGGGGATTCCAGAACTGGAAAAAGGATTCCAACTGTGGTCTCATGAGAGCAGGGTGGAGGGGGAGAATAACCTCCCTTCTCCTGCCGACCATGCTGTTTTTGATACATCCCTGGATACAGTCCCACCCTGTCTGACTGCTGGATCCTTGATGAAAGCCTGAGTGTCTCTGTGCTGTGCTTGGGGTTTTGCCCAGTGCTAAGAGATACTTTTTGGTGTGTGCTACAACAACTTGGACCAGAGAAATGATAAAAAGATGCAGGGATATCATCTTGGAGGCAGTCCCAAGTGTAGAGATACCTCCTCCAACACTTATCCAGCTGCTGCCCAAGGGAATATCATGGTCTGCGCAGTGGGCACCATGCTACACAGGCAGAATGGGCTGTAGCTTTGTTTTCCATGAACTTGGTAGTCCCAGCCATGCAGGAGCAGCGTGATGGGCACAGCTCAGCAGCACCAAGCACTTGCCAAACTCCCTTGCCCAGGCAAAACTCCCACTATGGTGGGACTGATCTCTCTGCAGCAGAAGGGAAAATGGAAGAGTGAATTACTGGCACTGGTGCTGTTCACTGTCGACTTGATAAAAATGGAACCTTGCCCAATTCTTCTATAAATCACAGGTTCCATTCGGAAAGGAGTTTTCTGTGGTAATTAATGAGCCAGTATAAAGACATTAAATGGAGAACGTGCAGTGATAGAAAGGCTTGTCAGTCACTGAGCCATCTCCTCCCATGTGAATAACCACGCGGGAACAAAGGCCAAACTCCTTATAGACTGAAGTGCACTATCTCTGATAGCTGGGAATGAAGTAATTCTCTGAAAATAACAAAGGCACACTGAAATACATTAGTAAACTAATTACAAGAGAGCTGGTAAAAACAGATGCTGGAAATTTAAAGCTATTATTGTAATGATTGCTGGCAGAAAAATAGGGGCTGACAACAAAAAATTAAAAAATGCATCTCGTTTAATATTCATTAACGTCTAAATCAGGACAACTCCCTGTCTGAAAGCAGGGCTGATGGCATTTCCGTGAGCAGTCGTGATGAAAAGCGCCCTTTCCTTCACCTTTCTGGATTCCACCATCACCTCTGGGTGGAAGGTACGCTCATTGGCGAGCACGATAAACCAGGGATGGCTGCTGGCTTTGCAGACTGGGAGCTCTGAGCAGGGAGGTATTGCAAGGGTTTTGGCAGGGCAGGATAGTGCCTTGTGCTCGGATATCTCACTGCCTCTCCAAGCTCATAAAAGGCTACATTGCTCATTCGCACTCAGTATAGGAAGCAGTTGGCTGCAAACAAAGTGGTCCAGGGCCAAAAACAGCTGTGCGGGAGCTTCCTCTTCTACCATCTCCATCAGTATTTGGGAGAGGGATGGAAAACATTGTTATTGTGCGACAAATCAAAATGGAAACTGTAATTTGTCTTAATTGTGTGTGTTGGAGTAGGAAAAACACGCGGAGCTCTGAATGGGAAGCTGACAGGAGAGACTGGCCTGCTGGCAGTGTGCTGCACACCTTGCTTTGCCCTTGTGGGACAGCTTGCCCTTCATTTTCTCATGATTTCAGGGGTCTGCAGGGGCACTTGAGTAGCATAAATCATAGGAATTTTGCAAAGAACAAGCGTGTGCTTCAGAGGAGATCCTGAGAGGTGTCAAGGTCCTGAAGAAGCCATTACCCCAAGCGGGGTGGGCGGTGGATGCAACAGGAGGGAGCATCTCATTACGATGCTGGAGGAAAGCTCTGCTTTGGGGTGGAGGAGCCTCATGTGATGCTGAGGTTCCCCTGCTCAAGAAGTCACCCTGCAGACATGCAAGAGCCCTTCTTGGTGACTGGTGCCACTGGGCAGGTGTGACAGCAGCCTGTGTTGCCCAGCCAGCATCACCCTTGGTGCCAGAGTGCTGTGATGATGACAGATTGCCTCCTCCTGCACTGCAGTCACTGGCCCCATATGCAGTGCACCCAAGCAAATTAAGAGTTGTTTATGACATTTAATACTCCCCCTTCCCTCCAGCAGCAGGGCGACAGGACCACAGGTTTGGCTTCACAAATGGTCGCCTCAGGATACACTAAATGCTGTCACGAGCCAGAGAGCAATTTCGTCTTGAAAAATTACTGCAATAGCGCTCTGTGCTAAAGGTCTCTCCTAGCGATGCCTCCCTCTCCGCCAGAAACTTCTCTCCCTGAAACCAATTTGAGAACACTAAAGGGGCTGTTTTTCAGTTGATTCCCCTGCAAAGCGAGAGGGTGCTGGAAGATGAATAACCACCTTGGGCTGTCAGCTGTGCTGCTCTGCGTAGCAGGTAACATGATGGGATGCTGCCGTGTGCGCTGAACATGGAGGGAAATGAGCAGGTTGGTCTGTGGGATTGCCAAGATGCATCTTTCGGAGTGATTTATAGGGAGCAGCATTGCCTTGTGAGGAGAGCGTGCTATTGGTACTCAACAGTTAGTGTTGGTTTTGGGTTGTGACCATGGGTGTCACTTTGTGTCTCTTGTGCCTGTCACTGTAAGTATGACCGTTAAGTTTACAGGAAAGTTTTGAGGTTGCTCAGACAGCCACGGTTGCTTGCTGGACTTCAGAGAGGGTGTTTATGCATGGTTGTTTCCATGCATTGGGACTCACTGCTCCTTATTTCCAGGCTGGGATGGTTTCTGGCTGCAGCTGTGTGGCAGGAGGTCTTGTTCAGAAGCAGGTGACATTTGGGGAGTGTCATGCATGAGGCAGAGCATGGTGAAAAGCCAAGTGCTTTCAGGGGTTTGCTTTGGCACAGGCAGCTCCCCTGGTGCTCTCCGTCCTCAAGATAGTGACAGTGGTGGGGTGTTAGATGTTGGGGATGCTCTCTGGCATGCCATACTGGGACAGTGTGGGCTCAGGCTCTCTCCAGAGGGATAGCACTCTATATAGAAGTTGTGAGATATTTCAGTTTCAAACAGCCCTTGGGGTGTATGGCCCTGCTCACTTCCATGCACAGTGCAGAGACTGCGTTTATCCAGACAAAAATCTTTCCCAACCACACAAGTGTATTCCTGCATCAGCAATTGATGGTGTTGTAGTTATTTTTCCAAGAAGAGAGCTATAATCAATACCATAAATCTAGTTGGAGGTGTGTGTGATTGTGCAGGTGAGGCTGGGGTGTGCTGGTGAGGGGAGTGCACTCAAGGGAGCCTCAGGAAAAGGAGTGGAGCTGCAACACAGACATTCAAAGGTTTTCCAGGTGCCACAGTAAAGTCTCTGTGGGGACCTTCACAGGAACAACCTGTTCTTTTCCCAGCCCTGGTCATTTGCTCATGCAGGGCGGGTGGAGCAACCAGGGACCCCTGAGCACGTTCCCTCTGACCCTGCTCCTCCTGCATGCAGTAGAGATGCGCTCATTACCTTTGGAGGATATCTATCATCCCTACGCAGAAACAGCCCTCATAGGGCTCTGTGCTTTATTCCTCTTTGCTTCTCAAGGCCCCAAACCAAACAGTAAATCACGGGGCTGTAGAGTCCATCAACTCTGCTCACTGCAGTGCGGTGGGGAGGTGATCTGAGCTGGGACCGACTGGCACTCATTTCACTTGTTATGCAGAAAACTGAAACGCCATGTCCCAGGATTTGCCTCCTGGTAGACTTGAGTCACGAAGCGGTAGATTCGTTTTTCCCCTCCTCCTGTAAAATATCTGTTGCAGGTTTGTTCCCATGGGCAGCTGCTGTGTCCAACAGCGAGGCATTAGCTCTGTTGTCTCCCTTTCACTCCCATCCCAGGGCTTTAGGGCAGGGGGACAAAACAAACCAGGTGGAGACGTTGTTCCACGACAGAGAAGTCCATCTGATGGGGTCTCTTCTCATTCTTGTTTAAATTATTTCACTCAACTTTGATTAAGTGTGATAATGATGGAGACACAAGGATGGAAAGTGCAGAGAGAACTTGGATCATCCTCTGTCCCTGCTCTGAACAGCTGAGCTTCGGGGGAGAGAAAATGACAGCCAAAGCAAAAAAGGAATAAGCATTTGTTTGCAAATGTTGCAAATACGTGGCAGGACTGACCCACTTTCCCTCTGTGTCTGTCCTCCCTCTCTCATCTCACTGTGTATTTTCGTTCCTCTTAAATGAGCTACGTTCCTCCAGAATGTTTTCCTTGCTGCAAACCCTCCTGATTCTTGCAGCCCATTTTCTTTTGAAATCTGAGGCCTAGCATGGACAATAGAGATTTAGGATTTTCACCACTGTGATTACTGGGCAGAGGCAGAAGGGATTTTCCTGTGTGCTGGAAGAGGCATGGCTGGTCTTTAATATTTCCCTCCCTTTCCAAAGCCAAGAGAAAGGCAATTTTTCTTCCCTTTAGATGTGAGTGAAGGCCCCCGCTCTTGCTACTCCTGGAGAATTAAATAGATAAATGGGCGGCGCTGTTGTTCACGCTTCACTATGCACAAAGCAACCTGCATTCAAAATTGGGCTCATGGCAGTTCAGCAACAACCTTGCACAATAGCATCATTAGACACGCAGGGCCGGCTCGCAGGCGCAGAGGCTGCTCTGCAGCTGGAGTAGCCACCAGGCTGTTGTGACGTGGGCTGTTTTTCTCTATGTAAAAATGCATCTTTAAAAAAAACAACGTAGAGAAAGAAAATACAGCGTTATCTTCTTAAAGACTTAAGAAGCATCCCTGTTGGAAGACAGAGGGTAGAGAGGAGAGGATGAGATCTGTGGTTTCTGTACACCCCCCACCTTTTGTGCCAGCTCTTTCTTGAAGGCAAATACTCCATTTCCAGAGTGTGGAGTGGAGCAAAAGGAACTTTCAAGGCCAGGTTGGAAGGGGTCTTGAGCACCCTGATCCAGTGGAAGCTGTCTGTGCCACGACAGGGGGTTCGAACTGAATGATCTTTAAGGTGCCTTCCAACCCAAACCATTCTATGATTCTATGACCTGTGTCTGCAAAGCCTTCACATGCCTACTTCTTGGAAAATATTCCTTGGTTGGTTGCTAACTTGATGGTGAAGGTCTCCCAAGCCAGGAGGCAATGGAAGAAGAGGCAAACCCTCTGCTTGCTTTGGATCACGGAAGGTGTTTGTGAAGGAGTTGTGATGCCAAGGACGACGGGGGCTTAATAAATCTCACAGGTAGCAAGGGTTGGTCCTGCTGGAGCTGTCAGCCTGATTTGAGGCTGGTTTAGGTCTGTGTTTAACAGGTGTGATGGTCATTGTCCTTTAAAATGATCCTGACCACTGCTGACCTGAGGGGAAATTCAATTTTATTAGTAAGTTGGAAAATTCAGTATGAAAATCAGCAGCTGTCACCAGCATCAGGATGGAGCAACTCTTGGAAGGTGCTGGCTCTGCCCACAGCTTGTTCTCTCACACTGGGTAAACCATTTGCCTCCCAGACTTCACCTTCTTCAGCTGTAATGGAGCTAACAGATCTTGCCCTCCTTGGCACAGGCATCTGGAGGAATCTCCCCATTAAACTCTTGTTCCTTGCGCTGTGTCAACTTTGAGGCATTTTAACCATGTGCCTGCATTGGAAGAGGTCTGAATTTAACAGGTTGGTGGCAGAAATGTAGAGAAAGAATCTTCTCTTGCTGACTGTGGTTTGTGAACTACCTGACCTCAGTGGTGGTGAGGATGCCAACCTGGGGATCTGTTTCCCTATAAGTAATTTAAAAGCAAACAACAGTTTGATTGCAGAACACACTGGGCTTCCCAAATACTCTCCTAACACCATGCTTGGCACTGAACCTTTCAAGTCGTATTTCTCCCCTCATGCCTGAAGTTGATAATAATGCTTGTGTTTTAATGATTCTAACAGGCCTGGGATTTGCTTTGACATAACAAGTTAATGTTTTCTTTTTCTATATCAAATCTGGGTCAATCTGCAGCTTAGCACTAATGCTGTACTGAGCAAAAAAGGATTGGCCGCTAATGGGTTCAATTTAGTTTTTCATGGAGTAAAGAAAATTTCACTCGATACCTATTTTCATTTTTATTCTGTTGGTCTTTCCACAAGGCCTGTTAGGATGGAGAGAGCTTTTGCACTTCGATTAGGTGAGACCCAGCATATTTGTCTACCAGAATGAATCCTCTGTGAATATGGATGAAGATGAGAGCTGCTGCTCACCTGCACTGTGTCTGTAGGACATGCCTGTGGGGGCTGCATCCTGGTGAGGGTTAGGTGGTGGGAGATCCCAAGCATGGGTTTCTAAGGAAGAGACTCACCTGTGATTCAGCCTTATCCTGGTTTAGATCCTCTATGGCTTTAAATTGGAAGGGGGAAGATTTAGATTAGACATTAGGAAGAAATTCTTCACACTGGTGGTAGTGAGGCACTGGCACAGGTTGCCCAGGGAAGCTGTGGATGCCCCCTTCCTGGAGGTGTTCAAGGCCAAATTTGATGGGGCTTTGAGCAGCCTGATCCAGTGGGAGGTGCCCCCCCCCCCATGGCAAGGGAGTTGGAACTGGGTGGGCTTTAAGGTTCCTTAGTTCTGGCAGTAGAGGCTCTGAGACACCATGTCTTGGACATCAATATGGAACTATGAGCGTGTGCATAATTTGGGTCTGATTTTGTGGCTTAATGACCCTGTGTGCTCACTCTGTGTGTGTTATGGTACCATGCTACATGTGGAGATGGCAGAGGGAAGTTTTAATGGGAACAAGGTGACAGTAAAAAGGGGCCTGTTCCTCCGTTAGCTCAGGGATGCTGCACGGCTGGACCACTGAGACCGCAAGCAGATGGATTAGAGGATGCCTCCCCTCTTAGGAGCTCGCGGATGAATATTGTGATTGCATGTATTTATTTTTAAAATTATTACGGCCATTAGCATAGAAATGAGATGCAGCTCCCTGGCTCCTGGCCAACCCCACCGGGGCTGCTCTGCAGCTCTTCTCTGTGGCGACTGAAACAATAGCACCCAGCTGCTCACGGGGGTCCTGGCGTTTGCTGCTGAAAGACAAGGGACAACCAGGAGCAAGCAGTCCGCTGGATGAGTTTGTTACAGTCAGTTGGGTCATATATAAAAATCTCACATGGGGCAGCAGAGATTTAGCTCCTCCCTGCTCTCTAAAGCAGTTGTGCTCCTGTCCTTCTTCTTTCCTTACACCCAGTGATTTATTTCCAGGCTGAAACCAGCATCCCAGGTAATCACTCACTTTCAAGTTTTTGTTGCTGTTTTACAGGAGATGCTACAAAAGCTTTTGTCTCTGCAATTGTAAATAAACTCATAAGCATGTTTTAAAAATAGCAGTTTGTAGCTCAGTGCATGAATTTTTAATATATCTGCTGAAAACCAGCTGGTCTTGGCAAGGGTCACTGTGTTTCCTAGGCGTTTAACATAAAACTGTGCTTCAAAGCCACATTATAGGGTCATTGAAGAGTAATATTTTACTTAACATCCTCATAACTGAATTATTTATAACTTGCCATGTTTTATTCATGGTAAATATTAATACTAGTGTCTTTAAGAGTAGAGGTTATTGCTGCAGTTTTACCTATAAGAGGTGATATTATTGAAATAAAGGAACGGCAATGAATTCTGGAGCCAGCAGAGTGAAGTCTGTGCCGGGGCTTTTCTCATTCACACTTCCCTCTTCTTGTCAGCTCTGTCAGCCACCAAAAAACCTCAGTACTGAGCATCTGCACATTTGAAAAGAATTTTCCTGCAGGCATCTGCTTTTTTTCTTTTCTTTTCTTTTTTTTTTATTTAACAGGCTTCATGTCATTCTCATTAATTCTTGGATTCATTTCTTGGTGAGAGTTCATAAGCTTTGTTTGCAAGATGTTCGCCTTGGCCTGGATGTCCAAATGACACCCTTGAAATGCTCTGCAGGTTCCCTTGAGCTCTCCTGCCATGGACACTTCCAGACCTCCCATTTTTTTTAAGCAGCCCTGCCACTTTGGAAGGGGATCAGCTGGTGTGGGAGACTCCCTAGCAACCTTTGGGCTCCTTCCTAAGCGGCTCAGCACTCTGGGCCACGAGCAGTCTCATTTCAAGGCTAAATCTGTGTGAGTTGGGTAAATTACCGTTGCACCATTGCACTCCATCCCTTACCAGAGAGGATATTTGCATTAGCTTTCATCTTGGGAAAGGGAAGTATATTTTTGCTTGATCTTTTGCCCTGTACTGCCCAACCATGTCCTGGGCTGCGTCAAAAGAAATGTGGCCAGCAGGGCGAGGGATGGGATTCTCCACCTCTGCTCCTCTCTCACAAGACCTCACCTGGAGTTATGTGCCCAGTTCTGAAATCCCCAGCATAAGAAGGAGATAGAATTGTTGGAATGGGTCCAGAGGAGGTCACAAAGATGATCCAAGGGCTGGAGCACCTCTACTGTGAGGACAGGCTGAGAGAGTTGGGGTTGTTCAGCCTGGAGAACAGAAGGCTCCAGGGAGACTTTAGAGACGCCTTCCAGTACTGAAAGGGGCTACAGGAAAGCTGTGGAGGGACTTCTTGAAAGGATGAGTAGTGACAGAACAAGGGAGGTTGGCTTTAAATTGGAAGGGGGAAGATTGAGATTAGACATTAGGAAGAAATTCTTCATGCTGATGGTGGTGAAGCACTGGCCCAGGTTGGCCAGGGAAGCTGTGGTTGCCCCATCCCTGGAGGTGATCAAGGCCAAGTTGGATAGGGCTTTGAGCAACTTGATCCAGTGGGAGGTGCCCCTCGCCATGGCAGGGGGTTTGGAACTGGATGGGTTTTAAGGTCTCTTCCAACCCAAGCTATTCTTTGTTCACATCTGACTGGAGCATCTCACAGCCACCTCCCGATCCTGCTTCCATCGCTGTATCCCGATGTGGGCCTGGCTGCCCATCTCACCCTCATGGCTTCAAACTTGCAGCCACACGGGTCCAGAACTTCTCAGCGTGTTACTCGATAAGCTTAACTAATCTGCCGTCAGTGGGTTGCGAGCGGTGGTTGCGGGAGCA
This sequence comes from Dromococcyx pavoninus, assembly GCA_033558185.1. NCBI lineage: Eukaryota > Metazoa > Chordata > Aves > Cuculiformes > Neomorphidae > Dromococcyx > Dromococcyx pavoninus. The sequence goes on from JAUMJL010000945.1 coordinate 214,472, forward strand.
GCGCGGGTTAATGCAACACATATTTAATGTATGATTGCTAATGGCCATCTCCCATCTGCCTGAGCCCAACTGGAGTTTGCAGATGAATGATTAAGCTGCCCTGACACATACACAGCTTGTTCCTTAGCAGAGGTACATTCATTACGCTTGATGCATGTAAAAGGGGCTGAGGCTTTCTCGCTGGGGAGAGGGGCATTATCGGGCTGGGGGGCAGAGCAGGGGGCTCTCTCGGAGTTTATCTTGTGTGATAATGTGAGAGATCTTCCCATGGATGCGACACTATAAATGAATCATGAGCTAAATAACCACTGGGATGTTTATTAGTTTTGAATATGTTTATTGCAGAGTCAACAGGCAGCACTTTCCAATTAATTAATAGTAATAATTACTGTATTATTTATGAAGCTTGAACAGCATGCCGGAGTCTTTCTGCACAATGGTTCCAGCTGTGACTGCTGAAACAGGCTGGTCTGTATTCCTCCTGCGTGGGCACGCTGAGGTTTGTCATTTGCTGTCGGGTGGTCCCAACCCTAAAAGCCTGGGTGAGCTGAGCTGCTGAGCTTTTGGCAGCTGCTCTTTCTGTCGGCTGAAGCCTGTTGCTCTGCAGCGCAGGGTTGTGACCATTCCTTCTGCTGGAGAGCAGAGTATGCAATGAGCCAGAGCGCTTGCCAAGCAGAGGTGGAAATCATAAGCTGTGAGTTTTACTGGGGGAACTGGAGCTCTTTTGGTCAAGGTGTTTAAAGAAAATGAGTTTGGTAGTCAAGCTGTGTCCATCAAAAGGATATTTACAGCAGGTAAGACATCATGAGCAACAGAAAGGATAGACATCTGTTTTCTGATGTGAGCTTGGATCCAGTCTGCTGAAGCTGTCGAGAATGACCTCTGACAGGTGCTAGTGCAAGTGCCTGTGCATCTCGCTACCCCTGTAGGCCTTGCTGTGGAGCATGCTGGTCATGGAGCACTGTCCCCTCTCCTGGTTGAGTCAATCATTTCAATGTGCAGAAACAGACGTGCAGCAAGAACTTGCCACTAGTGTTGTTTCTCTGTGCAGGAGATCAGGCTGCAAACCAGACTGCTGTTCTTACATTACAATCTCATTCGCTGCCTCTGGAAATTGGGATGTTTCTAGGTCATGTGAAGTTGTTGGTGGTAGATCTCTTTTCACATGTGGATATTTTTGTGTCCATCTCTATGTCTTCCAGCAATGTCTGACTTCCACATCCACCCTCAGAATGCAGTGGTTGAAGAAGGTGGTGTAGCCAGATTCCAGTGCCAGATCCATGGCTTACCTGAGCCGGTCATCCTCTGGCAAAAGAACCGCATGCCAGTGAACACAGACAACGAAAGGTAGGACATGTCCAAACCATGTACTGCTCTCCTTTCTCCAGGTGGAAGAATGTGGCCAGGCTTGCTCTTGCTCTCATAGTTGTGCCAGGACACAACTGATCAGGGCTGAGGGTCCTGTTTCTGTCACAGGAGACTCTTTGAGTTAATGTTGGTTGTCTGGGCTCCTTCTGGCCAAACACCACGTAGAAATACTGTATCTCTCAGGAGAGGCAGATAAAACCCATTAGTTGACTTTGGAGGGGCAAGGGTTTGCATTGACCTTCCCTGATCAGCACTCCTCCATGTTTGCTTTCCAGTGTGAAGAGCCCACCCAGCAGTACAAACAGAGCTGGGGTAGCTTTGACATCCATCATCCCTCTGTGGGGATCTGAGCGTGATCCATGACTTAGTCTCTTCCATGTGGGTCCTGAACTCTTGCAAACGCTGAATTTCACTGTGGCTGATAGACTTTCCTTCCCAGATGGACTCCTCTGTGTGTGCTGGCAGGGAAGCTCTGCAGAGAGCATCCCACAGCACCCTGGGCTGCTGTTTTCCATGCAATCCTCCTAAAGAGAAACACCAGCTGCCCCCCTTCCCCAGCCTGGACTTAGGACGGCACGTCCTCGCTTCCTGTGTTTGACAGGCTGCTCCCTTCATGTCGGAAACATCCCTCATCATGGTTTGATCCTCCGAGTGGCGGTGGAGCCTGGCGGAGGACAGGTGGCAGGAAACGCTTGCTCCACGCCAGCAGCCTCCGGTGGTCCCAGCTGTGGTTCAGGAGCTGCACAACTGATGGTGGGAGACAATTGTTTGTTGCACACCTCGACTGAAAACTGACATTTATGCGTTGGGAATAGGCAAAACCAGGAAGCTATAAATATTTTCCTGAAAGCCTCTATTCTTAAAAATGTCAGTCCTGCAGCAGAATGTGGTCGGGTTCTTTGGAGGCAGGAGAAAACAGGAGGGCTGGAACAATGCCTGACCTTTTCAGCGTTACGGTGAACTCATAGTAGAAGGACCCAAGAGGCCCAACCCTGCTGTGGAAAACTGCAACTGTCAGGTTTTGTTTTTCCTTGTGTTTTTCATGTGAGCTTTTTTTAGCCTGGCACAGGGTTGACTTGTGGAACTTGATCTCCTCTGAAGGCTCCTTGCTCTCACAAATGCTAAACTGGGGGTGTGGTAGAGCAGGGCAACTGGTCCGAGTTGGTATCAGCACAAAGAAGGGGTGCAAAACTGGGCCTCATGCGTTGCGTGCATCCTGATGAGATGTTGCAGGACAGGTGATGTTCCCTTGAAGTCCCTCATGCATTATTGCCCCTTTCCAGTTGAGCCTAGAGTCAGGTGTGGAGGTGGTTCGGGATGTGGCAGGAATTTGAGCATGACCAGGATTGAGGAGCTCCAAGACTGAGGAACTCCAAGACTGAAAAGGCAAGATGTTTTTCCAACTCAGAGCACCCCAAGCTGTGCTCTTCCCTACTGCTTCTCTACCAGGTCATGGAGCTTGGCCATGCCTTGGAGAACATGGACTGGGAGCAGTTTCCCTATGTTGAGTATCCTGATTTTGAACCGATCTGATGCTTTGTAGGGAGTAAAGTTACTGGAGAAGATTTTTATTGTCAGCTCAGTAGATTAATCTCTGACACCAATGAGCCTGGGTGATGAGGGTTGCTTCTCTAACTGAATTGGATTTCTGCATTAATCATGCTTGGTGCATTTCTGCGTATAAAGTATATATAAATTTGTATGCTGAGCCTTGCACTTGGAGGCTTTGAAGGCAGAATAATAGCTTTGGAATTGAATCTTTTAATGCTGTGGGCAGATTGTTAACAAAAATGAAGACTTCTTGTGGTATAATTCATCCAAAACAATGGGCATTTTGAAGTCTCAGAGAGATTGCAATCAACTTTGGGACGTGTAAAACTGATTGCTGTCACGCTGCCACCAACACCGAGCCACGTGCTTGGAGCCCAGCGCAGGGAGCAGGTTACAGGCACTTAACCATATGCTGATATGGAACAAGATATTCTTCATCTTCCAGACGGAAGTGGATTATTAACTCATCACAGTGTAATGGCTTACTACCAGTCAATTTAAACACACGGTTGCCAAGCAACCTGAAATGTATGTGTATGTGTGTGTGTGTATGCACACATGGTTTGAATGTACCTGTGTTTTAAATATATCAAATCATAGAATGGTTTGGGTTGAAAGGGACCTTAAAACCCATCCAGTTCCAACACCCCTGCCATGGGAGGGGGCACCTCCCACTGGATCAAGTTGCTCAAAGCCCCATCCAACTTGGCCTTGAACACCTCCAGGGATGGGACAGCCATGACTTCCACCTGTGCCAGTGCCACCCCACCATCAGTGTGAAGAATTTCTTCCTAATGTCTAATCTCAGTCTTCCCCCTTCCAAATTAAAGCCATCCTCCCTTGTTCTGTCACTACTTGTCCTTTCAAAAAGTCCCTCCCCAGCTTTTCTGTAGCCCCTCTCAGTACTGGAAGGCTTCTCTAAAGTCTCCCCGAAGCCTTCTCTTCTCCAGGCTGAACAACCCCAACTCTCTCAGCCTGTCCTCATAGCAGAGGTGCTCCAGCCCTTGGATCGTCTTCGTGACCTCCTCTGGACCCATTCCAACAATTCGATCTCCTTCTTATGCTGGGGATTCCAGAACTGGACACACTCCAGGTGGGGTCTCATGAGAGAGGAGTAGAGGTGGAGAATCCCCTCCCTCACCCTGCTGGCCACACTTCTTTTGGTGCAGCCCAGGACAGAGTTGACCTTCTGGGCTGTGAGTGCATATTATCAGTTCATGTTTAGCTTAAATATTAGTTTATATTTATGTATGCCCACTTGCTATCTATTTTAAACATGCCTTTCCGTGCATTTGAGGATTTAAGTCCTGGACCTGGGAATGTGGAGCACACACTTCCCAAGTGCTTGTCCATGGTCCCTGTGCTGTGATGAGTGACAGCTCCTGTCAGCTTTGTTCATGTGCAAATGCACTGCCAGGACTTTGCCACAGGTTAAATAGGAAGCATCTCCTTTCTCTTCCACCAAAAGTCATCCTTTTTCAGGGATGCACCAGAAGATAAATAAGGGAATACACCCCCTGTAAAAGAAGACCAGAGGCTCAAATATTCAAAAAAATTAAGAACCATTGCAGTGATAAGCTTGGGCTCAGCCTACCGGGTGCTGCATTGCTTGGGTATCATTGACAATTCTGCACCAGGGTGTTGGGAACCAGCCTGCCCCACTTCCATGGGGAGCCTGCCTTCACTTCATGTCCTGCCTTGCAAGTTTTTTTCTGCTTTTTTTTTTTTCTGCAGGTACACGCTGCTTCCCAAGGGAGTCCTCCAGATTACGGGACTGAGGGCAGAAGACAGTGGGATTTTTCATTGTGTTGCTACCAATATTGCTAATGTGAAGTTCAGCCGGGAGGCCAGGCTCACTGTATCAGGTTGGTACCAACAAATGCTGTCCTATCTTTCCATCTTTTTCTTCCTGCTGCTGGTCTGGACCAGGACAGTTAAAGAGAGCTTCAGGCTAGCAGTGCTGAGAAACCGTAGCACCATCCTTGTTCAGGCTTGTTATTATTTCCTGCCACATCAGTCCATTTGATGGCAGATAAATCTGTCTCTCTGCCTCTAAATTAGCACCAGTTTCTGGGTGGAGAGAGGACGGTGAGAAAATGAGTTACAGCAGCTTTACATTAAATAAATTCTTCTGGAAATGTGGAAGATTCATCATTTCCTTATGAGAGCTGCCCTCTCTGGAAGTAATTGCAGCACACAGGCTGATCAATTATTTATCTAATGGGAGGATTATGTTCCGTAGGCTGTTAGCATTGCATTGTGACAAAAGCAGGCTAACCTTTCTTTGGAAGATGAGAAGGAGAAGCCCTGAGCACCCCAGGCTGAATTTTGACTTGGTTTCCCATTCGCATTTGAAGTCAGTGGCTGGAATAGGTTTTCACCTCTGGAAGCTCCAGCTGAAGAAGCAGCAGTGCCTTATGGTCTCCTCTCAAAAAAAAGGGCCGCACATACTTCTTGTGTGGTTTCATGTTGCCGGAGGCAGAATGTGATAAAACTCTAAGGGAAAGCCAAAGCAACTCACATTTGGTTTGTTTGTGAGAGCACACAAAATGGTGCCTGTGGAAGGGATGACCTTGGGCACAGCCAAGGAAGGATTAGGGTGCAGATATGCTGCTACCAAGTTTCCATAGCTGTGCTACCCTCTGCTGACCCGCCCATTGTCTGTGAGGAACCCAAGCTTATCTCTTGGAGCCACTTCAACCAATAACTCATCAGCCAATTTCTAAACCTGATGTTAGATTGTCACCTTCTAGTTAGACTTTCTTCATTTGCCAGTCTTTTTGATTTAAAACACTTTTAGCTTCAAAAGCCTCTCCTGATATTTCAGTAGCTGTTCCTAATATGAAGTGGGTAGTTTTAACTCAAATCATACAACCCAGCCCGATCAAGTAGCCAGCAGTAGACAACACCTTTATGTCCTCTTCTTAGAAATGTCTTTGACATGCTCATCCTCCTTGAAAGGAGACAGGTCAGGTTGCTTCTCCTGGACTTCAGAGCACTTGTGGGTTACCTTCAGAGAAGATAAGAGTGCCAAAGAAGTGGTCACTTGCAAATTGTGGCTATGTCCTGCTGGTAGGGTGGCCTCTGAGATACAGGAATCCATGCAGGTCAGACCTTCCTTTAGATGCTGGGTACACACTGTGGTCCCCTGTGACAACAGTGGTGATTCATCTGTGGCTCTTGGCTGGGGGACCAGCCTAGATTCCTGGTGAAAATGGAATGGAGATAACAGCTTTGGAGATAAGAGGCAGAGGAAATCTGCACAGAGCTGTTCGGGTGCGTATTTCTCTGAGATTTTTTTAGTTGCAGCAAAGGGTCTTCCCCACCCTGTGAGCTGTGATCCTCCTGTCCATCAGAAACACATAATTGCTGGTGCCTGGTGGCTGGAAGCTTGCCAATGTACATTTGTACACAGCCTGCCTTCACCCTCCAAAGTGGCTGCCTGGCCAGTGGTTCTGGAGTACGAGACTTAATGCCTGTACTGAGTGTCCGATTGGCCTCTGCTGACTGTAGAAAAGCAGCACGTATGAAATGGGGTGGAGCTGAGGAATGAGTGATGCTGTGTATATCAACTCTGATGGGGACAGAAAGCAGGTTAACAGGTTCTGAAAGACCTGGGAGCTTTTGATGCCTGTTACTTATCTGTTTTCTTGATCTATGCGAACAGCAGCCACCTGGAGGGAAAAGAGAACAGTAAATTATCAATGGGGTGAAGTTCTTTGTGTCAGTTTACTGGTCTGAATTATTTTCTCTTACAGGGCAGCAAGTGCTAGTTGTTTTCATCTGACCATCCCTCATTTCAGATGGATGTTTTCCAGGTTTCCTGTCTGTGAAAAGTTTGTGGGTTTTCTCCTCTGTAAAGCAGTCAGATGATGTGATGAATACGGGCGCCGTGTGTGAGTGTGTGTTGAAGGGCTTGGACTGCGCTTCAGTGACTGCATGTCAGCAGAGCTGCCATAACAGGACATTTGCGTGCTCTGAGCCTCTGGAAAACCAGTTGCAGTGGGTTAAACCTCAGTGAAAAAGGTTTGTGCTCTGTGGTGTTTGCCAAGAGCACACAAATATCTGATAGGCAAGGACAGAAGGTATGTGCTACTGTGTACCCCCTAGGCTTTGGCCCACCAGCAGAGGCTGTGGTGTGCTGCAAAGGTAGCACTGGGATGTTTCTCCACTGGTGTGGGTGTTGTGGCAGTAAATCCTAAACTAACATGGGTGCTGTTGTGCACATGTCATTAGGCGTCATGGGGTAAGCAATATCTTGCAGATAGTTCTGTCTTTACCCCTTCTTGTAAAAGGAATGCTCTCCTCTTCATCATTGCAGGAGGCCTCCCTCTTTTTGTAACAGGGCAGCAACTTCAGCCATTGTTTCACCCACAGAGAAGCCCTGGGTCAGCCTCATGGGGGTTTCCAAGCCCTGGCTGGAGAGGGAATAGGGAGAGGATGGGAATGGGCTCTGGGTTCTTGTTCTGTGCAGGGCACTGCCACAGCCCAGCTGGAGAGGAAGAGAAGGGTGGCTGCCTGGAGGGGATGAAGGAACCTGCTCACAGCACTTTCCTTCCTCTCCTCAGCAGCAGTGGCAGGGCTGCCAGCAGCAAGCAGCACTGATATGTCTTCCAGCCCTCCTGATTGATTATTTTCAAGTGCCTGCTTAGCGGAGATGCTCCCGAGGGGCTGCCTGCCTCTCTGCACTGACACCTTTTCCGTGTGAGCTGCAGCTCTCTCTGCTGCTGTCCTTTTGATCAAGATCTAACAGCCTGTGCCAGCAATGCTCCCATCCCTGCTAGAGTGCCTGTCACTCCTGGTGGTGCCGGGGACCTCCCTATCCTCACCGCGATTGCTGCTGGTGGAGTCCCTGGGGAACATGTGCATCATTAGAGCCTTTTTTCTTTTCAAAACAAATTCCACCCCCGCACCACATTGCCCTGAACCCTGGTGTGCAACAGCAGCACTCGCCTACTGCGAGTCCCTCGCTTTGTCACTCCTTCCTTCCTGAGCCTGCATCAAAGAGCTTTTCTGGTTGGAGAAGGAAATCTCTTTCTCGGTGGTGGGCACGGTCAACCCCTTTGCATGGTGCTGGCATCTGACCACTGCGTCCCTGCTGGGTCATTGTCCCTGCTGGGTCACTGTCCCTTGCTGGTTCTGGAGCTCACACTTCTGTGGATGTTGGGCTCAGCGTCGAGGAGGCAGCAAAGCTGTAAGGGACCATTAAGTGTCCTTTGCAAGTGAAGGTGAGCAGTGGTGGTAGTGCCATTTCCAGAGCTGGACAAGGTTTGGCCACACTCAGGGAGCTGAGCCCCCACCTTAAAACCTGAATGCATATTTGAGATTCAGACTATAAATCAGAGAGTGGGTCTTTTTTTCAATTTTTTTATTGTCAAAATGAGTGTTTTATAAATTCCGCTTTTGATTCAGCTCCCGCTTACTGATATTCCTGGGTGACCTTGGACAATTCATTTCATTTCTCTGTGTTTTGAAATATTGAGATTACTATATAATACGATAATATCGTATTATTCTAAGCGTGAACATTTAGTATTGTGATTTAGAACAATAAATCTACACGGGTTTTAAAGACACTCTGAGGTACTGAAGGGGAAGGTATTGTTTTTCAGATCTCTTGGGGTTAACCAGGCGGTCATATGAATTTATTGTGCATTCTGGTTCTCATCAAAAAATCTGCATTTTATGGCTTGCAGTGAAATGCATTTAGTGAGAAAGTCAGCTCTTAAGTCATACTGACATGGTGATTTTTCTTGGATTTTGCCCTTTGAGACCCAACCTCTGAGTTGCTTTATCGCTCCCCATTTAGCCCCTGGAGGAGCGATTAACAAACGAGCTGTTCTGATCTGTGCTTGCCCTTCGCCCACTGTGAAATCCCCGACTTCAGCCCCTGAGCTGCTCTGAAAGGGTAATGCTAAAAATTGCAGGAAGAAAAGGAATATTTTCTTGGAGAAAAGCCCTTGCAGGTGGGTTTTGGTGCATTGCTTCTCTTTAACAAGTTTTTTTTGAGATTGGAAAGCCCACATACAGGAGTCAGCGTGGGATGCTTCCTATAGCAAAGCCTGACCTGTGGCAGAGCTCAGCTCCCCAACCCTCCCTGTGCCCCTCTCCTGCTCGGGGGCAGACAAGCAGCCCAGGTATTTCTGTCCACAGGTGTACAGAGCATTTTTGCCAGCAGCAGCTGTCAGATTGTTGAAATTCCTGAAACACTGGACTATAACAGAGCTCTTGTTGGACAAGGGGAGAAAACTAATGCAGAGATTATCAGTGTTCCTGTTTACTGATAAAGAACTGAGAATATCTCCTTTTTTGTTTTCTCCTCTCCTACTCCCAACAAATAGGACTGAAGGCTGAAAGGACCTTTTGTCCTTTTTAGGGACTCAGGAGATATGGGTTCAGCTGTGGTGGGCCTGACACAGGATGATGGGTTTGTCCCACAGTCTCCTCCTGTCTGGTGAAATGGGGTTCTTTTTGCTTATCCTGTGCCTTTCTGGTTTCCAGAGTCCTTATGCCAAGGCTTTATTTTATTATGGGTTTGAGCATCATCTTGTGTGATGGATTTCATTCTTGATTGCTGCCACTTGGTGCTACTGTAGTGCAAATAGACCATTAGAGATTGCACTGTGAGCAATGATTCCATCACAATTATATCACAGCAATGGGATGCATCCTCTCCCTGCATCTGGTTACACTGGAGTGGGCCAGGACAGAGGTGTTGTAAAAGACAGGGAAACGACCACCCTGCAGGCTGCAGGAGGAGTTTCCTCTCTAAAAGATCCTCAGGAGGAATCAGGGAACTGGCACTTTTATCACCTGTCGTGTGTGCCAGGACAGGGCTTTTGGAGCAAATGACACCAGCAGAGAGGCAGATTAAGAATTGTGGACTGCACGGATTCCTTTGTAGCTTGAGATGCTGAAAGATAAAGCATTTAATTCCATTCCTGTCTGCATGGGCTGTCCTGCAGCTTCTGTTCTCCCTATATACTATGTTTTTCCTGCACGTCTGCTGTCTATATATGGGTGTTAACAGGGCTGCTCATGGCTGGGTTGGCTGCCTGAGGGGTTTCCCCAGGAATATTGGCGCACACTTAAAACACGTTCAGACAATGTGACTGTCACTGTGCTCCTTTGTTTCATGTACATCTCAATTTTATTGAGGATTACACCGGCCACATCCTTTGTACTTATAGAATGTGTGAAGCCCCCAGTGTTTCCACTGAACAAGGGAGGATCTGATGCCTTTTAGTGATGATACTCTCTTTTCAGGCTCCCACTCCACCGTTTACAAGGACCCCATGATTCTCGTCGGTCCAGAGAACCTCACGCTGACAGTGCACCAGACAGCTGTGCTGGAGTGCATCGCAACGGGCAATCCCCGGCCCATCGTCTCCTGGAGCCGCCTAGGTAAGCCCCAGGGTCACCAGGATTTCCTCCTCTCCTCTCCATTCGCATTGTGTGAGAAACAGGCAGGTGCCACTGACTATTCTATGCAACAAGTGATTCACCCTTTCGTTTCCCACTGAAGTTAATTGTAGGCTTGAAGTGCTTTTTATCCTCATGTCTCCACTTTGTTTTTTCTCTCTGCCAAGATGCTGTTTTTACCTGTTAGAGGAGTGGGTTGATTAAACTTGGAGATGTTTCATGAAAGGTAATAATTTTTTCTTTTCTTGAATGACAGCATCTTCTTCAGCTGTATCAAAACCATCACCACTGTTGGCCCAGAGACGCAAAATCATACACAAGCATGTCTTTCACATAAAACAGACTTGAAAGAAACTGCTGCCTGCTCAGGGAGTTTTAAAAAATGTTGAGGAGAAGAGATTATTTAAAGCAGTGTTTCTGAAGCTCTAACTGAAAATGCTTGCTGCTAGGGTCCATGATGTGTTTTTTTAATCAGCATGGAAACCAGAGGTAGCGTCTGATGGCATCATACAAGTGAGGGAGAGCAAAGTGCTATGTTTGTCCCAGTTATTTTAAGCTCAGGAACTATTTTGCTCAGAGTCGTGCTTCCATTGCCTTCCAGAAATCTGTGCTGTGCAAAGAGCTGATGGCTTTTGTTTTAACTCTGCCTGTGGCACTGTGGGGTTGGGTTCAGTTAGTATTTCCCAAGCCCATGTGGTTTGCCAGGTGACGTCATTTTTGGGATGCTAATCTCCCCAAGTCCCCCAGGGTGGCTGTGAAGCACAAACAGGGATAATCCTCTCTCGTGCTGCTGTGCTGCTTGTGGGACTTCACCCCGTCACTCTCCAAGGCTCAGGGCCCAGCTCATGGGAAGGGTGACTTCCCACTCCAGAGCTGTCTGCCAGGGGACGAGGGCCTGTATCCAGCAGCAACTGCAAAATTTCTCTGTGTTTGCCCTGCTGCTTGCATCCTCTGGTGGCTTGTAAAATCAGCTGGTGTCTGCCACTGGCTGGTTTCTTTTCCTCTAGAGCCATAACTGTCAGATTGATGCTGTTTTAAACATTCCCCAGATAGGCTGTATCACTGTTTTGGTTCTCTTGGACACAAGGCAGCTCTGTGTTAGCACTCAACTATAATAAACTACTTTATAATTGCCTTAATTATAAGTGCTTATTACCTTCTTCAAAACACTTGTCTCTGTAGAGCAGTACAATAATGAAGATGTAATAGCTTTGTGCGATGTTTGTCTGGATGGCCTGAGCTCAGCATTGCCTTCCACCAAAAATAAATACCCTTGCCATGCTGCTTGCAGAATTAGAGACATTGAATGGGAAAGAGATTCCCTTATTTTCCCTCCCGTTTGACAGGAATGTTTCCTGTCCAAAGCATGACAAGATCTTGTTTAGTATTACACTGATCCTGGCAGCGATGTGGAGTACAGGCTGTCGGATGAGTTTGGTGGGTTTGTCATCTCTTTGTAGTTGTTTCGGAAGCTCTTTCGTGTCTCCATGTCTATGTGATCAGGAGGAGGGAGAGGGATTTATGCTGGACGTGGAGGTTCTTCAAGTATCTCTTATGTGTAGATGTGGCTTCCTTCTGTGTTAGGGTCTTTTTCCTGAGGTTTGTCCTACAGAGCTGGCTCAGCTTTAAATAACCGGTTAACTTAACTTCAAAAACACCCCGTTTCATCGACTTCCAGAAATAAAAAGTCCATGGCCACAAAGTCTTGAAGACATGCAGCTGATTTAGCAATAGACCTGACTTAATTTAAATGAGAAAGTCAGTTGTATCTTTCTTCCCTGGATGAAATAAAGAGGAGTCATGGCACTACCATTGTGCCAGGGCTTTGCACAGGCCATGCTGCCATTTTGGAGCATCCCTTGGAACCCCTTTGCTCACAGGTTTGATGTTGTGGCATTTCTTCTATCGGAAAGGAGCAAAAGAAGAAATTTGCTTTTACAGCTTTCTGGTGCGGGGGAAAGCAAGCCATAACAATATTTGCACTTTTTGCTTTGGCTTTGCTAAAATCTGGCTGGTTTTCAGCAGGGAAGGCTGCTATATTTTGTGTGAAGGAAATAATTCAAATTCGGGACCAGTTTTTGAGTGTCACGCGATCAGTTTTGAATTTAATTTCCTTGGGGATATGGTGTAGCTCTGACCACAAACAGAATTCCTGCATCTCACCGTGCATGAAATGTCAACATTCATTAGAGAGCAGGCTCTGAGAGAAATGTAAAATCATTAAGGGTTTGTTCAGGGAAGATAGGGCTTTTCCTTTCAGAGCTACGCACTTCAGGCTTGGACCTGTATGTGTGCACAAATGAGTATCCTGGGCACTTACTGCAAAGCCTTTTGATTGAATGACGATTTTAATGTATCCTTACCCTTTAACTGACAGGCCACTGAGCTGGCCTCCATAAAAGGTACCAAGGCAGAATAATAAACTATTTAGAGAGATACAGAAAAGTGAAGCAAGAGAGAAAAGACAGCGATTATCTGATATCGTTATACAGAAGTTGTCAGAAAGGGTCGCACAATGGGAAGGAAATTACTAAAGAGGGAGCCATTCAAGAAGTAAACTATACAACAATTGTAGGAGCCAATTAATTGGTAACTTATTGGACACAGAAGCTTGCAATAGATGGCTGACTGGTTGACAGGAGCACCGTTCCTGTGAGTGTTTAGAAATAATAGAGTAAATTTCACCACTTCACATACTGAATAGTCAACTGTTGCAATGTACTCTAAATATGCTAATCCACAGTGCCCAGTGTCCGCCGGAGCAGGAGACCCATGCGTCTAAAAAGTGGAAGGCTACTATGACACAATACAAAGAATTCACAAAAGACCTAAATGATCAACATTAGAAAGTTGTTACTTTCTTTCTGCTTGCTACTTATAAAAGAAAGCCGTTTGTGTCGTTGCATATTCATATCGCCTGGCACGTTTTAACGGGTCCCCGTAATTGGTGCCGGTGTGCCAATCACTTGGTTAGCAGGCAGAGAATGGACTCCAGAAAGCATCACATACACCTTGGAAAAATAAATAGAGTGGCTCCTAAAGCGCAGGCATCTTTCATCCAGGCATCACCGCAGTGGGGAACCTGGAAGCCTCTGCTTGTCCGTAGCCAGAGCATCTTTTGGGAGCATCTCCCATTTGGAGAACGGTCTCCTTTATTAATCGATTGCTTGGTGCTCTTCACAACCAGCTGAACCTTCTCCCTCTGCCCTCATCAATTAAGGATCAACAGAGAGAATCTATCAGATGTTTCCACCCAGGCTGGCTTGTTTTCAGCCCCAAATTTTCTTTTTTTTGACTTAATAAAAAGAAATGGAAGGTCGTGTCAAACAATCAGCAGTTTCTAGCCTGTGGGAACTGAGCGACAGTGTTAGCTTTTTCAGCCTTTCAGATCTCCTCCATGGAGAGATGACTTGCTGGTGGCAAGCGATGCCAGGTAGGTGGGTTTTCAGGGTTTGGATCCCTTGATCCAAGCCACTCTTCAGGTCTCCGTGTAAGGGAAACAGGGTTAAAATAGATAGCAACCTTTGCAAAGCAGGTGTGAGACATCAGTCACTCTGCACAGCACTTCTGCAAAGTGCTGAGCTTTCAGCATGCAAGGAATTTCTTGTGTAAATACTCTGTATTATTTATAGGTATTGTCAGTATTACTAAATTGGACTTGATATTAGCTGAAGTCCTTCTGACTGGTCACAGGACAACCCAGGTTGTGAAACACAAGGATAAGTAAAAAGAATGGAGCAGGCTGGGAAAGTAGAGATATTTCTCTAGAAGCCCTTTTCAGTGCTCTGTGGAAGGGAGGACTTGAGTAAGAGGCGTATGGGACGATGTGACACAGGGATCTTTGCTGGCTGTTAGAGGTGGCCATGTTCTCTGAATCAAATGGCAATTCCCCCAAGGTTTCTGAGTCTGGAGAGTTTTGTTCCTAGGAAAATGGAAGAGGCTTGGTTGACAGGAGACCACCATACCTTTAATTAATAGTTGGAGCTAGAGAGATAGCTGAGGATGTATCGAAGGATGTATTTGGACTGTGTGGAGTATCTGCTGCAGGCTGGGTCATTGCATGCTTAAATTATGTAGCACATTATAAATAATACAGCAAAACTACTGACGTTCCAATCACGTTTCTGTGGTATTTCTTAAGGCAATGATGTGTTGAAGCATCCACGTATGGCCACTTCGCATCTTTCACTGCTCCCATCCCTCCCTCAAGAGAGAGGTTTGATTTTTACACCTATTGTAAATATGGACTTCCAAAAGATCTAATTTAAATGATGAAATCAAGTTCAATTTGAATTTAATTCAGACCTCTCTACACTTCAGCTCAAATGATATTTGAAAAGAATGGTTCCTTCTTATTGCTCATTAAGTGTGGGACAGGTCGTGTTTTACTGTCCTTTTTATGACTGAGCCGTTTACGGCTGCAGTGACTTGGCCAGCTCTGTGATCATTTAATCATTTAATGACATTGTTTTCCTCTCACTGAAGGACCTGAGCATTTTTCTTTGCAATGCAAGAAATGAAGAGGTCTGGCGTTGCCTGCCTAATGAAGCAAGGAAGCCCTTAAGTTCAAAAATATCCTGAAAAACAATATATAAAGAGCGTGGCAGGAGATACATTTGTGAAGTGTTTTGTAGCTCCCAGTCCATGTTTTACTGGTGTTTCCTAGCTGTTACTCTGAAGTGGGATTCCTCACTTCCATGTCCCAGCCTTGCGAGCTGATAAGTGTGTGCTGCTCTCACTAATGCTGCCAGAGTCACTTGCTCTCCATCCCATCGTGTGCCTTTCCACAGGGATCCAAGCGCTTGTGGGGCAGCAGGTGGCAAAGTGGCGTTTCTGGGTTGATGGTTAATTTGTCCCTCTCCTTGAGTGCTGCTTCACCTTCCTTTTTCCCAATCTATTCCAGGACCTGTTGGTTATGAATGGCCCAAATCCTGGTAATATTCTTTATTGTGCAATACATGATACTACATCTAAAGCGTATGGCTGCAAGATAATTTTTAGCCCTGCATGCCTGAATTGAATTTCAGAGCCTGCCTGAGCTCAGGCATGAGCCAGGTCTCAGCCAGGGGCCATGTTTGTGTGCAGCAGAATCTATGAAAGAAAATTTTGGGGATAATGGGGTATCTCAAGGTGACTGCAACAGTCTTGTGGCAACTTGTATTTTCCATTAAGGTTTCCTGATGCTGGATTATACCAGACGCAGCCACTGAAGCGGTTGTGTGCTGTAAGTAGTGGTAACCAACCTGAGACTGAGGTCCTTCAGTGCTAAACATCCCTGGAAACTGTTCTGCCCTCTGGATCATGAGTGAGTTTTGAAGTGAGTTGAACATCAGGAGGTGGCCGGCAGGAGCAGAAACCAGCTAGAGCATCTCAGGGCTTTCCCCGTGACCCATTTTTTCCTTAAGTTCTGGTTTTATTTGGCTTCTTGCATTTCCTCAGCAAGATTATGGCACAGATCAACAGAACTCCTGGGAGGAATTCTTCAGATGAATTTTTCCTTTTACTAGCCACAACTTTGGAGCACAGACACAGACTCTTCTGCGTGCAGGGCTCAGGTGGGGAGATCACCTGAGCTGGTTCATTCTTCTCCTATTTCTGTAGGTTTTTTAAATTCCTCTGTAAGCAAAGGCAAGAGAGGAACTGAATTCCTGTTTCCCCCCTGATGAAAGTGTGCTCTCTTTAACTGCTCCTCCAGTAAAACTACTCCCCTGCTTTGCCCCTCTGCTCAAACAGCCTGACCCATGCTAAGACTGATTTAGAGCTGCCTTTGTCAGACAGTATCTTAAAACACAAACCAATGAAACAATAAAAAACAATAGCCTGATACTAATGAAACACATTGTAATTAGAGCTGGCTGGGAATTTTCCAGTGAAAACAGGCTTTGTTGGAAAAAAGGTGTATTCCCTAATACTGAACTAATTCACTTTAAGCGCTTCAGTTTTGAAGACCTTGTGCTGGAGCCCAGGTGTGGTGTTTTGGAAACTTTACTTGTGTCCTGCCAGCCTGCCTCAGACGCAGCACTTGGGATGGGCGCAGCTCTTTCCTGTTGCCCTACCAAGGCAGAGTTGCTGAGCTCCAGTTTAGAGTTTGGCTTCTGAGCCCTTAGCTATTGTGTGTCCAAGAGCTAAGGAATCAGAAAACCAGTGTTCATATAGTTTCTGAAGCCACAAAAATCCATCAAGGGTTAGCAGGCAAAAAGACATAACTTGTGGCTCAGGAAATACCCAAGTCATAAATTGCTGGTGGCTGGGAGAGTCTATCAGGGAAGCATGGCTGGAGGTTGTCTAGTCTTCTCCTTCCCAAAGCTTCTTTGTTGGAAATGGGCTGGTGGTCTGGTTGTCAGTCTAATGTAAGAATCCAGACATTGGCTTACAAAAGCTGATACAATTTAACTTGGTTTAACCACTCTATTGAACAGTGTTCTGGTTGCTTCATTTTAAGCTGAACACATAGTTGAAAGCTTTCATGTTTCCTCTGATGGTACTGTAGTTTTTCAGGCAGCACAAAGTGTTGTTTTGGGCAAACACTTAAGTGAGGATCCTGTTTTTCTCCAGAAGATGCTAAGTGCATCAGCTAAAACCCATCGACTTTGCTCTGCAAATCCCAGTAACGGAGCATGGCACCACTCCATAAGCGCTTAGATTGGACCTCACTGAAGGCTGTGCTCTGGAGAACCTCACTCAAAGGTCCAGCATGTGACTCTTATCCTTTTCCCCTTCTTTCAGATGGCCGCCCAATTGGTGTGGAGGGGATCCAGGTGCTGGGGACAGGAAATCTCATGATCTCCGACCTCACTGTGCAGCATTCTGGCATCTATGTGTGCGCAGCGAACAAACCCGGCACTCGAGTGCGAAGAACTGCGCAGGGCAGGCTGGTCGTGCAAGGTGAGCAAACCTGGGGCTTGGGGCACAGTGATGCCCACTTGGCTGTGTCCTCTGTACAGACTGTATGTGTCACATGGGCAGTGAGGTGGGTTGAGTTGGACAGATGGTGACTTTGCTTCTCTGATGGTATAATGCAAAGGACTTCTTTTCTAGACACGTAGTTTTCCAGGTGCATGTATGTCTCTGTGTTCCACGTAGATGAGTGGGAACCAGGTATCATTCACCTGAGGCCTCCACTGCATGGGTTGCAATGGTTTCCCAGCCCATCACAGGTATTTATTTGGCTTAACAGACTCTGATTGTTAGATATTATCATATTTGTATATCTCAGCAAAAAGCCTGAGCTGAATCAGTCAGTCAAATTCATCTCTTACACCTGCATGGTCCTTACTGATATGGGGGCACAGGCATTGTTCTCATATTGGACCTCTCTGCGTGTTCTCCCTCCTGCAGTGATATCCAGGACTAGGTGTCACTCGCAGAGTGTTGCTCTTCAGCTGAAATGACACCAGTAAGTCTAAAGCTATTTCCAAAAAGTCAGTGAGATGGGTTTTTTTAGCAATCGACACTGTATCTGAGCCCCTTTCCACGCCATGAGTAAAGCACCCTTTGGGGAAGATGCCCAGGAGATGCATATTTATCACCTCCCCCACATCAGCTGTCCTGAAATGCCACTTCTAAAGAGTGATTCAGCCCAGAGTAGAGATCAGCACTCGAGAAACCAAACAAATCCCCTCCGCGTGCTCCGTACAGTCAGTCTCCATGGCAAGGGGAACCAGGCAAGTGTTTCAGAAGGCAAACCCAGCTGGCAGAGTGCTCTGAATGGCAGCAATCTGCCCCTGATTACAAGCACTCACCTCCTCTTCAAGATAGTCCACTTAAAGCATCTCGCACTCTCATCAGTTCACTCATTAACTATTGACTGATGATATCCTGAATCTAAAATTACACACCTCCTGCCGGAGTGAGCTAATTGTACCTTTCATCCTGGTGATGGGGAAAGTGCCCTGTTTCAGCCCTGATGCTCACCTGACAGGTCCTGAGAGTCGCTGGTGGTGATCTAGCACCTCGCTGCTTGTGCAGCAGCCGTGGTTCCCTGGATGATGGCATCACTTTTCCTCTTTGCCTTGGGACCAGCGAGGAGCAATGTAGAAAGGGTGTTCATACAGGGCTGTTCATGACATTTGAGTCCCAGATGTTGATCAGACTTGAGAGGAGGTGGAAATTCCCTGTTTCCTTTGCTGTTGGATTCCTGGGTGAGCAATGCAACAAGGGGGCTCCCAGCTGGTGAGGGGTGGGCACAGTATGATTCACCTTATTGAGAAACACCAACCCAGGCATTAATAACACCCTAATTGTACTGATACAAATCCTTTAGAACTGTTGCAGGACAGCTCTGCATGTGGTGCATGTAACAAATGTCTATTAAACCCAAATGCCGAACTAAAGTCTAGGAGGCAGACAGAGGCAATAGAAATTACTTGGAAGATCTATGAAGTTGTAAAAATACAGCTATTGAATTCTGTTGACAGCTCCTGTTAGAAACTGGGAGAGAGCGGGAAAGGTAATACAACTTTTCATTGCTACAGATCAGTTTTAGGTCTCTTTGGAGATTGGACATCAGTTTCTGAGCAACTGGTCTAGTGCTGGAGTTCATCCGGGGTAGAATTATTGTGCATTTTCACCCAGGTAACCAAGATGAGAATTGATCCCTAAAATGGTGATTGCAGGGCCTTGCTGTGGAAGAGGGATGCTCCTGCGTTCAGCATTAGCATAAAAGTCGGCAGTAGTATGGAAAAGCATGGCTGGTGTGTCCTTGGTGAGCCCTTGGACGTGAGCTGCAGTTCCCAGGCCCCCAGCCTGTATTGCCCATCCATATTCCATGTGTTTCAGGGAGCTGTCGTTCCCCAGGGAAGGTAATGGCAGACCCTGGCCGGGCAGCTGGTCTTATCCCAGGTTTGCTCACCCTCCCTCTGGAAGCAGCTTTTCCTTCCTCTGAATCTCATTTTGCCTGAATTTTCCAGCTGAGAGGTACAAATGATTGCTGTTAGGTTTGTCTGGAAAGGAAACAGCGATAATGACTGACATGGGAGACTGTGGGTTTTATCTTTGTCAAGATGTCAGCGATGCAAATTACATCCGTAAGGAGAATAAAAGGAAAGAGCTGCTATCAAAGGCCTGGTTGGAGAGGAAGTTAACACAGGGCGAGGACAATGCGGAGTCCTCAAAGCACGCCAGGCCAGGTACTCGCTGCCTTTATGCAGAGACCCTTGAAGTGCCTGGAGGCACAAATTAACTTGCCCTGTCTTTTGAAGGAGTTTTATAGGTGGGAAACTGGAGGAGAAAGGGTGGTGGATGCTGTTATAAGGCAAGGAGGTAACGGGAGGCTGGGACTGAGACCACATCCTCCCTCCTGCTGGCAGCATTAGTCCTCGTCCCCATCACAGCAGCCGTGTGGGCAGAGATGTCCCAGCACAGGGCCCTTCTCTTGCTCCAGCAGTAACGTCCTTTTCCGTTGCGGGCTCTCCTTCAAATCATCTAATGCCGACTTCTTATCTTCCTGGGAATTCCTCCTCCCTCAGAGGAGAAGGCGTCAATCCCCCGCTCCCTCCCTCCCTCCCTCCCTCCCTCCCCTCCCCTGGCCATTTAGGCTCCTTTGATCTCTTTTGTAAGGTTCTTACACAAGAAAGTTTCCATTTTCTCTTCAGATCCCAGTGCAGCCATTTGAATATTGCTTTGTGCTGGGCTGCGAATGAAAGTCTCACGGGGGGAGTTGTCCAAGGGCCCGAATGCATCGCTGGCTGAAATGGAGGTTGTGCGTGCATGCGGTGCAAGGGAAGAGCAGGCTTTGGTGGCAAGGGATAAAGAAAATATATCAAAGCGCTTGCTCTCTACCTCCTGTGCAATCTTTTGTGGTTTTTTATGTGTTTGGTGTCATAACAAACTGATGGGCTGTGAATGGCCAGATGGTCACCAGTGTTCTCCACTCCACGCTTCATTTCCTCCTGAAAGCTATGCAGAAAAATGAGATCCCATCTCATAAATGAGTGCCCATCTTAAGGACAAGTTTTTGAAGGCTCTGCTGACAATGACTGCCTTGTTTGACTTGCTTTCTGCCAGCAGAACCAGACAGCACTCCTTGGTCCAGCAGATCCGGCCACCGCTGTGTTTCCTGATGTTTCTTCTATCCTTCTTGTTTGCTGGCATTGCAAACCTCAGCTGCGGGGTTGAATTCATCAGCAGATGTACTGCAGTTACTGTGCTTTAGGCTTGGCTCTATGGTACTTGGTTTGCTTTTGAGTTTAGCCCTAAATTCATGCTGCAAAACCAGCTTCAAGACACGTGTCGTGGATCAGCATGCCCCACAAAGCAGTCTCCTTCCTTCCCACGTTTTCCTTCTCAAGAAAAGCCACCACACAGGGACAGGCAGGCACTTGGATCTCATCTGTCAGGATGCTGGAGTGAGATGGGGTACCTGAGCCCTCCAGAGCATCTTCCCAGAATCAAGCCAGTAGCTGTCATGGGAATATGTCCCACTGCTGCGGAACTCCAACCTTGCCAGGACAAGAAATTCCTGATACCAATTGAGAGCTGATGGTCAGCCTTCTCGAGTGGTGTCTACCTGTTTCCCAAGGTGCAGGTTCTATATTGGGTTTTAATAATCCCACTAGCTCTACAAATTAATTAAGTAACTATTTTAAGTATCTGGGCATCCTCTGTAGTCAATAGAGAGAGGCCAAGTGGGCAGCAGTTCTTTGTCTTAAATCTCCTGTCATCTGATGCTGTGCTTGACTGACTTCCCCATTGACCTGTCTTCTCCTTTGTACCCTTATTGTAGGTTCCAGTAGCCTAATTTATGAGGTTGTGTACTTTCCACGTTATTCTTTCTTTTCCTCACCCCAGCCTCCCTCCCTCCCTCATCCTGCCACCCTGGCTACTTGAGAATTGATGACTGCTCTGTGCTGAGGTGCAAGGGACAAGGAGTTGTCTGGCACTGGTGCCCTGGATGTCAGTGTTCCCTGATCCTTAGGACAGCCCTTCTTGGTGAACTGCAAGAAGCACCACGCTGCAAACACAGCAAGGGCTGAGAAACTCCCTGTTACTTTGGGGGGCACAGTGGTGGCTGGTAACCACTGGGATGAGATATCCCCAAAGAGGTGGAGCCAGCCTGGATCTCCTGTTGCAACCCACTGTTATGGTGCATCTTCATGTTATCACAGTTTGTTGAGCACAGTAAAAGCTACTGAAGCTCTTTGTTAACGATTCTGGGGGTGGTATTAAGCATTATTGCTTTTTGATACCAATGTCACGCATTTAAATATTCATTAAAAATGCATGATCCCCTCCCTCCCATTAAGTCCCGAATAATCAACACTCTAGTTTTGTCATACTTCCCAAGTCAGCGCTGGATTCTGCCCACTTCTCCTCACCAGGTTTGAATCCTTTGCTCTTAACAGCGATATTCATCAATATCTTGGTTAAGATTTTCCTGCAGGGCTGAGAGACGTTTCCTCTCACTGGCTGTGATGGCCTTTTGGCACATAGGGTAGAAGGAGGAGAGACATTCAGGCCCTTGCACCTCCGTGCAGGGCGAGATGAGCATTGACATGGTGCTCTATTAATTATGAATGACGAGGGGGTGAAGGGCTTGGCTGAAGGCAAGCCTTGGCTTCTGCTCCATTCTCTCTAACCCAGGGCCAGGGGTGGCAGACTCCTGGTTTCTGTTGAAATCATTAGAGAGGGCATGGAGAGGACCTGGGGTGGGAAGAGCAAGCATTCTTCAGCCCAGAAAGGGAGCCATTTTCTCTGGGTCACGCAGCAGCAGCTGTCTCAGGGCACCTTGCCTGGGGACGCTGGTGTGAATAGCGCGTTGGGTGACCCCTGGTCCAGGGTAGCAGAGGGACACCTCCTCGTGGCAGTGTCAGTCCCCATGTTAAGACCCTGGTGGCACGTGGACAATGTCGTTTCTCCGATGCTGTCAGAAACCAGTGATGTGGGAGCCTTTTAATTCCGTGGGTTTCTGCTGCAGCCTGAGCCTTTTTTGCTGCTCCAGCTCCACACTGTTGCCTCTTTTGCCTCCAAAGGAGAGGGAGGTGAGACCTGAGCAGGACAGAGTGGTGCCTGGAGAACACCATGAGGAGCAGGAACAGCAGAAGGACTTCCTGAGTATTACAGGGAGAGATGCCAACTGAGCAGGGACAGCTCAGCACAGCAGAGGTGGGAGCCGTTCAAAGGAGTGGCCGGCTGCTCCCCAGAGAGTTTAAGCAAGTTAAACAGCGGCTGAGGTTTTGATCTGGTTGTGTTTAGCGAGACAACAGAAAGGAGGGATGGCAGAGGGGAGCGGGGAACTGGGGGACCCGAGGGGCTGTGGTCCTGAATAGCCTCGCTGGCGCTGAGCCAGTGGCTGCAGCTGCGCGTTCGTTACCCCCGAGTCACACGCGACACCGCTCCAATTACTCCCTCTTGACACGGGCTAATAAGGGAGGATAAGGAGAGCCAGCGATTCCAGAAGGGTTACGCTGGATGCCTCTTACCATATTTAAACTTTGTTACTGCTGGAACAAACGGCGGGTTTGAGATTTGGGGAAGCAGGGGGCAGGCAGAGGCAAAGAGCCAAGCGGCAGGATCTTTAATGAAGCTACAGTGAGGAGCTGGAAGGTGGCTGTGCCCTTTCTTGGCATCGGGGGTTTGCACCTGCGAGTATTGTGGGTGCAATTGGTGAGCCCAGATGAAAGCGAGGAGGTGCACAGCCACTTGCAAAATAATTGCTGCTGCAAAACCACGCCAGCACAAAGCGGGGGGTGAGAGGTTAAGGAAGTCTTGAAAATCAAGTCTCTAATGCTCTCACTGTATGCCACAAAGGGAATGTTCACTGCAGGGAAGAGCAGGGTTTGCCCTTATTTATATCCATGCTTCCAACTTGTATTGAACCCATCCTGAATTTTAATTTAATTTGTAAGTCTAGGGGGTGGGGGGAATTGCAGGAGGGAAAAAGAAGGACAAGAGATCGATTGGCACCTGGGGAAGTTTAGCAGGAGATTCTGGAAATATGTGTCCATTAGGTTGCTGAGATCAGGTTCATTAGTAGATCCGAGTGCAGGCAGAAGTAGCCTGACAATAAACTCTAGCGGACACCCCCTACCGCTAACATAAGTCAGACCTGCCATGCTCTGCTTCCCTTTGATTATCAAAAATGAAAGAGAGGGCTCCTTCGAGGTAGATGGGCTCTTCAGTGAATTTTGGTGTTTCTCTGCTTGTAGGACTTGCAACATGCAGGACTTTGCTCTAGCACACAAATGCCTTGTTGCAGCACTAGCGATGCTCTTCCCTGGTATGCACACAGCTAGGGAAGAGTTTTATCACCCTGCTGCTGCAGCAAACCCTGATGGGGGGTTTTGGCCATGAACCACGAGGCTCTGCTCTTGCAGAGCTGCTCCTGCTTGCAACCTGGCCACCCCATGACACATTTTGCTGGGCCAGTTTCATAGAATCATAGAATTGTATGATTGGAAAAGACCTTTGAGATAATTGAATACAACTGTACCTGTCCACTACTGAACCAGATCCCTGAGCACCTTGTTCACCTATCTTTTAAATACCTCCAGGGATGGAGACTCCATCATTTCCCTGGGCAGCTGTGCCAGTGCCTGAGAAGCCTTTTGGTGAAGAAATTTTTCCTGATACCTAAACTGAACCTCCCCGGTGCAACTTGAGGCCATTTCCTCTTCTCGTATCACTTGTTACTTGGGAGAAGAGACCAACTCCCACCTCACTACAGCCTCCTGTCAGTGAGCTGTAGACAGTGATAAGGTCTCCCCTCAGCCTCCTTTTCTGGAGGATAAACAGCCCCAGGTCCCTCAGCCACTCCCGTAGCACTTGTTCTGCATCCCCTTTCCCAGCTCCATTCCCCTCTCTGGATGCGCTCCACTCCCTCAATGTCTTTCTTGTAGTGAGGGGCCCAAAGCTGAACCTGGGATTCAAGGTGCAGCCTCACCAATGCAAGTACAGGGGAACAATCCCTTCCCTGGTCCTGCTGGCCACACCGTTTCTGATCCAAGCCAGGACACTCTTGGCCTTCTTGGACACCTGGGCACACTGCTGGCTCAGTTTGCTCCCTTCTTCCATCCCAGCATCTCTGCTGGTGGCAGAGCCCACCAGCCCCATGCTTGGAAATGTGCTCTTGAGGGGAACTGAGTGTATATCCATGGATAACCTCGCTTTTGTTGGAAAAATCTAATGCAGCCATCCATTATGTGACACTGGTCAGTAAATAAATTATGGGCCCGTACCTCTTGTCTATTTGCCTTCGTTGCTGCTGCTGCTGCCAGTTCCACCTGATTTTAGGTTTCAGCTGCAACATGGAGTATATTTATCACTTTGCCCTTTGAAGCGTGACTGCTTGAATAAACTCACCTATTTGGCTCGTCTTTCAGACCCTGCCTTCTGTACGCTGATGCACTGTTTTATTCTGATAAATGATTTTAAATCTATTTTGAGCTGCTGGAAGAGGGGGAAAAATCACTTTCTGTTTAAAAATATTCTTGTAAAAGGTGAAAACATTTGGTTGCAAGGTGAGCAGCAGTTCCGGGCATGGTGGAGTCTTCTGCAAGGCTTGGCAGGACCCCAGGGCTGCAGATCTGGGGTAAAAAAATCTCCCCAGTCTATTGCTACCAGAAGATTCTACAGTAAATATGATATTTACTGGGGAAAGAACAACCTGCCTGATTGCTGAATGCACATCCATGCATTTCTTTCCATTTGCAAGCAGTTGGCTGATGCCAGAGGGGTTCTTTGGGCAAAGCCGGGGTGCTGCCCAAGCTCTGCCAATAAGGAGACATCAGATCTTCCCACCCGCAAATACTCCAATTGCCACGTGTAGCTGCTGCCTTCCTTCATCAGCATTCTTCGTACTGTCAATACGTGCTGATGTTTGCAAGCCTCCAGAGCACCTTTCTGCCAGGTGATGGTCCTGCGTGGTGCCGCGCACTGCCAAGGGTTGTGCGTGCTTTCCGTTTTGTGCATGTGCAGACAACCAGAGATTGCTGCCCTTCCTGCTGACAGGCAAGATGCGTTTTTAAGTAACCTTTGTCAGGTATGGATTATTTTGCAGCATTGGGGTTGCTTTCAGTGGGAGACTGAGGAGAGGTGAGTGGGCTCAGACCCTGTTGCTATTCACCAGAACCCTGCAGGACTCAGCTCTCCATACAGCTCTGAGATGGCCTTCAGTGAAGCCCTGACTGCCAGGATGGGCAACCACATTGCAGCATTGCATTGATTGCAGACACAGCATCCAAACCGTAGTTATGTGCTGCCTGTGCTGTGGGTTGGCCAAGAATCCCATGTTCCTGAGGCCTATTGAAGCCCAAGCTATGAGGTTGCTATTTGTACCAGGATAAAGTGGGATCTTCACAACTTTTCTCACCCTGCTTCTCCTTCCTCCTTGCAGCCCCTGCAGAGTTTGTGCAGCATCCCCAGTCCATTTCCAGGCCTGCGGGGACTACTGCCATCTTCACGTGTGTGGCCCAAGGGGAACCCCCGCCACAGATCACTTGGCTGAGGAACGGGCAGATCCTGGAGACAAGCGACCATATTAAACTGAAGAATAACAACAGGTAAGTCCTCATGCTCTGGCTGCTGGGACTGTAGTGTGGGGTGAAGGGCAGCGTGAGACACAGAGCTGCGTTTTGCCATTCCTCACTGTCCATCTGCACACACGTAGGACTGACATTGCCTACCTGATGGTCCAGAACTGTCCCTGCAGGTGTCAGGCAGAGAGCAACTTGGCTCACACAGGCTTCAACTTTTGCACAGATAGTGGATCTGAGGCAGATGTGTGTAGTAGTTCCTTCGGGACTGGTTGGTGAAGGCTGGCAGAGAGCAGCTGGGTCTGCAGCATGTCCTGGTGAGCAGTGCAAGCCCTGCTTTTGCCATAGCCCCGTTGTGCTGGGCGATGGCTAATGTGCTCCAGGGCAAGAGGAGCATGAGTGGTCCAGAGAGATTGCAGCCCTGTTGCTTGAGTGCCTCAAAAGAAGAGTGCTTCAGAGCTGGCTTGGCTTTGGCAGGCAAGGTGCATTGCTGTCACGCATCCCTCAGACTGATGCAATGCTCCCTCACGCTGCTTTTGAGAGGCTGAGTTAAAAGCCATTGTTTTGACTCCAGTGGGAAAGGAAGTGGGAGAGATGTTGACTTGCTTTCTGCATTAACAAAGAGATAATGTGAACCTGGTAATGTCCAAAAGCAAGTCTGTGAATTTAATTTGGCCTTTGATATATTAAAGTACTGCTTCGGTCATACTAGCTGCACTATAAGGCTTCATTGCACCAGGACATCAGCGTTAGACTTTGATGATGCTGGTTTCTCTTTTGTCTTGATCATCATCTGGGTATTTCTGGAAGGACCCAGTGTTGTCCCTGGAGTTGGCAGGGGCCACACTCATTCCTCAGTGGAGGTACCACGCTTTAACCCCTTAACATTGACCTGCCTGGGTGCGCAAATGCAAATCCATTTGAAATAATATTTGTGTGGAAGCTGACTTTCACTGAACTTCAGCCTTTTATCTCACCGGGGGAGCGAGTTTTCTCTGAATACTAAATAACTACATTTTTGTGCAAGGAGATAGGGATATTTGTACTTAGGTAATGATACAGTGGGATGCACTTAGTGTGAAAATTGCAAGTTGACAACATAGTTTCTATGGAAGTAGCATGGAAAAATATACAAAAAAATAATAGTACCTGTGTTGTAAACCTGAATTGTGGGTAGAAGTTTGTACTCTGTGGTGTCATAGCTGCTGTCTGTATTAGCAGATGTGTCTCATGAATGCAACTGCCCAGCCTCACTGGAGGGTCTGAACCTTCCATTTAGGCTGTTGGGAAGTGCTGTACAGGCACCATGGTTTGTTCCTCAGGGGAGAAGAGTGGGTTTATTTTTCTAAGTTTCTATATAGTGTGGCTTTTTGTTTTCAGATTTGAGGCTTTTTTAAACCTTTGTTATTTGAACGATAGAAGGATGTGCGTTGCGAGCAGCATAAGGTGTGTGTTGTAAAAAATCTTCTCAATCAGTGGAGGTTTTCTCTGAGCTGAAAGTTTTTTGGGCTTCAGGGAACTTTGTGTGTGCACATACAGATGCAACTCAATGCAGGCTTGTGGTCTTTAGTTCAGTGCATGGATTTCTGAGGCATGTCTGTCTGTAGGATCTGAACAGAGCAGAAATGGGAGAACGGAAATCAGTGCAAACGGAGTCAGAAGTGACCAAAGACTTTGCAAGCAGTCATTAAATCCATGACA
Source organism: Dromococcyx pavoninus (assembly GCA_033558185.1). NCBI lineage: Eukaryota > Metazoa > Chordata > Aves > Cuculiformes > Neomorphidae > Dromococcyx > Dromococcyx pavoninus. The sequence continues at coordinate 241,984 of JAUMJL010000945.1, forward strand.
AAACTCACACTGAATTCAGCTCTGCATCTTACCCAGATATCTTGCCTGTGAAATCATTCTCCTTCACTGTTTGAGGAAAATAAAAGCAGAGTCTTAGGTCACGGACGTGTCTCCTGGCCAGGGCCCTGTGCCTGGAGCTGCTCTACATGCGCATGTGAACTGCAACTTGGTGAACATCGCTGTAATCGTTTTCTTATGGCAGTCATTTAATGCAATTTAGCATCAGTCTATTCCACTGCGAGTGAAATGATCAGATTACATCGCATCTGGCACAGGCGGAGGGAGCTCAGCCAGTTACTGGGGCTCAGCTGACACGTGGCATCTTCTCAAGCTGTAGTAATGCGATTGTAAAGCTGAGCCCTAAGGCCATTGTGCTTGACGATGTTGAACTTTTGGCTTCTTTTGCACTCGTCTTGGTCTACTGTGACCCCCACCTTCAGGCAAGTGGCCGTGCCTAGTGGCTTCCAGAACTGTCAGTCTGAGAAATGCCCTCGCTGGTACAGCAGGGCTGGGCACTCCGTGAATTGGAGGAAACAGACCAGTGGTTGGGTTTTGCTCTGAGCTTTTCCAAGTTGTCCTTTGTTTCATTCTCATGGGCATGACTAAGTGCTGTAACCCACTTAGTTCCAGGCAGAATCAGTTTGTGATTGTGGCTTGGATTTATCAGTCCGTTGCACTTGGAAAATATTTGTCCGTGTAAAGATGGATCTCGAATCTACTTGTAATGAAGCTACTAAACTGCACTATGAGCTTTTTAATTAGATTACATGGTTTCCTAGAAAATTCATTTGGATTAAAACTCTGCTTAATATGGCAATAAAGGTCTGACTGCCCCCAAAGGGATTTTTAGAAAAAAAAAAAAAAAAAGTAAATCATCCCAAATCATATCACGTGGTAATTGATTGCAAAATGTATCATTATGAGCAACTTCATTCTTGTAAAAGAACACAGCTAGAAGTGAGGTGCAGACCTACAGAACAGGGTGTGTTCAAGATGCTGCTCTGCTCCTGCAAGCTTGAGGCATTGCTCCTGTAGGCAGCAGTGTGTCTGTGTAAACCCACAGCCAGTGGGAAGAGCTGTCCATCAAACTCTTGGCTTCACAAACTTGTGAAGGGCCCTTTGTCATCTACATCACCTCATGCCCTCTCTTGTATGCAGTAGCTGCAAACCCAAGGAGAAGGGACTTCAGAAACCCATCGTTGCTGAGATGGGACAGCAGCTTCAGGACTGGATTCGTTGCAGATTGCTGCTGGTACAACATCAGACAGTCACTTGCCAAGCAAGTTCCAGCCTTTCAGCGCAGTAAAATAAGCCTCACGGGCTGCATCCAGTAAATACCTCTTCCCTCGTGGTCCCTCAAATGCGAATTCTCATCACCTGATGTGTTGACGGTTTCTGGGCACATTAGCATTAAAGATCAGCCTTCTGCTGTGCCCTCTCCAGAGGTGGTTGTTATGTTTTGAAAATGCCAGCTGCGTGGGAACAAAATATCCAATCGAAGATTAGCAAAAATCAAAAGCAGTCCTGGGATAGCGGGTAATTGTTAATGAAAAATGCATGAAGGCTCAGGCGTAGGGAATTGTGGGCTTTTCCATTAAAAGCTGTGAATAAAAATCACTGAAGGAGCTGCTGATGGGGCTGTCTTGCCATGTGATCCCCAGGTTGGGGCCAATAGCTGTTGGGGTGATGCTGCTCTGGACCATGGTCTCGGATGGAAAAGCTGATGGAACCTTTGTGACTTTGGTGGAGCCCAGCAGCTGCAGGGTCTGTCCCTCTCTTTTGATCAGAGGTGTCATTTTGCCTGTGCTGTTCCTGGGGTGATTCAGATTAATCACAATACAAATGCCTGAGAGGTGGAGTGGGCATTTCCAGCAAAATTCCCACCCAGCATCACCAGCCCGTCCTGGAAGCAGGCTACAAGAAGAAGGAGCTGTTACTGGCCAAGTTAATTGTGGGCTTGGGCAAAATCATGCTTTCTAGGTTATTACTTCAAAATCTACAAGGAAGCATGAAATAGTACCTGAATTACTGCTCTGAAAGGTTTATGGCCTTTCTTCCCTTGACCCAATCAGGTTCAGGGGGGTAATTTTCAACCTAGAAGTATATCACACTATGGGGTTTATATTGCCGTAATAGCAAGGAACAAAGGCCAACATCTTCAGAGAAGGCAGGAGCTAAATATTGATTTTCCAGGAAGATTTTATTTACAAAATGGTAATAAGGGACTTCATTTGTTCCACTGGAAAAAAGGTTTGTTAGAACCTGGGCTCAGGTGGCATTTGGTCCCCTCAGTGACCTTTGCTTATGAACTGTCTCCTTTTTAAATTCTTCCTCACTGGTTTGCACTGGTTTTAGTGCTCTGGGGATGACTCACTTCAGGGGTCATAAAAACTCAAAGTTCATCAGAGAAAATATTCCTCCATAAATAAACTTAGCACAACTTTGCTTTACTTGCACTAGTTGTGTTGCTTAACCCTATTGCAAGCACTTGAGAGAGGACAACCCTTTTGGTACTAAACCCATGGAAACTACAGCCTGTTGTTCACAGGATGGATTTTTTCTATAAGACCCATCTTAGCTGGGTGCAGAGAGATGCAGGTGGGTTTGTACATCCCCTCCTGATGTACACCCCCCCCCAAACCTTGAATTGTAGGGATCTGAACACCTTAAGAAGGGACAGACAAGCTCACGGTTGGACCCTCTTGCCTTAGCCATGAATGTGAGGGAACAGACCACATGGGAAGTTGGAGACGCTCACTTGCTGAAGGTCTTTTGCATAGAGCTCAGTGCTGTGCTAGGAGGTGCTCCAAGGCAGAGCTGAGTTGCAGCACCAGCTGGATGTGTCCGTCCTGCCTGGTGTGGACCAGAGCTGAATAGAAAACACACCATACAGCCAAATTCCTGTCCTACAAGACTGTGTCCTCTCCCAGGGGTGTGAGAAAGAGCACCATATCTAACCAGTTTTGCAGGCTGAGGGTCTGCCAGCACTGGTGGGCTGGCTTCCCACGGCAGGGTGCACCCTGCTGGGACCAGCAGCATCCCTCCAGAAACTGTGCTTGCGTGAGTCCGTCGTGCAGAATCAGGCCGGGGTCCTGGCCAACAGGCTGCAGGACCTGCTAAATGTAATCCAGTTTGTGCCAGAAGAGATCCTTCTGCCTACTGGCCCAGTTTCACCTGGGAACCCCTGCATGGTATTTCATTTCTAGAGGTGTAAGGACATGTTTATAGAAGGCTGGGGATGATCTGCAGTGTCCCTTTGGACTGGAGAGTGTCACTCTTCAAGCTTTGCACATTTTTGTCAGCCTGAATGAGGCAACCTTCAAATACAGGGCATTTCTGTGAAGCTGCCAACTGCACTCAGGGGGAAAAAGCCCCTTTCCAGCACAGCACCAGCCAGCAGCCCACGAGCGGTTCGTTCAGCACAGTGTGGGATAAACGGAGGCAGAGCAGAGCATGGGGATGGGGATGGGGCGTCTGAACGGGGCGCTGGTGGCTTTCTGTAGCTGCTGGTGCTTAAAATGCTCTCCGTGCTAGCCACAGCCTGCTCTCTGCATTAATTTCATCACACTCCCTCTTTTGTGCACCCGTGTGCGCACGCATGCTGACATCCTTCCAGATGGGCCCCTCTTCTTCTTTGTGCTGCTGAATCGATGAAGAGGCTTCCTTCAGTTCTCAGACTTTTTCAGAGGAGCCTTTGGAAAGCCGATCTCCGGTCACTGGCCCGGACCCCTGACCCGAGCCAGATCAGTCATCCTGATTGCCTATGAACTGGGAAGACAGCTTGGGAATACTGCGGCTTTCGAGCACTTTCAGCTCAGCCGGGTGTGAATCTGCAGCAGCTCCTCTCCCCACTTCCATCAATGCCTGTCAGGGCATTGTGCAGAGATGTGATGGAGCCCTCGGCTCGCCGAGCAGCTTTGGTGACCAGCAGAAAGCCTTCTGGCATCTCGCCTCGTCTGATGTGCTCACAGAGCTGCCAGTCTGGCACTCGCGGGAAAGTTTTCCAACAGCAGATGTCCCAAAGTGACAGATTTTTTTCCTGTTGATGGGAAGAAATAAAAGGACACTGCATATTTCAGATGGTTGACATGCAGAGACACTCTGTGTGTCCTTGCACAGTGCACAGCAACTACACATTTTCTTTTTGTTTGAGCTTCCTTAAAAAAAAAATTAAGGGAAAAAGCAGCAAAACCTTGGAAAGCTGCTGGACCTGACCTGCCGTGTCGCATCCTCCATATGCCGGGGGTTGCGGTGGGTGAAGTCAGGATGAATTTGTCAATAGTTAAGATGAAAATGGATACACAGCAGAGGTAGCAGCTGGGATGATGCTGGTGTTCATGTAACTCGCTGCCAGCTCCTGCCCTCCTCATCGCAGCTACCAGTGTTCTTCAGAGCTCACGCCGGGGCTTGCAGGGAGCTCGGCCGCCTCCTCTAGGGGTCTGCCTGCCAGTGTCAGTGGGCCAGATGGAGAGAGAGAAAACCTGTATCCTCACGAAGTTGGTGTTTGGACGCTGGGCATTCTTCTTGCCAACTTCATGGAATCATAGAATGCCAGGTTGGAAGTAACCTCAGCGATCATCTGGTGCAACGTTTTAGGTGATCTATAGTTTAAATGAGATGGCCCAGAAACCTGTTGAGCTGAGTCTTAAAAGTGCCCAGTGTAGAGGAATCCACCACTGCCCTGGGGAGATCATTCCAATGTTTAACTGTTCTCATGGTGAAACATTTTCTTCTGGAATCCAATTGGAATCTCCCCAGGAGCAACTCATACCCATTATCCCTTGTCTTTTCCATGTGACTCCTCATAAAAAAGGAGTCTCCATCCTCTTGGCAGACACCCTTTATGTACTGGTACATGGTAATAAGGTCTCCCCTAAGGCTTCTCCTCTCAAGATTGACAAACCCAGTTCTCTCAGCCTTCCTTCTTATGGTAGGTTTCCTAGTCCTCTCATCATCTTAGTAACCCTTTGCTGGAACCACTCCAGCCTGTCCGCATCTTTTTTGTATAGTGGGGACAAAATCTGGATGCAGTATTCCAGGTGTGGCTTGACAAGTGCTGAGGAGAGTTGGATAATGACTTCTTTATCTCTGCTGGTGATGCCCTTCCTGATGCACCCCAGGATGCCGCTGGCCTTCTCCAAACTCAGTTTCTGCTCCTTACCCAGGTTTATAGACATAGCCAAAAATGCAGTTCTTTTATTGACCCCGTTGCCTGAGCATCATTCCAGGTACCACGGGCCCTACGTTATGCATGGTCAAGGCTCTTACTGTGTGGTGCATCCAAACACAACCTTGGGAATCTCAATCAAAGCGCACTTCTCAAAGCCTGAAGCAAGTTCCCAGCTGCCTGCCATGTCTACTTTGGGGAAACGTATTTTATTTATTCATTGAGACTTGACTGTGCCTGACAGCATTACCAGCCATCCTGGCACCTCTGCAGAGAGGCAGCTGGGATGTCCGAGGCTATGCCCATCTCCGGGTCCCAGTGGCCAAGTGCTACCCTGCTCCAGGACCGCTGGCATCCAGCACATCATCTGTGTCATGCAAGAGGAGCTTCGCTCCCGGGAGAGGATGTCTTTGGCCCCAGTATCATTCTGTTGCCATCAGGCTCCTTGCACCACTTTCTGACCAGGCTCCCTTCTTCCCTCCTATGCATCTTTTCCTCTCTCTCTGTAAAGCAAGTAAATACACCTGGAGGCAGTGGAGCCAGATACTCCTGGTTGTTCCAGAGCTGCTTTGTGCTTAGGAAGCTTAACGCTGCTCGTGACTTGTGTGCCAGCCCAGCCTGGCTGCTCCTGGGTGCCCAGATGCACAGCGGCCGTGTGGAAATAATCCCTGCATTGACAGGGGTGGAAGGAAGCGCCTGTGCTCCTTCCACACATCTGCTTTATGCAGAGCTGCAAGTACAGCTTTTGGATGGCATAATCCTGCCTTCTGCCATCTGTCCTCCCAGGAAGCAGCCCTTGTTGACACAGTTGAGCCACACATTGGGGTCCTTCCTCCCTGCACCCACCCCCCAGCGCTGCCTTTCCCCTTCTATTTAATCAGATATGTTGAGCCTGTGGCTATGAAGGGAGCTTAGGGCTGATTCTCTAAAATCACCATATCAGCTGAAACCATCACATTTGATATTCCATTTACAATGTTTCCAAGGAAACAAAGGCACAGGACATAAATATGTGACTGTTAAACATTTTCTTGCTCAACATGGCCCTGATAATTTGCAAGGCAGAAATATGAATGTTAAATCAAGAGCAATAATAAATTTTAATATAGGAAGACTAATATTTTGCTGCAATTAGAAAAAGTGTTCCTTCTGACATACAGACAGGCGAAGCTAGATTATTTATCATTTCCACTTTCCATGTACAATTTTTCATTTACATAAAGGGCAGCTTTGATTGTGACTTCTGGAAAGCCATGAAGTGCCCCTCACATCAGCAGGGGTGCTTGGGATTTACTCGTCCCAAGTCCACCGAGAATTCACCACAGGAGAAGAAAATAATTTATTTCTCCCTAGAAACAAGCAGGAAATGTGGATTTGGTTGGGTTTGGATCATTTCTTACAGAAAAATAGCAACCAAAAAGCTCGTGCAAGCTGTGGTGTAAGCCAATGAGATGATGCTGAGGCTTGGAGGCATCATGGTCTTCCAAGCAGTCATGCCGAGCCAGAAACAAACCACAGTTGAAACAAGCTGGGCAGGACTGGAAATACAGATGCACAAATAGGGATTAATCCTGAGTGGTGCACGTATGGGTGGTGCTCTAAAATGGAAGGGGAGGCAGTGGTGAGCAGTGTTTTATTCACACAAATTGGATTGCGTTTTTCTGGGCTTAATTGCCGAGGGAAGAAGCAAGTCCTGAAGGGAGCAGAACTTTCAATGATGGGTCTCTGTTTGTGAACAAAATCATAGAATCGTAGAATCGTTTGGTTGGAAAAGAGATCATTGAGTCCAGAAAAGCTGTTTTGTGTGCTGAATGGTGAGATAGAATGAATGTGTTGCAGTCAACATTTGCTGGCGTTGTTTTAAAGACATTGGGCAGTGCAACCTTGTGCTGGCCCTGAACTTGCTCCAGTTGTACTCAGCCGTTGCCAGAGAGTCATGCAGCTCAGAAAGAGCCTTCAGTTCAGGTGCCCAAATGTACAAAGACTCTGGGTGTCCCTGTGCCAACCAAGCCACTAAACACCCCTCCATGAGGTGGTGCAGGGACAGGCACTGTGCTCAAGAACGCACTCGTTTGGGAGCTGGTACATCACTGGCTTTTCTCACCTTATTTAGGGATGTTTTCCATCAGTGTCTGTATTTATTTGGGGGGCTGAAAGCAGCACCTAATTCTGGTGTGGAGGTCCCCGAGAGCAGACTGGAGGCACTGTCCTGGTTGCTGCCATGGGAGAGCAAGTTTTGATGCACCAGCATCAAAGAAATGCTCAGAGGTTTTGCAGACAAAACCTGCAACTTGCTCATAGGCTTTGGCTTTTGACTCGTGGTGATCACGTTTCTGAAAATACAGAAGCAGGAGCTGAGGTTGTAACCCTGCCAGATAGGTCAGCTAATCCCAGTGTTACCCTAAGACTGCTCTAATGTGCTATAATGCAATTAGAGCATCACCAGAGGGCTTTCTGCCCACTCTTGATTAGACTTGGCTTAGCAACTGCATGCGGTGCCTGGTTGGGTCTCACTGGTGTGTGCTGGAACTAAGCTGGTTAAAGCTGTTTTGGGTGTATGGATGCACTTGCCACAGAGCTCTCTCTGTAGTGGGGTAGGGCTCTTCCTGAATTCAGGGCCTCAGATCCTGCCATTCCCCATCATACCCTGTGTCCCCATCTGGCTGTACTTGAACCACAGCCTCTGCAAGTTGAGACAATCTTCTCAGTGTTAGGATTCAGGGAACGATGCATCCACCTCCTGGGCTTTTCCTTCCCCGGAAGCACCAGCCCTGAAGCTTTCTGTGGAAACAGAGGCATGTGGGATGCTCTGCCAATCAGAGCCAGCATGGGGATCGCGGCATGGCTGGGAGGGGAAGGACGTCCACCGCAGAGCACTCAGTGAAATACTTGTTCCCATGCAGCACTCTCTCCATCTACGGGATCAACCAGGCGGATGAAGCCATCTACCAGTGCATCGCCGAGAACAGTGCCGGCTCCACGCAAGCCAGCGCTCGCCTGACAGTCCTGTGGGCAGATGGGCTGCCTGGCCCTCCGCAGAGCGTGAGGGCTGAGACGGTCTCTGCAACCACCATCCAGGTGTCTTGGAAAGAGCCTCTGCAGAACACCAAGGAGATCATCGGCTACGTGCTTCACATTCGGAAAGCGGCAGGTACAGTGCTCTACCCACTGCCCAGAGCATCCTCAGCCTTCCCATAATTTAGCAACGCGGCCCAATAGGTAAACCAGGGCTGCACAGCAGTAGACAGTGCTGCCACCAGTGTTCTCCGTCAACTCCATGTTTCTGAAAGACAGAGTCGAGGCAGTAATGCTACTGTAAACATCAAAAGGGTTGGGAGGGTGAAGCTGCATAGTCAGATCTTGCTGCCCTCTTAGGTCTCTGGCAAAGCATACAGAAATGTAAGCAGAAAATCATGTGGGCAGATACATATCCACGTTAGGGACCAAAATTACCACTTGGCACATCTGTTTAGTCTCTTTACCTCTTGCAAAGTCTAACGCTGCTCTGTTCTCTCCTTATTTGCATTTCAGATCCCGCAGAGATGGAATATCAGGAGGCTGTTAGTAAGAGCACCTTCCAGCAGCTTGTGACTGATTTAGAGCCCTCAACCAGCTACAGCTTTTATATAAAGGCCTACACCTCCCGGGGTGCCAGCAAACCCTCAGAAGTCACAGTAGTGAGCACGCTGGGAGAAGGTAAGGAAAGCTTTGTGCTTGGACCGTGAGATGCTGAAACCTGCTGTGCTTAGCAGCAGTGCAGATCACCCCAAATCCCACTCTGGAGTGCTTTGGCACGTAGCCTGTGGTGTTGATGCTCCTTGTTCCTGCTCCTCCTCATACTCTGGGATAATGTTTAAAATTCACTTGTATCATTACACAGGGGCTGATTTCTTGCCTTAAATGCAGCATTGCCTCTCACAGCTGTTGTTGTAGCGAGGGGGGAGTGCAAGTCTGGCTGGTCTCATGCATTGCAGCTGCTCTGGGCTTTCCCTGCTTGCTAAATGCAGATTTCCTGCTCAAGCAGCATGTCAGCATCCTACAGCAGCTCTGGGACTCACAGCTCTTACTTGATAGGTGCCACACTTAATATTTGAGGGTTTTTCTGCTCTACCCTGGAGAAGTCGGACTACAGCTAAGTCGTCTTGAGCTACAGATCCCTGTCTTTGAGCAGCCTGTGGTTTCAGTGGGAAGTTAGGGTGATCTCCAAGGCTTTTTCCCTGACTTGGCCTCCCAGCTTTGGCCACCAGTTAGCTTCCCCAGTAAAAAAGTGTGTGTTTTAAAGCAGGACCCTTGCACACAGGCACCAGGCAGAAACCACAGCCCCAGTGTGATCTGTCATCTGACAGTCTAAGAGCATTTTCCTAGAGACTTGTGTACCTTTCCAACACCTCTGAATCCTGGCTTATCTCACATAGTGAGACTTTCTTAGGTTCTCGTGAGCATTCAATAATCTTGAATGCACAGCAGAGAGGGCCTTGGGTGTGAGGATGTTATTTAGGATCAAATGAAAGAGTGCGTTGACTTCCACGTGGAGGATCCTGTTCTCATTCCATTTTCAGCCCTTGCAGATATTTACTACAGCATTTAAGCAATGATGCCAATAAATCCTTGCCCTGCTGGGTTGTTACCCTGCAAGTTTATTTTCGTTGGTACTCCGCAGGGAATCAGTCACCCTTGGAGTTTGTTTTTCCTTCCAATTTAGAGATGGGAGGATGGACTAAGGCAAAACTTGAAACTCCTTGACCTGATACTCTAAGTTGAGCTACTGGAGTTAAAAGCCAGACATGCTTCATAGAGCTTGGTGTTTCTGCAAGAGTCTGGGTCAAGCTAGAGAGGACTTTTTGTCATTATTACCATCAGTCACGACAGAAATAGTTAGGTATCTGGTTACAGGATCATAAATCTCCTGGCTCTGAAGTTTCAAGGCATCACTGTTCTGTTCTGCAATCCTTAAAAAAAATGGTTTGTCCTGGGTAACAAAGCTTCAGCAATTAGCTCCACATTCAGGATGGACAAACTGCCCTGGTTAAGATCACTCAACTCCCATTTGCTTTTGCCTTCCTTGAAGGAAGATAAAAAACATTTTAAAACTCCAGTTCTGGCTTGGTTTGTTTGCTTTGCTTCATTTGGGTGCTTGTTGCCTTCTGCTCACAGAGGAGAGAGTGGCTCAGAGAGCCAGAATCCAGTGGGTTTTGTCACCAACTTAAGGTTTCGCTGCAGATTTGCGTCTTCTCCCAGCCAAGCCATTTCACCCCGTGCCTCCCTGAGGTGCACCAGAGAGCTGTGACTCCCCTGGGTGTGGGCAGCCCTGGATCTGTGCAAACAACCTCAGAAAAGGACAGCATTTGTCCGACACGCCATGTCCTGGCTTTGCCATCCCGGCTCAGCGCGATGTGCATGGGAGATTGTGCGAAGACCCATGGTGGCAGGACCCCCTGCGTCACCTCACTGGTGTGTCCTGCCTTGTGTGGAAAGGACGCAGCGGGTGGATCTGCCAGCCAGGGACAGCTTGGCAGAGCTGGGGCAGCACTTATCGGAGCGGCCACCAGAGATGCTGTCAGCTGCAGACTGGTCTGAACGACCTTGCTCCGCTGGTATTGTCTGGAGTAGGAGTATGGTGAAGGCACTGAGGAGCAGGGCTGGTTTTGGCTTGGGGCTTTTCAGGGCTAGGAGTATGCTTAGAGTGCACTTGTCTGAAGCCTCCAGTGCTTTCTTGAACTGTGGTACTCCTTCCTTTGTGCTAATTTTAGTTTGAAAGTAGAAGGGAAGATACCGTAGAGAACTACCCAAATTAATCTTGTCCTCCACAAACCTCTCTCAGTGGGAAGGTCCTCCTGTCTCCTCCCTGTCCTTCTCCTTTACACCATTTCACAAATGCCGTGGTATAAATCTCAAACCCTCTCCGCTTCATTAAGCAGCACACACTCCTTGTTCTTGTCTTTTAATGCTTTTTAGGGTTTTCTCCAGGACCTTTTGACATTTCTCTAGGATGAAGACTGTTCCTTTAGTCATCTTCGGCTAAAGACGCCTTCAAGAAGAAAGTTGAAATGACCTGGGGAAAATTCCAAACAGCACGGAAGAGGATAACAAGTATCCCAGCCCTTAGCATGAGGGAGATGCCTCAATCACAGTAGATCCGTATTATGTCTTATATATACTTCTGTGAAGCACCTATACACTGCTGTGTGTCCATCTATTTATACACACATGCAGATATACTCCATCTGTATACACTTATTTGTGTAATGACATTATAAAGAGCACATGCATTCTGCGAGTGCATACCTATAATCAATATTATACATATATATACTCAAAGTTTGAATAAATACTATATATTCCATACTTTGAAGGAGCAATCTTCTTGTGGTTTTTATTAAATGTAAGGCTCTGCAACCGTAAAATAAAGCCAACTCTTCGCAAATCAGGATGGCCCACAACAGTGTTTCTTTGTCCCTGTCCCTTTCTGTGGCACTTTCACCTGTCATTTGGAAAATTATGCATTAAGCAAGGGTTCAGCTTCCTAGAGGGGAGATCCAGAGAATCCCTAACATTGCCCTAGAGGGAACTGGGAGAATTAGGAAAAAAAGAATATTTGATTGGATTGCAAAAATATGCAGCCTTGGGAAGAATGGTACATTCTGGTATAAATAGAATTTACTCTGTGTTTGGCACCTAGAAATTGCTATGTACGGCCTTCCCATCAATAAAATGCACATTAGAATAAATCCTAGGAAGAAGATGAACTGCAACCTATTTTTTTCCTGTTGGCACCACTCAGGCAGGATGGGATCTTGTTAACCTGACCCAGCACAGCTGCTCTCTGAGTCTTTCCTCCTTAAATTAACAGAGATTCTTGCCAGTCAGCAGGGGTTTGTTCTTCTCCCCTGCTTATTTTGAGGGCATCAGGCAAAGCCCCTACAACCTAGAAGAGAGCTTCGTTTTGAGAAGAGACAGCATTGCCCAGACTCTCCTGCTCACCAGGAGAGATGTCTTTCCTTCCCCTGAATCTCCTCGCGGGAAGCTTGAGCTCTCAGTGCTGGGGAAAAGGCAAACTGTTGTGCTGTGTCGTTTTGCCTTTACAATTAAATGGAGGAAATGCCCTTTTTAGCTCTCATCAGTCTTAGACTGACACGGCCACATTTCATCCACTCTTCACCATCGCTCATTATATGGCTGTGCTGAACCCTCTGCCAAAGGACGCCGTCAAGGCCAGGTTTGCACTGCTCATCCTTTAGAGGCCCTTGGGGGAAAAACAAGACAAAAAGCAGCACTGGCCTAATGCAAACCCAGCAATCCTTCTATTTGGGAACTTCTGGGCTTGTAATCATGTGGGACTGGAAAAATAGCTCTGCCTCAAAGCCTGGAGGCTGCTGGAGAAGCGGGGCTGTTGTTCTACTGGGTAATATTGCTGCGGGATTTACCTGCGCTCTCTGCCTGGTACAGAAAACCCTTCTCCCTCCTGGTGCAGGAACAGAGCCCTGGGCAGGGCAGAGCCTGCTGTGCCTGGTGCTTTGCACCTTCTGAGTGGTGCTAAAGGCTGGGAAACTAATGGGAGCTTTTGGCCTGGGGCTGTTTTGTGGGAATGAGGTGAAAAAACATCACTAGTGGAATGTCCTGCTGAGACACATCTTTGCCTTGGTGTGATCCGTGTATGAGCAAGGGAGGGAGAGGGGAAGGAGGAGGCTTGGGGGAAATGTGGTCTTGTGTGTGCCAGCACTGCACAGGGTTTGGTACAGAACTGGCTTTGAAAAACTCAAATAGTTACATCACAAGAATACTGGTTTTATTTTGCAAATCTTTGCCTCTCAGCCCAGGTAGATGGGGCAGGATGGGCCAGACAGCCTTTTGGACACCTGGGGAGGAAATGGCCGTGACCCCATGCTATGGCACATCCCCAGAATGAGGGCAGGGTTTGGGGCATTTGACTGGAGCAAAAAGCATCCTGGTGGCCTCGGTGACACTAGGCAGCGGCAGGGACATCTTCCCAGCTGAACCCCTGTGTGCCCCCAAGGCCAAGTAAGTGCCTGCCACAGTTGGGCAGGGATCTCAGGCTGCTCAGGTATTTATGGCTGTTAATGATGATGCCCTGTTTCTCTCCTGAGTGCCCAGCAGAGGATCACAAACCTCCCTCCAAAAACCGCTGGGGGAGAGCAAGCTGCTATGCACCCTGCAAGCCAGCGCAGGTACCAAGCATGCTTTTAAGATGGATGTCTCCAGCTCCATCCCTTCTGGTTCCTCCCCTGGGGCATTAATCATTCTGAAAGGTTCTTGCTACCCTCAGGGCAAGGGCAGTAAAGTGGAATTTGGGAATGCATTGGCAAAACCGCTTTCTTGCCCTGACCGGAGAGGACTGAGCATCAGATTGCAACTGGAGTGTAAAAGTGGCCTCCTTGCATGTCGAACCAAGCATAGGTAACCCTTGGATGCTCCTACAGCTCCCTGAAGAAGTTCAAAGCTGTTAAATCAGGATCCAGTCTGATCTGATTCCTCTCCATCTCATCCAGCACGTGTTTTGGCGCAGTGACCGCAGGGAAAGGCTGCTGGGGAATTTTTCATCATGCAGACTGAAAAAACACGTGCAACACACTGTCTTTCTTTCTGTTTCAGTCCCAGCCATGCCATCCCTTTTTATTAAAGTCATTAACAGCACCACTGTCCAGGCTACGTGGGAGCCCTCCATCAAACTGGGCCAGCACGAAGGCTTCAAGCTGTATTACCGCAAGGTCCACCTCTCCCAGTACACAGGCCCAGTGCTACTGCCCAGCAACGTAACAGCCTACAACATCACCCACCTGGGTGAGTATGGTGACAGCTTGATCTTTGTCCCCTCCCAGTCCTGGGAGAGCCCGTTGTGATTAGCAGGAGGGAGCTCGGCCATGTTGACAGCTACTAAACAGGAGATGCTGCAGCTCTCCCCCAAGATTTTGGGGTTCTGTCCCAGTAGCAGATACTTGTTTCCAGCATCTTGTGTGTATTTGGTAAGATGTACATTACCTAAATAAGTACCACTTGGGGGGATAACGCTGAGGAGTAAACCTGAAATGCTGCTCTTGTGTCTCCCTCAAAACAGATGCGTCAGTGGTGTATGAAGTCAAGCTCCTCGCCTATAACCAGCACGGGGATGGAAACTCAACTGTCCGCTTCGTGTCCTTGAGGGAAACTGTGGAGAGGACAGGTGAGATGGGACATCAGTCTCAATCATGGTTTGTGAAAACCTCTTTGCAGGAAGGTAGCGAGGTCAGACACCTCCCCCCGATACCCAGGGCTCTACCCCATCTCATTTTCAGCCCCTTATTTATTTTCAGCATCACAAATAATGGTAAAGTGAAACTTGGTTGGACCAGGACCACCTGGTGCTGGTGGGGGTGGCTTCTCCCGTTGGCCCTCATTAGCGAGCCAACACCCCTTGACAGCAGAGTTCAACCTGGTAATTTCTTTACTAAGGAGGAGAGGACAAACCAAATTGGCAGTTTTGTCCCCTAAGCTTGAGTGAGAGGCGAGGCCGTGAACATGAACCCATGAATCCCACTAGTGCGATCCTCAGGTGGAACATGGTGCGCTGAGCACCTCCGCTCTCCTGGAGCTCTCCTGGATATCTCTTGGATATTGCCCTTCACTGGTGCCAGGAAGGGAGGACTCATGGCTTTGGAAAGATGGGCTGCAGAGCATGAGCACTGCATTATGTGGCAGAAAAGGGGAAATCTCTAAGGGAATCTCTAACCTTTCGTGTTTATCTATGTGTAAAAAACATCCTGCTGCTCTTGGAAGCCCAGGTAATGGGGCTGTCTCTCTATGAACCTTTCAGTCCTGCACTTGCTGTGATGTCTTCCTGCTGTACCAGGAGCAGGGATGCTGCTTTGGTAGACAGTGACTCCTCCCAGCTCTCCTCCCCGCTCTCCTCTTCCCCATACACAGCTCCCAGTACCATGCAGACTCCACCTTTTGCTCTGGGCTCCCCAAAGGCTGGAGGACTACCAGGCAAACAGCACCACTGACCCCCTCTCCCCTTTCTTCTGGCAGTGCTGAATCCCCCCTGCGATTGCATGAAGGACGAGCAGAACAACAAAACCTCCACCACCGGCATCATCATTGGGATCCACATTGGCGTCACGTGCATCATATTCTGCGTCCTTTTCCTCATGTTTGGGTACAGAGGAAGGTGGGTGTTGTTCACAAGGGGCAGTGGTCCCTAACCCTGTGCGGGTATCCCTGCTGGCATCTTGCACCCCCAGTATGATGATGGGATGTTTCCCATGCACGTCTCAGGATGTGCATTCCATGGTGCACAGTTGCGCAACCCGGCCCCTGTGAACTCTGGGTGCTCTTTGCAGCACAGCTCCTGCCTCCCTCCCAGGCCCAACGGGCTTCTCCAAATACACCCCACATCTCTGGTCCCCATCGAGCGACCTGATACTTCCTAGGAGCATCATTATTTCTGCTCTGGCAAGCCATGATCCTCAGTGTAAACCAAAAGCCCTTTTATGGCAAGGCCCAGAGATGTGACATTATAGGAGGGATTTAAGGAGGGAACATAGCACAGGGATAAGGCAGACTCAGGCTTAGGGGAAGGAAGCCGCAGAGAGACCAGTTTTTCTCACCCTCAGGCTCCATCTCTTTATGTTTCAGGCTGCTGATGTGTAAAAACGTGCAGGAGCAGTTGTCAACTCCACAGATCCCCAGGAGCCAACGGAATGCCACGGGCCTCATCCTAAATGGCACTGCTCGCAGGGACAGGGACGACCGGGATTTGAATGGAAAGCAGTTGGATATGAATGAGCTGGAGAGATTATTTCCAGCATCCCCGTCCCAGGAGCAGCAGGATAAGGGAATAACGGTGAGTCCAGTGGCACGGGATGGGGGCACACCTGGCAAAAGCAGACATGACTGCATTGGCCAGCATCACTGCATTGTCCCCTTTCTCTCTCTTCAGTCGGTTCACACCCCACCACCCACCCATGATGACACCCAGCTGTCCACACTCCCTCTGGATGAGTTCAGCATCATAGAGGAGCAACCAGATCCCCTCCTGAAAAGCTCCCACGACGGCAGTCCTGCTGCTCCCGCTCCCAACCATGGTCTCACCAATGAAGGATAAAACTGCCAAGACTCGAATCCTCTTGTAGGAGTCACCAGAGACCAAACCCATGGCTGGTGACATCCTTACAATGAGTCATCAATCTCAGGTCAATTGAAGATTTCTACGGTCTGATTGTTATTTTTTTGTTTTGCTTTATTTTTATATATATATATAAATATATATATATGTACACAGCCTTTTGGAAACTCTGTGAATTTGATCTTCCTGACCTCTCTCAGGCCTCTCGGTGCGTTTTTTCCGATGATGGCTTTATCAAGACTGGTCACGATGGATTTTTTCCCTGCAGCTGCTAAGTAAGACTCCTTGGCAGAGTTTGGTAAACTCTCGCGTCTCTGACAGGCTGGGGATACGGTGGAGCCTCCTTCTCTTGGCATCCCTGATCAGCAGCTTTAGGACTACTTTTTGGATCTATTTTTTATTTCCAGAAGACGGGATTCAGAGAAGTCCTTCTAACTTGACTCCAAAAATTGAGGCCCAGGAAGGCCATCTCTTCGTGGATTTATTAATTTTTACACTTTCTCTATTTCTCAGGATACTTTTTTGCTGATTGACTCAAAATAATATGAAAAAAAGGAAAAAAAAAGAGTGTGTGTGTCAAAGGATGCCTGAGGGCTACTGACAGACTTGGACAGACAACCCCAGTGAACTCAGAACCTACCTCAACCGGAATGAATGTCTTCTGGGAAGCAGAATTACCTGCGTCTTCCTTTGTGTTCAAAAAAACAAGTAGCGTAGCACTTGGTCAGAACAAGCTTGGTCCTACCTCAGCAGTCATGCTCTGTTCCTGCCGCCGCGGTGGTTTTGTTGTCGTCGTTCCCGTGTAAAGCACTTCCAAACCTTTGAAAGCAATGTTCTACCTCAAGCGTGATAGAAGCTCACGCGCGCGCGTGTGTGTGTGTGTGTGTGTGTCCTCTCCTCTCCTAATTCCTGCCTCTCCCATGCAGCGCCGCTCGAAACGAGGTGCTTCACTAGTGTTATGAGCTTTACTTTGAGGCACGTAGCGGCGCTCCAGTGTGAATTCTGTGTGGCAGAGATTCGTATCATGGTTTGGTGTTTTTTTTTTTACTTTAAAGACTGTTGAGGCCATCACAGACACGTGGCTCGATGCCCTGTGGCTCGCCAGCACTGTTGCTTTTGCAGGGCCAAATTTGGTGCTGGTGGTGGCTGCCTTGGTCCATCCTGGGTGTACTCAGGATATCGCTCCCCAAGGCTGGTTCCCGGAAGGATGATTTATGGCATGTGTCGGCAAGAGCAGTGTAACACACCCCTGGGAGGCGGGAATCTGGACATCACCATCCTGTCCCTTCAAAGCCCACCCTGCCATCAGGAGCACCTACAAGGAAACCTTGATAGTGCACTTCCCAAGCCCCTTGAGATGCTACTGAGCTGCTCCCAGCTCCTCCAGTGTTTTTCCTGCAAGCAAGGCCTTGTCCAAAGGATGAGATGAGCCAAAAAGGGCTCACTTCCCTGGGAGGGAGGGCTCCCAGGTGGTGATGCTGGAGGATGCTAGGGGCTGCCCCTTCCCCATGCCCAGGCTGGGCAGAGCAGCTCCCAACACCAAAGAGAGGGTTTGTGCATGATGCCCCCTCCAGGGACTGACCACCAACTGCCACTGTGGGTTTTGGGTTGTCCTGGCACAGTGCAACCTTGTGAGTTGGTGTGTGACCAGCATTTTCCATGGGATGGGGGCACACACAGGGACAAGGAAGTCCACCAGCCAGTGTTGGAGGGCAGCCCTTTCCCTGCCACACGGGTTGGTTAAAGATTTGATCTTTGCGGTGGTGGGAAATCACTTGTCGCTGTATTTGCAAAAGGACAAGTGAAAGGAATCAGGAAAAGGAAATAAGTTTAAGTTGAAAAAACAAGTACTAATTGTATTTTTTTAAATGGTACCAGTGGGAGAGTCCCTTGTGTCAGAACCATCCCCCATCACCTTCCCATTTGGCCATGGGATGCCACCGCTAATTGTGTAAACAATACAATGCCCAGGACGATAAGGCCAAGATCTCTTCCCCTATGCTGTGTCCTGGTGCTGGGCTGGGTTAGCTGTGAGCAGGGCTCTGGCCTTCCAGGTCACATCATCTTGGTCTAAGCAGATGTCACGGCACTGACCTCGAGAGCAAGGAGCTCTTGATGCTTGGTGTTCATAGCCCTCACCCATTAAAATTCCTCCTCCTGTAGAAATTTTGCAGGACAGTAATGTAAACAGTTAAAACATGTATTAAACCCCCAAAGAATCTGTCCTCACCCACCAAAGAGGGTCAGTGGGCGTCTGAGCAATTCCTACTCACACACACAGTGGGGGGATGCTCCCTCCCACGTGATGCAGGCCCTGGAGAGAGCTGGGAAGGGACCTCAGGGGGACAGCGCTGGTGGCACCGCACGAGACTGGTAGCACAGCCCAGACCGTCGTGAGAGCTGGAGGGTGCTGGGGCTCGAAACTGGCAGGGTGGAGGAGGAGGTGCCAAACAGTTATAATCGAGTTATCTCATATCAAAGAAATCCCCAACTCCTCCTGCTGTCCTGCTCCAGACCAGCTTGTCTTTTTATTGTTTCTTTTTGTGTGTGTGTAACGCCGACGTTCACATTGAATAAGTACCTTTGCCAAAGTGAACACAGAATTTAGAGTAGCTTTCAGCTCAGACTTCCTGCAGCTGTGAACATGCTATTAATTTAATATCATATTATTGTGATATTGTAATAGTAACAAGTATTTGTCACTACTTCCTTTTATTAAAGGGAAACGCGGTGCCATTTCAGTAGCTGAAACACAGTAGTGTGTCCAGAATAGAGCTTTTTCTTTTTTTAAACAAAAATAATTATGCAGAAATGTAATGGCTTAAACCAGCGCAGCTGATGTGTTGGTTTGAGATGGTTGAAGATGGATGTGAATCTTTAAAGAATATTTTTTAGATGTGTAGCTTTTCCTCTTTTTTGGGGTTTCTTTTCCGCTCTTGTCAATCCGTACCGTTGGGACCTAATGCAGACAGTTGTGGCAGTTCAGCCCCCAAAGCTCTGAGGCTGAAATCTGGCGATCCAGCAGGAGGACGTGGTCTTCCCTGAATTATCCAAGCCTCCCAAGTCCACAAAGCTGGGCAAAAACCTCCTCAAAAATTGCACATTCTGGCCTCTGGCTGCCAATTCACTGGAGAAGCAACTGTAACAGCCCCTTTTGTGTCAATAAATGTCTGAGCTGGGCTGGAGGCAAAGCTGTGCTGCCTGGAAACTTGGGAAAAGCTCAGCTGGAACATGCCTGGGTTTAACCTGTAAAAAAAAAGAAGGAAAAAGGAACAAAGAAGGAGCTTGTGTTTGGTTTCAGTGTGGGGCACAGCTTCAGGTCTGGCCTCGGTTCATCCCAGCTGCTGCCCCGGGCTTGAAGGGAACCGCAGGATTTTTAATCCTGTGCTTGGGATGCAGTTGAACTCGGGTGGAGAGGTAGGACTGCAGGTCCCCATATGCTACCAGGGGCTTGGATGCAGTGTTACAGGTGTCAAAAAATGCTTCTGTGAGCACTTACTCGTTTTCACAGGATTAGAGGCTTCTTCAAAGGAGTTACCACCAGGCTTTGGCCGGGCTGTTGGTTGGACAGGAGCCTTGCTGCTCTGTGCATCCCCACAGCACTGGCAGCTGCTCTGGCAACTTCCTGGGATGGACAAGCCCTCCTGAGCCTTGGGGCAAAGCCGTGCTGTATCCATGCAAACCCTCAGGGCCAGGACTGGACGGGTGTGCGGGCATGGGGCTGTGCCACAGCAAAGGTGCTGGGGCATCGTTTTAAGTCCCCAGATAGAGGGGAATTGGCTGTCCCAGGGGCTGTTACCCGGGTCTGGCACCCATCTTTGCCCGTATGCTGGAGATCAGCTAAGGGCAGGCGGTCCCTTCACTCCCAGAGTTCATTTATACACCTTGAATATTTAAGCAACAGCTTGCCAGATTTCTTCTTTCTTTTCTTTCTGCCCTTTCTTGGTCGGAGGAATTGGAGAGTTCTATCCAGAGCTAAAATGGGCAGGTGCTGGATTCAGTGCAACTGCCCGCGTTTGGGGTAGGAATCTCATCCTCCAGCATTTCTCCCAAGCAAATAATGCCACTAATTCAACTCACTGCCTCTTCTTGGCAGATGCTTTTCTGGCTGTGGTGAGATGAAATCACAGTGAGAAATAAATCCAAAATCTGATTTCTCTTTTCTTTTGATAACCCATAGTGGGCACAACCTATCTCGGAGCTCTCCAGTTCACCAGAGATGGCTGCTACCTCAGGGATAGTATCCACATCGGCTTTAGTTGAACAGGGAATAGTTTTATGCTGTGACAGGGTATTTTCACGCTGTTGGATTCAGGTATTTATTTGTCTACCGTACCTTTATTTTTCCTTGATTTGTAAAGATGCTGAAATATTTAAGTGCTGGACCAGTTTGGGACTTTTAAATCTTCCACCCAAAATGATACCAAGGGACTGTACGTTTGAAGTTGGCAATAAAAGAGGGGGGAGAGAGAGGGAGGGAGAGAGGGGGAGAGAGAGAGAGAGAGAGGGAGGGAGAGAGAGAGAGAGAGAAAGAGAGAGGCAACAAAGTGTTGTTGCTTCTGGATGATGAAGGGAAGGGTTTTGCTGCCCGAGGGGGTAACAATCCCACAGCACTTGGGGTGAATTGAGGTGGTGTCTGAGCCCTCTCCGAGCTGACTGACAGCACTTCAGTCTGGGACTATCAGTTAGAAAAAAGGAAATTAAAAGCTTGTGAAAACAAACAGCAGCGGTGGAAGGGCAGCTTCTCGCTTACTTCATCTGTGCAAACAGGGTTTGGAAATCCATCCCTCCCCACGCTGCTGGGGAAGGCAGATTAAAGATCCTATCTCGCAACTTGATGCCTCCTCACTTATTTTCCCTCGCCTGCCAAATTAAGAAAAGGGAAAGGAAAGGGAAGGTGTTTGAGCTGGAGAGACAGTTACGTGTGAAGCAGCAGCATCCCCAGCTGAAAGCGCTGCTGGTGCAGGGCCACGGCACCCAAACCCACCGTAACCCTGGGGAGCAGTGAAACGGCTCTGGGTTTCCTCCGAGAGCAGAGTCTGAGCTTCGGCATCGCATAACAAGAAGGGACGGGGCCAGTGCAAAGCCCAGCGAGTCGGGGAAAAGCCTAATTTCATGGGGCTTTGGATCAGGGTCTTACGAAGCAAAGAGGGATTTTTAATTTGATCGTATTTCCATCATTTATGCTCACAGTGTCTTTACATTTGTGATAAAATAATAATAAAGACAATGCTAAACAATTGTCCCAGCCCTCTTCGGGAATCAGCTGTTAAGAGTAATATTAAAAACCCAAATTGCAAAGCACTTTTCTACTGTTTATTTTCTACCTTTCTTACTTTGAACTGTCTCGATATTTGAAATCCCACTGATCCTACGATTGTTAGCTCTGTATAAAAAAAAAAAATTAAATAAGCCTTTTTTTTGTAGTTTGCTCTGTTTAGAATTTAGCCTGTGGCTACTTGTACAAGAAAAATAAAGCTAGAATAAATGAGCTCAAGCGGTTCAGCCTGTGATGCTTTCTTTGTGCTACTGCATGTGCACAGCTGCAGCTTGGGGATCACGCGTGGTGGCTCGGGGCACCGCCACTTCATGCTGGTGAGTTTGGCTCCTCTCAAAGAGCAGCTTCCAAAATGCAGGTTTTTAAGGGCTGTGGGGTTTTTGTTTTGTTGCTTTGCTCATAAACCTCAGGCCAAGCTGTCAGTGGAATCGGGCTGGAGCAGCAGGGGCTGCTGGTGGCTCTGTGGCAGCTGGGGAGGTGGTCGGGATGAGGAGCTCCAGGGTCACACTGTGACACCTCCTGCTCAGAGGTGCAAATTAATTTCCAATTAATCTTGGCTCTTGCTTAGCCACTGCTGCCGTCTGCTTTTCCGATTGCCTTGGGCACTAACAAGGCATCACTCTTCCTGGTGGCTCTTAGGAGAAACCTTGGATTAAAGCTGCAAACTTTTAATCCAATGTTTGGATTGAATGCACCTTTTCCAGCTGCAAACTGGTCTGTGATGGCCAAGGTGGGATGGGCATTCCCAGGAGTGGGCAGTGCCAAGCTGTGGGCACACCACCAGCACAAACCTCGGTGTCTCAGGCAGAGTGGTCAAACCCAATATGGGCATCTCTGTGGGATTAAAGCCCAAAGCCTAATGATACCGATCAAGAAGCTGTATCCCTGTCTCAAAATGGGGGCTGTGAACCATGGGCCACCCTCTTGCAACTGTCCCACGTGCCTGAGCACATCTGATGGGGACATATGAGTGATGCTGAGCACCTGGCTGTGCCCATTTCCACCTGACCCACACCAGTGTTCACACTGAGCAGCCCCTGGTTTAACCAGCAGGGACATTTAAGTCCCAGGAGAGTTTTGAGCACCTTCTTCTCATCTTTACCCTGCCAAAAAAAATATCCTCAGCCCAAAAAAAATCACCCAGGTGGGATGGAGCGCCTGGACTGAAGCCAGCAGCTTGGCCAGCAACAAGTGGAATACATCAATCTTTGCAGCTTATTTCCACTGACTTAAAAACAGATAATGCGGTCTCACTGGTGAAGTGATGCATCAGTGATAGTGGATGGGTTGCAGATGTTGAAAGGGCCAAATATGATGACCAAGAGGCCCCATGCACCGCTGCTGCAGTGCTGCATGGAGAAACAAGGGTGTTGATGGTGTCTTACTTGGATGTGTAAGTATGGCCCACTTGGATGGTGGATGCTGCTGCATCCATTGTCTCTATTCCACTTGAAGATATGGCTGGTATGGGGTTAGCAGGGATTTCTGGGGGGCCCAGCTGATCCTAATGGGGACACAGACACATCCCTGCATGAACTAAAGGAGCCCAGACAACTCACACGAGCCATAAATCAAATCCAATTGTGATATCCTGTATTTTTGGACTGTTCCAGACACGTGCAAAGGCAGGGAAAGGAACAGGAGACGGTGCCCTTCTATGCATCCCGAGCTGCAGGACCTGGCCGCCCAGCTGACCATGATCATCAATTCATCACCAAAATCAAAATATTGCAATGACTTTGGCCTTAGCCAGATCTTTCCAGGTCTTGTTCTTGCTTCATGTGCACCATCTGCAGCCAGAAGGTCCCTCTCAGCACAAAGTTGGCTGTTGCCACCAGCCACTTCAGAAACGACATGAGCTGTGGACAAGCCCTTCTTTCATCAGGCAGAGTTTGCGAGGTCTCCACGTGTGAGGTTAGTGCTGCGTGTGCTCGTGGTGATGGGCTTTTAATGACAGCCAGCAGGAACTCCACAATAAAACCCAAACACCCTACGGTCCAGCAAACCGTGCATCCCAAGGGACTCTGGAAGCTGATGCAGTCGATGCCTTGAGCATCTTAATGGGCACAGAAATGGTTTCATCCCCCTCTAAAAGCTTGCCTAAGCACGCAGAGGGGTTTGATGCTGGGTGGGGGATGCAGAGGCAATTAGCTGCTGCTGAAAGTAATTAACTGCCTTGTAAGCGAGGACCGGGGTGCGGGACCGGCATCTCCCTGGTGTTTTTGGCTGGCAAAGCCAAGCCCGTCCCCAGCAGCCCCAGGGCAGATTGCTTTGGGAAAACACCACTTATTGATTAGTTGGGCAGAGGAATAGCCCTGTCCTCTCCACCTGCTGCTGCTCGTGGTGCCAAAGGACAGAGAAAGCAAAGGCTGTGGGGAATAAATGAGTGAGACAACCCAGAAGCACTTTCTAAAGAGGGTTTCAATAAGCAGGTGAGTGAAGAGTTGCTTCAAACAACTAAAATGCAGCATGGATTGTCTAAATATATACTTCATCATAAATACAAGCATAAAACCTGATTTTATTTCCCAATGGCAAAGCAAGAGGTGAAAATAAGATCAGAGCTGGTTCACTTGGGGGATTTTTCTGTGAGTTTAGTGGAATACAGTGCTTCAAACAGCAGCTGTGGAGCCAAGATATTGTATAGGGCTCACGGCTTTCATTAAAAAAGGACTTCCCGTGCCTTCACAGCAATAAAAAAAAGGCTTGACAATATTAATCTAAAGTCTTAGAAATTGAAGAAATAAAAAGAAACCCCAGCAATACATTTAAACCGCTTTGATTTTTGGCTGTTGGATATAGTAGCAGTCTCAAAAACCCTACCTGAGTGTTCCAAACTCATCTTTAATAGAAGAAATCTCCTTTTGACTAGGCATGTTGAAATTTCTGCTGGAAATACCTCATAGTAACTCTTCAGCTCCACAAATGCTTCAAAAAACTGTCTTGGGTATTTTTGGCTCCAAACACCGAGTTCCTGCCTCGGGTGTTGCTGGAGAAGATGTTACCACTAATGTCCTAGTGATAACCCTGCCAAGGCAGCGAGGATTTATACCATTCCATAAAGCTCTAACTACCCGAAAGGTCATTCTAGCGCTAATGCCGCTTGGGCATCACCGTTTCATTTGCTGATGCTTTTATGAAGCCACGTGTAATTCCAGCACAGCTGCTGTAAAACCTTTATAGCAACGGCCACTGCCTCGAAAAATAATCTTTAAAAGCCAAGAGCTGGAACATCTTCATCAGTGGGTGTGGACACCCCCCAAAATCCAGGGCTGGGCATCCCGACCTGCTGCAGACCTGGTCCAGAGGGATTTCGATCCTCAAATCTGGGTCTCCATCCCTGTTACTCACAGCACTATCAGAGCCCACCAATGCTCCCTGCCTTGGCTGGATTAAACGTCTCCTAATTTCATACCAAACTATCAAACCCTCACCTTGCCCAGAAAGCCATTTTCTTTGCATTAAACAGCAAAATTAGTCTTGCTCAGTGTCGTAAAGGAGCTTGTCTTGTTTATTGAGCGATAAATATAAAGGTACAGTAGCTAAATTCATCAGTCCTTAAGCCCAGCCGCTGGGAACGGCCGTTTCCACCATCCAATCTGCGATTGCATGAATATTTCAGAGTCCCCTTTCCCTTGGGTGCTTGCCTTATCTCTGGAGCCTGGATATTATTTTCTGCTTTTCAGCTTTTTGGATGTATTGGAGGAAATGTCATTATTTGGACCTGGGTGGATTACAGTTGACTTTCCTAAGCCAATTTATATTGGCAAGCTGCTGTTTTTAAAAACCCCTATAAATCACTCCTATGAATTTTAATAATATAATGTGGTTTCAAACATGCTCCCTTAATACGTGACACACTATTACAACTGGCAACAGCTTCTCGGGTCATGAACTGTGTTTTACCACCAACTTTGGCAAGCCCTGCGGGGTGATCAGCAATGCCTCGGCCTGAATTATGGAAATACCAGCTCCTGCCCCAAATAATTGCGATTTAACGGTGAGCAAACAGCACATCTCTGGTGATGCTGCACCACTGCATGTGATGTTATCTGCCCACCAAAAGAATAAAAGGCAGAATTCATACTAATGTAGAATGGTTTGGGTTGGAAAGGAGCTTAAAGCCCATCCAGTTCCAACCCCCTGCCACGGGCAAGGATGCATCCCACTGGATCAGCGTACTCAAAGTCCCATCCAGCCTGGCCTTGAACACTCCCAGGCATGGGGCAGCCACAGCTTCCCTGGGCAGCCACAGCTTCCCTGGGCAGCCTGTGCCAGTGTCTCAACACCCTCATTGTGAAGAATTTCTTCCTCATGTCTAATCTAAATTTTCCCCCTTTCAATTTAAAGCCATTCCCCCTCAACCTATCACTACTTGCCCTTGTAATTAAACCTTGATTTCATGAAACCCTCAGCTCGGAGCTTACCCTGAGCGTTCGAAGTGCTGGAGGAAAGGAATGGGGGTACTGGGATTTGGCCCCAGTCCCCTTGCCTGCGCTGAGCACTTGCAAACTCATCCCAGCCGCCCACATATCATGAAGGGTGACCCCTTTGAAGACAGGTCTGAGAGCTCGCCACCAGTGGTCCAGCCCCCCTCTGCCTGCCCAACTCCATCCTCCCTCAGGGACCATGGGTGCTCCCCTGGCCCCACATCACCCCGTGAGCCCAAATGCTCCTCGAGACAGCTCCCATCCCCCTGCAGGGTGTTGGGTACCAGTCACCACACGGTCACCACTGGCAATAATACTTCTGAGCACATTTAATTAATTTCTTTATCTGAAAATTTGTTTGGAAGATCAGGAATTTCCTTCCTCTCTGCCAAGACCCCATTCCCAAGACACAGGTGGGATCCAACGCTTGGGGTGAGTCCTTAAAAGATGCTGGTGCAGAAATTGCTGGGCTTAGGAATGTTTTCTGATATTTCCCTTAATAAAGAAAAGACACATCTGGAGTGTGATCCCAAGGCAGAATTCATGGCTCTAAGTAGTCCAGAAGCTCCCCTACACTGGGAGAAGAGGCCAGACCTCCTAATAACCTATTGACTTATTTTGATGAGCTCTGGCCTCGTTTTGTGTGAATTATATTAATTTTTTTCCCATGCCTTGGTGTCTGCTGGCTATTGAAGTGTGCCTGCATGGGGGGAGTGCTATCCTGGTCAGAAGAAAAAGGTCTAAAAGGGGTGGGGACTAAAAGCCAGAGCAGAAAAGAGACCTTGGGAGAGCTTTTTCAAGGAACCAGGTCATGGCGTATCTCCTGCAGTTCCTCTAGAGGAGCTGATGATGGGGTTTGAGGCCCCAGTACTGGCACCGGTGATGTCCCCACCGGAGGAAGGACTTTGTTTGTCCACCTTGCCTGGTGTTAGTTGCACAGGACAAAAAATATAGGAATATAAATGCACATCTGCAAGAAAGAGGCTCATTAAGGGTTGGACTAATTGCAGGGGGGTGTGTGTGAATGATCCAGACTTTGCTATTTGTCTTCTGGAGGCAGCGAGGGGTTCCCCAGCATGGGATGCAACAGGACAGGGACAAAGGGATACAGAGATCTCCCCAGTCCTTGCTCCTGCTTGTTCAGTGGCAGCCGGCACCGCTGAGCCCTGAAGAAATCACTGGTTTAATGTTCCTGGGAGAAAAAAAATGCAGTTTGAGCATCGAGCGTAGAAGCTTTTCAGAGGCTTTCGCTGTGATGATTTACCCTGAAATGTTGTCACGTTCATCATTAATCTATTTTTTCCCTTCTCTGTAACTTAACCCTCGACAAGGCGACAGTGTAAGTGCTTGATTTCCCAAGAATAGATTACTGTTTCATAAATGGTATTTTGCTTCACTGTTCAATTTGCAAGTGAAATGATGCCAATTGCATTATTCACAGGATTTTATCCAGCACGAACAATACTGGCCTCGAGATTATTACTTTTTTTAACCCTCAAGTTATTTTCATGTCCTATATAACAGGAATACATGGAAAAGTACACGACGCCCCATATGTTTTTGCATTATCAGTTAACCATGAGAAGATACAAGGGCACACGTGCCTTCAAAACCCACATATGCTGACCTAGGAATGATTCAAATATCACAGGGTGATCCACTTCTCAAAGAGGAAATAATCATAGAAAAGGGGCAAGAGGAAAGCTGGGGAAGGGTTCTGGATCATGGAGCGCAGGGATAGGATAAGGGGGAAGGTTTTAAGCTGAAAGAGGGGAGATTGAAATCAGATCTTAGGAAGAAATGTTCTCCTGTGAGGGTGCTGAGGCACTGGCACAGGTTGCCCAGGGAAGTTGTGGCTGCCCCATCCCTGGAGGTGTTCAAGACCAGGTTGAATGAGGCTTTGAGAAACCTGACCCAGTGGGAGATGTCCCTGCCCATGGCAGGGGGGTTGGAACTGGATGGGCTTTGAGGTCTCTTCCAACCCAAACCATTCTGTGATTCTATAATCTTAGTGGGTAGAGACTGATTTTATCAGACACCACAGAATCCACGTTGAAGCCTTAGACCCAGACTGGGGGGGGGGGGGAGGGGGGGGGGGGGGGCTTAGCACCCCTGTCAAAGACATCACTAGATTTTTACTGATGGGCAATGAAGAAAACAAGACTACAGTTTAAATTTAAAGTAAGCGAGGGAGCTGCCCACTGTAGGTACCAGGAGGATGGGCCCCTTGCCCCCAGGGCTCTTCTGCCATGCACGAGGATGCTGGTAAAACACTGGCGCGGCATAAACTGTTGCAGGAGGAGAAATCACAGGCACGGAAAGCCCCACGTGGCCCCATCCCCTATTGACGTCTAGAAAAAAGTCAAGAGTTTCTGTGGAAATGAGCTGATTTCAGGCACAGTTGATGGGAGGGAGGGTGGCTGCTTTACTCCTTTTATCTATTTTTTAGCATTTTACCTTTAAATACAGGCTGAGCCATTGCACAACTCCCTGACTTTGCCCACCCTGAGACACACCAACACAGCAGCCTCTGATAAAAAGGAGCCCAACAGAAAGCACTGGGTATCTCCGCAATTAATTAGCCTTAATGATGACCTCTAGCAGCATCAGTGCCCACAGCCAAGTGTTGCAGGGTGAGGTATGAGCCACCATGAAGAGCTGTGTCATGTGTGCAACAGGGACCTGCTCCAGTCCTTCTTCTTAGCGCAACTCATTTAATTAACCTAATTAAAGTACATGTTGGTAGGTACTTCTCATGGTGAGGGGACGGCACAGAGACAACAGTGAGAGCAAGCTCAGCCCCCAGCTCCTGCCCATGGCCACAGGCTCACAGCAAGAGCCAGAGGGTGGAGAGGGAAATGAGTAGGGGAAGGAGAGGGTGTTTGGTTTGAAGATGGTACTCGAAGTGACAACGTGTAGGAAGACAACACTGTTTCACAACAACCTCCTAACCTTCGTTAGTATCGCTGTCACAGCACCGATGTGCTGCGTTAATTAAAATGAATGGTACATGACAGAGCAGGGAGGGGAGGTGCAGTAATTCCATTATTTCTGCTTGCACCTCCCCAGGCTTCGTCCTCGAGGAGTGGGGAAAGGGGTGCAGGGGACCGGGGTACTGGCACTCATCCTGCCAGAACCAGGGAGTTCTGAGCAGACAAAGGTCCCCTGACCTGCTGCCTCCCATCAGGGAGCTGGTGCTGAAAGCAAGAAGGATGCTCAGGGCTCTGTGGCTGCTGAAAGCCCGTGCTGCTGCTATGGCAAAGGCACTGCGGCCACGAATGTCCCTGTGCCACATCCACGCAGGGACACGCTGAGGGCAAGGAAGTCCCTGAGGCTCAGAAAAGCATCCAGCTGAGAGGCAAACCTTTCTCTCCCACAATTAGCAGCCGCAAGCATCAGACAGGTACCAACTGATGGTGAATGGAGGGTTTCACTAAAATGCCTCATGTGCAGAGGCTGATCCTCCCCCTCCTGCACCTCTTCTTGCCTCCCTCCAACAGCATTCCCAAAAGACTAAACACCTTTGGTTTCCATGGCAGCCTGATTTTCAATGAGCATCCTTCAAGTCCTAACCAGAAAGAGAGTGTTTCATTAATGCATGCAGGACACACTGGCATCTCCCCGGGGCAACAGCATCCTTCCCCCAAAAACTAGCACTTTCTGCCTATGTTTTATGGATTTGAGCAGATTGATAGGAGCCAGCAGCCTTCACTCTCACCAGAGCTGCAGGAAGGAGCTTGCTGGGTGCTGTCGCTCTCTCCTGGGATGGACTTTGCTTGTGGACAGTAGAGGGAAGAGAGTAAATAAATAAAGTGCTGTTGGGCATCAGGAGGAATCTCCTCCTCCCAGCCCATCCAGACTGTCTCCAGTCCACAGGAGACAGAGACACCTCCACACTAGTCCCCTCCTGAGCTGTCCCAGACACAAACCACTTTGTTTTATTTTGCCCATTACAATCCAGGCTCTGGTTCTCATCTCCCATTTAAGACAAGCCCAGCAGTTTACACACTTGTGGTTTGCCATTTCCTTCAAGTTTAAGCTCATTTAGTGGCTCTGTTGGACAAAGGATGCCTGAAGCTGAGAAATGGGATAATTCCAGTACTGAAAAGGGCTACAGGAAAGCCGAGGAGGGGTTTTATTAGGGAGTGCAGGGATAGGATGAGAGGGAATGGTTTTAAGATGAAAGAGGGGAGATTTAGATTATATCTTAGGAAGAAATATTTTGCTAGTAGGGTGGTGAAGCACTGACACAGGTTGCCCAGGGACGCTGTGGCTGCCCGATACCTAGAGTGTTCAAGCCCAGATTGGATGGGGTCTTGGGCAGCCTGATCCAGTGGGAAGTGTCCCTGTCCATGGCGGGAGCAGAACTGGATGGGCTTTAAGGTCCCTTCCAACCCAAACAATTCTATGATTCTGTGATTCTAATAGGCCCACAGA
Organism: Dromococcyx pavoninus; assembly: GCA_033558185.1. Taxonomy (NCBI): domain Eukaryota; kingdom Metazoa; phylum Chordata; class Aves; order Cuculiformes; family Neomorphidae; genus Dromococcyx; species Dromococcyx pavoninus. Next base: position 272,415 of record JAUMJL010000945.1, read on the forward strand.
TGTGAAGCACAGCTCTTCGGTCCTGCAGGATTTCATCAGAAAGCGCCCATCTAAGAGTCAAAGGACACTCCCCACCAGCCAGAGGTGTCCAGGGCAGGGCAAAGCACTCTGTATTTGCTATGTGATGTCCAAATAAAGTAACCATTAAGATGAAGCAGGGGAATTTTTTTGCAGAGGGTGCCCAAGGGAGGATGCAGAGGACATGCTGATGCAGGGCAACCCAGCGCTTCGCTAAGCCTGGGACCCTTCAAAGACTTTTTAAAAGACTCCAGGTCATGGAGCAGCCTTGGCCCTGGCTTTTCCCAGCCCGAGGGATAATTTCCGTCCAGCCGTGACGTACCCTTTCGCCCTTTCGCTGACCCCGCCGAGGTCCCAGCCGCCCTCCAGGATTTGGCAAGGACAGATATACGGCTGGAACTCAGGGGGCTCTTAAAAGCAGGTCATACTGAAACAATAAAGCTTTGTTGGAGGCAAAGAGGGAACGAAGCCGCGATCAGACCCAAACGCTGCCGCGGGATTTACTGCCCACAGATGGGCTGGAGGCTGCAGATGATGCACCGAGCATCGCCTCAGGGCAGCCCAGGGAACACAACCAGGAAAGCCTCCCCACAGCCAGGACACTTGGTTTGGTTTTCTGTTTGTACATGCAGCAACATCCTGAGTTGTATCAGAGGCTCTCTCTGAAGACCAGGATTTGGGAGGTCTCCAGTAGGGAATTGGCAGAATCCAAGTGTCTCCAGCGGGCTCAGACCCAGCCTTCCATCACTGAAAGGAGAGAGGGATGTTGCCATGCCAGGAGCACGTATCGATCAGGACATACTTATCCCAGAGGTTAGGAAGGAGCCACAGGGACACGTTAAAGAGCAATGCACCATGCACCAAGGGGTGGGTCAACATGCATCAAAGGTGAATGCAGATTAAGCCAGTGCACAGGGTACAGCTGAGATAAAAGGTATTATTTTTTAGAAGATCACTTAATGCAAGTTAATTTTAGTGTATAATGACTGTCCTCCTCAGCAGCTCCTTCTCCACTCTTCTGCTCGAGAGGACTCACAATTCTTCATTAGAACTCAAAAGCTTCAAGCACCAAAAAAACCCCAACGCATTTTCACTTGCCTAGTGCTGATAACGCTGTCTGAGTTTTATGTAGCTTTTTAGTAGAAGAAAAGCATATTTTCCTAATCCTGCAAAACCAGTGCAGTTTCCATTGCTGAATTTCAGACCAGACCTGCTTCACCAGCTCAGATGCATTTCTACAGCATAGGGCACGAACATTTGCAGCAAAGCCTCCAGCCTTTACATGAGGCAGTTCTGCTGCACAGAAAACCCACTTGAGTTCCAAGAGCAGAAACACACTGGAGCCAGTAACATCATTAAATGAATATTCATAAATTATTTTGCTACATAAACAATATTAATATCACACCTTCCACCTTCAAAAACGCATCACAGGCATGGATTCATTAAGATCCCAGACTTCCAGAAAAGACCGCTCGCAGACTTTTGGATACATTTAAACTCGGCAACTTTATTAAACACTAGCAATATATTTATTTTAATAGAGTACAAAGCCTGGATTTGGCCACCCTAAAACACCACTCAGAGCACCGAATCTCCAAATAACCCGATCAAACAAAGCTAACGTGTGCAATATATCTTGGGTGAGTAATATACAGCCACATTTCCTGCTCCATTTACCCAGTTTTAACTACACCTGACCTACTCTTATCCTAATAGAAAACGGCTGCTCTTCTCATTGCCCCATCCTCCACACATGTTTTTCTTATAATGGCCAAACCTAAATCACTTCCCTTTCTCCTAAGTGCTGGGCACCAGCTGCCTTGCGACATTTAACTACAACAAGTCCTTTCGCAGGACCTCCAGGCTAGTTCCTGAGGCTCTGGACCTTCGTCCCTGTGTCCTGTCTCGATCCTGCATCCGGATGCTAGATGTGATGTTCTAAGGCATTAAGCTAAGTGCTGGGTCCTGGCCTTGGGTCACAACAACCCCATACAATGCTACAGGCTTGGGGACAAATGGCTGGAAAGCTGCCCAGTGGAAAAAGACCTGGGAGTGTTGATCGACAGCAGCTGAACATGAGACAGTGGTGTGCCAAGATGGCCAAGCAGGCCAGTGGCATCCTGGCTTGTATGAGCCATGGTGTGGCCAGCAGGAGTAGGGAAGGGAATCATCCCCCTGTACTCGGCACTGGTGTGGCCACACCTTGAATCCTGGGTTCAATTTTGGGCCTCTTGCTACAAGAAGGACATTGAGGGGCTGGAGCGCATCCAAAGAGGGGAACGGAGCTGGGGAAGGGTCTGGAGCACAAGGGTTATGGGGAACAACAGAGGGACTTGGGGCTGTTCAGTTTGCAGAAGAGGAAGCTGAGGGGAGACCTCATCACTCTCTACAGCTCCCTGAAAGGAGGTCATGGTGAGGTGGGTGTTTGGTCTCTTCTCCCAAACAACAGGAGAAGGGACAAGAAGAAATGGCCTCAAGTTGCACCAGGGAGGCTTAGACTGGATATTAGGAAAAAATTCTTCACCCAAAGGGCTGTTAAGCACTAGAACAGCTGCCCAGGAAAGTGGTGGAGTCACTATTGCTGGAGGGATTTAAAAGATGTGTGGAAGTGGTGCATAAGGATGTGGTTTAGTGGTGAAGTTGGTAGTTGAGGTTTACGGTTGGATTCAATGATCTTAAAGGTCTTTCCAATCTAAACGATTCTATGATTTTGTGATCCCAGCTCTGCAGAATTTCTCTGCTCAGCCTCAACCAGGAGGTACATGGAGGAAAACCTGGGAAATACCCCAGTTCTTGCTACCACTAGCTTTGCAAGCTCATGTCCCACTGCATCAGCGAGGACGATGCTTGTAAGCACACACGATGCATCAACTTGCACCAGAGTGAGAGGTTCCCCCAAACCTGTGAGCACCACCTCACAGAGCAGGTTCACCTTTAGCAGTGAAAAAATCAGGCAAAAAAACCCTGCTTCCAACGGTGTTTTTTTCCCCCCAGAGCTTAGCTCGTAGTGATCCATCGAGGTGGATTTAGGGCTTCCTGAGCAGCATGCTTAAATGGCCAATTTGACCAGAAAACGTGCTTGATTCACAAGCACTGGCTGCGTTTCTCCAGCACTGAGAAATCACAGCTATATTTCATTATTGTTACTAATTGCTATAAAGTATTATGGGGAGGCAATGGCACAGGCAGAAAGAAATATCTACCATTTGCTGTATATTGACCCTGGAGGAAAATTTCCCAGGCTTGCTTAGGGGCGCAGAAATTGGTGCTTGATGCAAATAAATGAGCAAAAGCATTTTCTGAAGGAATTAGTGCATGGCACAAGCAAATTGCAGCAATTGTCTCTCTCCTTTCTAAGTGCTGAATTGCCTCTATAATTCCCCATCATTTAGCTGCATAAATCTTGCACAAATAAACCGGCAATTTGCATATGCACAGAAAAGAAATTATAGAAACACGAGGAAAGAAGTTATATTTTTCCTTCTCAAGCTGGAAATAAATATGCATCGCTTATTGCCTAAGCTGTGTTTGGGCCAGCTTGGAAATAAAAATTTAGGAAACCCTTTAATTTTCAACACTAAATACATATCAGAGGATGAAAAATATAATTTGTGGCATAGGGAAGCCCACAGATGCTTGGCTGTTGCCTCATGAAGTGTGGCAGCTGCAGTGGCAAAGCTGTGCGTGCATGTGGAGGATGCAGCATTATGGGTGATGCTGATGCTCTTCGTGACCATGGCCAGTGGGGCAGCACAGCCTCACAGCTGATGGGAAGGGCGATGCCATGGGCGTGAGCACAGATGCCTCCAGTATGGTTTGATCCAGCCCTTACTGAAATCAGTGGAGAGGGTTTTGGAGGAGCAAACATTTCTTGCGGGTAACAGCCCTTCACAAACCATCTCGATTTTCAGTCCATGAAACACCTACTCATTGCAATTTCTACAGAGAACTCTGAGGTTTTCACTACTACAAAAAGCTCAGAGTCAAGCCCAGAAATAATTAAATTACATCTCTAAATTACTGAGCCTTAACGCACCAGCTGGCCTTATACCCCACGGGTGGAAGAAGGCACCAGCGGGCAGCAGGCGGTGCGCGCGACTCATCACGATGGTGGAGGCTTCCTGGAGGAACAAAATAGCTGCTTCCAATTAACTCCCCATGGGACTGATCTCATTCTGGAATAAGAAGGTGTTATTTCAAAACATCATAATCCCTCTTCCAAATTACTTAATTGCATTTGGAACAATGTGCTTTTCTTCCAAAACATTCATATACAGAAAAAATCAAGGGTGAAAAAACTCAATCAGAAGCAGTCCTTTGGAATGACATCTCATGCAGAAACGCTCTCAGTGGGGAGATGTGATGCTGGGTGGGTTTACAAAGATTTAATAAATCACTATTTGCAGTAATTCCTGCAGGCTGGTAGGGAGGCACATCTGAGAGGCATGTGGCATCTCCTCCTTCGTTGTTCTGTCTCCAAAGCTATGGACCTCCAAAACTATCCTACTATAGACAATCTTTAGTGCTGGTGCTTCAAGCACCCACCTGCCTCTCTGGTGGTCCCTATGGACCATATAGCATGGCACCTCTCCACATCTTCTGCTCGGGGATGCTTCAGTCAGGCCAAGCTGGAAAGCTAAAAGAAGGTGACATTTTAGTCTTGGATGTGAAATGAATTATGCTACTTTAAAGTTAAAGGTCTTTTGACAGTGAGAGGAAAAATTCAATTTAAACCTGTAGAACATTACCAAAACCCTCCTTAGCAGTTTTGGTATAATAATGGTAATGTTGCTTGCAGAATAAACACTTTTGGTTTGGAAATCTATCTGGTTTGGAAGGGCACCGCTGGAGTGATGTTCATTGCTCTGCTCAGACTGTGGTAGTAAACAGGTTTGCCTGGAGCTGCAGGGACTGCGCTGCAGACGAAACAGCCATCTAAGGTCCACAGCACTGGTGGAAAACTGGGGAAACACTTTATTTCATCAAGTGGTCCTCCTGTAACATCTGCTGCACCAGGTCCTCTTGGTTTCACCAGCACAAAGCAAAGCAGAGTTTCACTTAACCTTCCCTCTCCCATAAATCCAGTTGCCAACTGTGATGGTGATACCAAGGAACACCCAGACCGTGTCCCCAGAAGAAGGTACCACCAGCACCCACTGGCTCCTGTCCCAGAGCCCATCCTCTCACTCTCCTTTGCATCTGTTAAACTGCCATGGCAAGAAGAGCCTCACATCAGGGAGGAGGAACAAGCAGCGACCCGGGATGAAAGCACAAGCTCTCACATCTTTCATCCATTAAATGATCATTCTTCCTGCGCAACACATGTGCCAATTCATCATGCATGATCAATACCATCCTTGAGGCCCCAGGATGATGAACGTCTCTGCTGATATTCAAAAGACCTTGGGAGAACAGGGGCAGCTCCCCCAGGCACAGGTCAAAGAGCCAAGATCGAAGTGCTCTGTAAGGTGATACGTGGTCCCAAGATCTCTCCACAAGACACAGGCAAATATTTTGGGCTACAAAGCTTCTTCAGACATGATGGAAGATATTAGATCTTCCAGCAGAGGTTGGAAGCCGATGCTGGACCAAAAGGACCTGGATTTTGTGTGCCAGGCTGAAGGGAGAGGCTGTGACACCTGCTTGCAAAAGGACAACGTGGTTTTCCAACCTAGACTCTTGCTCTGTGCTTTGGGTCATCTCATGGCATCACTTTGGGTGCAGTTAGAGATGAAGTCAGAGACTCTGAGCAGATCCAGCACCATTGCTCTTGTGTGTTCGTGTAGACCATCAGCCCCATATGCTCTTCTGTGGTTCCTTTTTTTCGAGTGCAGTCACACTCAATCCCATGCCCAGTCCAAGGCCATATAGCACATAAAGACCAACTTGCAGCCTCTCCAAATCGCTGCGCTAATGTTCATCTCAATAGCCCAGCACGACCTCCAACAGGGCCACAGGGCTCTCCTTTGCCCATTTTCAGTAGTGTCAGTAGGAAAATAAAACCCAGTCCCCCTCCATATGCAACACAAACAAGTCCCAGCACCACAGGCTGCCCACGGTCTAGGACCTACAGGGTTTACTTTTCTCAGAGCAGGTGGAGGAAGATAAAGCAAGGAGCATCTCCACCTTCAGACTCCAGAGAAAGTGAAAACCAACCCTTTCAGACACCTGTTTGGCCTGCAAAGCTCCGTTTTATCCCAAATACAAATAATTTTAAAAATGTTGAGAACCAGGGAAGCTCCTACAGTAGTAGTTTGTGTGATTTAGGTTAAAAATAATTGCTGTCCAGACTTATCTGCCTGACATAAGTAATTAGATAACAGAGTACTTTTAAGCTGTCATTTCCTATTAGCATATTTTAACATGGCCTTTATAATTTGACCTTTACATCTGCAGTGGCTTTATCTGCTCCCTGTTCCTGTGATGGATTTATTTTTCAAGATTAGGCACATGCTTGCCAGTCCTCAGACGAGGGTGCTGTACAGGAGACATGTTACAGACCCAACATTCCTCCAGCAAGGAGACCCTTCTCCCAGCTGCTCATGGATCAGCTGATGGCAGACGTGCCAGACCCGGACCCTGCTGCAGCTCCACCAAAATTAATCTACAGGATTAAATTTATTGTTTGCACCAAGGGAAATGACTGACGGGCACAAGAAAAGGTTGGGCAGCGTAGGACTGGTGGGACAAAACAACACAGTACGAAAGGAAATGGGCTTTATTATATGAGATATATTCATATATTCACACTTTCCTCCCAAAAGTATTCATACTTCTCTCCCCCAAATCAGAGCAGCCTAAAGATCTCTTCTAGTACATCTCAAAGAGCAGAAGATGAGCTTCCCAACTCGAGCACCTCCCTGCATCCCAATACCTAGAGGAGGCTGAAAGCAAAATGCCAAGAAGAAAAAGGACCCCAGAGATTTAGATCACCATCACTATTTTCAGACATGAAAACATCTACAGGGAGACACCGATGCCCATACACAACAAACCCTACAGAAACACAGCAGGGACTGGAGTCTTCACGGCTGAACGGCTTTGAGTAAATAAAACCCCCAAAAAACTAAGACAACGCAGACTACTTCCTTTCCTTTTTTTTACGACTCCCAGACTTTGGTAGGCTCCCTCTTCCTGTTGATATCCCTTGAGAAGTAATCTGACTTTGCCAGAGTTGTCAAATTTCTAAAACAAAAGATTTCATTTTTACACTTCACTATTTTTTTAATAAATTCTCCCTTCCTTTTATAAAACAATTTGACTCCCCTCATGACTGATAGATTTGTTTTTCTTTTACTGTCACAACTTCCTTAATGACATAAAGACCCTGAATTTGAAGAACAAGCAGGGACTGCTGAAAAGATAGTTTGTATTTATTGCAGTGGTGTCTGGGAAGCTGCTGCTAAGATGATGTTTCTCTGCATCTTAAAACATGTTGACCAATAGACATGAACTTGTATGGGAATGCTGCCAACGCATTGCCATTTTCAGATATGGTGCTCAAAAATAAACTTTCTATTTATTTGTTGTGCCTCTAAAATGAGGCACCAAAAGGTTAAAACAAGTGCCTCATGATTAAAGAGCAAAGCAAGAAATACCCAGGCTAAACCTCACACCATCACCTATGCACCATGCAAAGGGCTCCAAAGCTTTAATGTCTGAGGAAGTGTAGTGATGAAAAATACTGTTATTAATAATCAAGTCCTGACTTAAGCAGAGTACAAATCTGTGCTTTAAGGAAATGTGGATCCTAATAACCTTTTCTGGCTCCCTGGAGCCTGACCTTCATTGTGTATTATTAAGTTTCCTCTGTGCAAGGCTCCTCTTTAATCCCAGGCATAGGAAGACCCGGGTATCTATAAGATGAAGGGGGGGTTCATCTGAGTTAGGGATGTTTGTTATTGATTTTATTTATTCATGGGAAATGAGCGGTGTTGTGTTACCACATTTTTCTATGAGAAAAAAAGCAATGTGTTATCAACTCAAGAGCAAGAAGGCCACCAACCACCCACCAGTGCAGTGATCCTTTTCCCCTCACAACCAAGCAGCCAAGCAAAGATGACAACATTCGCATGTGCAGTTTTCGATGGCTGACAATGCTGCACCCAAGCAGCCTTGTCCTGACAATACTCAGCTTCTCTGCATGGTCTCGGCTAAATGTGCTTTGCATTGGGCTCTGCTGATAGGATTCAAAGCACCAGCTCAACTCCCAACAAAGTTCACCTTACAGTCTGGCCACCGAGATGCTTTTCACAGGGTTTCCATGGCACCCTGGATCTCTCTTTTTCTCCGCACCCGGCAAGGCAGGGGTAACGATTCCAATTCTGTTAGGGGTTGGATGGTGCTGTGATGTGTGGTTGGGATGGCTGCCGTGCATGCATGGAGCTGGGAGAGAGAGAGGAGGGGTCATGGACCAAGCTTCCCCTATCATGAGCTGTGGAGGGCTCAGCATTGGCCAGGTTGCTGGTATTCACATTTCCTCAGCCATAATAAGCAGCAAATATTCCCTCTACAGACCCTTTGCCAAAGCTGAGCTTCCCAGAGGGTTTAAAGGGCCTGAAACATTAGCTCTTAGAGTGGTTTTAATGTTTGCAGAGCAATTGCGCATCTCCGAGGATGGAAATCTCTATTTTATTAAACCTGAAATTTTAGAGAGCTCTATTCCTCTCCTCACACAGATAACGTCAGAAACTGTGGTCAGAGTTATTTTGGGAGAAGGGCACACAGACCAAGATCATCATCTTTAGGGGACCAGGCTGAAAGTCCTGGAAGCTGCCAGCCAGGTACTCTTTCTGCTGAGATTCCCCAAAATACAAAGCAGAATAATAAAGTTAGCAATGGTGAGTGCTCTCCTGTCCAGGTCCTCTAGCACTCCACACCTTTGGAGTAGGTGGAAAACCTAATGGGCAATTCATGCCCTGACATGGATAGGACCTTCCTTTGACTGAAAAGATGCTGTATCCCTCACTCAACAGCCTGGGCTATGTTAGAACTTCAATTGCTTTCAGAGGTGGTACAGAAGGAAACAGCTGCTGTAAACCAGAGCTGTTTCCCATCAAGTAGGCAAAGTGAAGTGTCTCTTCTGAGTTTGCCAGGAGTTTGTTTCATCTGTGAGTTTGTTTCTTTTCAGGGGAGTCAAAACAGCTCTTAATAGGATTTCAGGACTGGTTTATCTATCAAGGACAAAAATCCCACAATGAGACAATATCACAGAGAGATTATCCCATGTTCTCTGAAGGAGAGATCACAAGATTATCCCAAAACAAGGCTTGTTTGTGTTGAGCTAATGACAGATAATTAGTAACTCCTTTTGCATAGCTGGGTGACCCAGTGAGCGTAGAGAAGCAGCAAAGCAGCAACATTTCCAAAGGAAAGGAATCCAAGGTCTCATGTTGACTCAATCTGAAAGAAAAACTTCTGGAAAGGATCAGGGCAAGGCCATGAATTTATGAAGTAGTTGTTTGGCTGACTCTAATTTTTAAAGCATTATTATCCTTTTAGCAGGGCTGTCGGGTAGATGGAAGCCAGAGCCGGTGTGATGAAGGGCAGCTGAACAGTGATTTGCAGCAATTCCTGCCTTCCACACTTTTTGCTGTAGAGCACTGAGCCAAATTGCTTGTAAACAGCTTACTGCAGCCCAAAATGCGGTGAAAAGTGGTATTTCTGGACCTGGGAGGAATGAAGAGGGAGAATGGAAAGCCAAGACAAACGCCAGTGGCAAGTCCTGAGATACACCAGCCCAAAGCCAGAGGGAAGATAACAGAAACATCTGCTTCGAATCCTTGAAGCAAACCTGCTCCTTCCTTCTAGACTGACCTGAACAGGGAAAACCAAAGAGCCATTACTGCAGATTTAAATGTATTCCATGTGCCCCTGCAGCACACCCTTGCCTCCCTCACAACGATACCATCTGTACTTCTCTTGCACTGTGTATGCGCAAAAGCAGCTCCATTGGATGCTGCATCTCTCCCAACTCCAGGTGCTCAGATGCCACCTTCCAAGTAACGCAATCAAAATGATCCAGCTAAAAGCATTTCATCTGGCCTAGGCTGACATGAATTGTTTCTAATAAAACTAAAGCTCTGTGGGACAACTAATGGGTGCTTATTAGTACAGGCAATGGACCATTCAATCAACCATATAGGGAAACTAATGGGGATTGACAGCCAAAATACAAGATGAAGACTCACCTCTTTAAATAAATAGCTGATGGGCTGGTGATTGGATTAATCTTAGGTTTCTATGGGAAAAGTTTATACCTAACTAATAAAAAAAAATCCAAAACGTATTAGAAAACTGCAACACTGAGTCCCTGGAGGTTTCAATGTTATTGCTTTTGCAGCCGTGGCAGCAGGTGGGTTTCTAGAGACACCCATCTTTCCAAACAGCATTGGTTTGGGAGAAGGTTAGCATGTGGTGTAACCCAGATGATTCAAAAAAACGCACAGAGTAGCTGAAAAACCTCTCCCAGCTTTTTTTAGGTCTCTGGCTCTTCTTTTCATCTCCACTTGTAATAGTCCTGCAACTTTTGCATGGGAAGCACAAGCAGCAGGCTCTGAGGATGCGCTGGCACACAGCGTGTTGCAAGAGCAGCCTGGGGGAGGCAAGCTTTAACCGTGCTTCATTCCAGAATCAAAGCCTGATGGTGCAGTCTGCAAGCAGGGTAATATCCCCTGTCCAGGCAGCACTTTTAACTTGCTCTCTGTACTGCAGGAGTTTGCACCAGACCTCAGAACTTGGTCGATTCCCATCAAATCAAGACATCCTGCATCTAACCTGGAAAGACCCTGAGCACAACAGAGGCTGCAAAGCTTGCCAGGAACACCTTGCATGTCTCACTCCTGCTTTATTCTTCTCTGATCACCACCCTCATCTTCTGCTGGGGAGAGACTTCAGGTCTGGATGAGCCTTTGAGCTCAGCATGGCCCTTTTTTAAACCAGCTTGCAGACAATCCTAACTTTCCCCATTTCATGTCCTTTGTTCAGCAAAGGTTTCCCAAGTTTTTCTGATACTCAAGATTTTTCTACCTTTGTCTTTGAGCTGATGGAGGAATGGAATGATTTGCAGAGCTGAAGGAAGGGTACACGCACCTCCAGGGCTTACAAGTCACTCTTCCCTGCAGCAAATCATTCCTTGATCTCCACCCTCCTGTTTCCTTTCCTTTGAAAGGCCTCCGACCGGATCACAGATGGCAATTCCTATGTGACAGATCCTAATGTCATTATTGACGATGGACCAGATGTCCAAGGAGGCATATTGCTCCTTTTAACCCAAAATTCATCAAGAGCCTCACCTTTGTAGTTTAGGGTGAGTGTAAAGGTATCTCCATGGGACGGGGAGACACACATTTTTTTCCCCTCTTGTCTCATTTTTCTTTTCCCTTTGAGGATGGCAGAGCTTCGCACAGCATGGCTGGGAGCAACTAAACTCAAAGCCAAAGGGGTCCTGTTCTGAATAGCAGCATCATTAAACGCTACAAAAGTCTCTCTTGAACTTTACGAGGACACAGGAAGCGATATGGTTTGTGGGACAGGGTGTGTACAAGCAGTGAGACATAACAGCATGCATATTGCTGCCTCTTCAGTACCTAATTCCTAGTCAAGAGTAATAAATAATTCCTATTTTGGGTTATGGAGCAATCCTGACTACTGCTGTATCAGTTTGCCTCCCAGCACTCGACAATACCTGACCGCTCTCAGCTGGATGTAAATCAGAGCCAGTACTCACTTGCAGACGCTGATTATGCCAGTGCAAAACTGCTCGGAGGGACTCACTCTAGGCAATCACCCAGCATGTTTTTCCTTCCTTAAATCATACAAAGGCAGTTGTTGTTGTGAAGGTGCAGACTACTGACCTGGCTCATTTTGTCTTTGCCTGTCAGCTAAACAGGGCTTATTCTTCCTGTAGATTAAGTGCCATACAGCTCTCCTGCTACAGAGCATGGCAGTGGAATAAAAAGGAAACTACAAGATATAAACTGTGAGTGGGAGGCGCGATGCAGACCACAGGTAGATAGCGCCAGGTAAAACACCACAGGTGACTTGATTCCACTAATGGTTTAAAGTCGGAGTTCTCATGCTCATTATCCTTCTTAGAGACAGGGAGAAAATCCCAACAGCCTTTGTGGCAGCAAAGACAAAGCTTTGCTCGCTGGAAGATGTCCTATATGGCATAATGTATGCCGGGAGCAATCCTGTTGTTTTATGGGCCCGGTTAGCGTGAAGTGCAAAGCAGGCTTGGGGCTGCGGCTGCATTATTCATGGCAGAGCTTAAATATTTCAGTGTGAGGCTGAGGTGGGGAACAACATAACAATAGCGCATTGTCCTCTTTCTTCCCCCCAAATCACTGTTAGTATTTAAGAAGGCAAGCAGGGAATATTCTTTTCCTTTAAAAGTAATGCCATGCACTGACACGTCCCAGGGAAAAGCAGGATAACAGTGGAGCAAACCTCACAGCCCCTCAAAGGGAGAGGGAATCGCCCCATCACCCCCCGGCTCCCAAGGAAATTTCAGCCCTGTCTTTCGAGGGGGAACAACCCAGTGCCTGGTATTTATTTTGGGAGATGATTCATCAGTTCTGCTGTGCTGGAGGGACAGATCAGCGGGTGGGTGTACAGACAAGGAAAGTTTCGAGCAGTTTTCCCTGCCAAAGCAGCAGCCTTATTTCCATGCACTCTCTGATAACTCTCCTGTACATGACATTTCAGGAGAGGTAATGGCGGGTTCACAGTAAAGGAGCGGGAAGCTGTGTTACAACCCTGAGTTGCAATATTTGGAGCGACGTAGTCAGAGCAGCAAAGTGAGGAGACGGAGGAGCAGGCAGCGCTGCCGTTTCCAGCCCTGCCGGCATGTCCCTTCGTGCAGATCCACTACTGCCATCAGCCGGCAAATGGAAATCAGCACAGGGCACGACCAGAGCTAAGGCAGGCACAACACACGCTGCTCAACATGTCAAACCCTTCTTTTCCCGTTTTCACTCGAAAGAGGCATCCTTCGGCACAAAAAAAGAGCAACACAGCAGACGGGATGCTCAAACGCAGGGGAAGGCTGGACCTCCCCAAGCAAAACTCACTCTCAAATGCCGTTTAATCCTCTCCAACACCAGGGAGTTGAGATTCACAGCTTAAAGATGGAGTGAGGGTGTGAACAGGTCTTCCTGGCTCCCAGGTTGGGTATTTTGGAGCTCAGCAGAAGTAGGGTTGCAGCTCCCTGTATATTGTTCATACAGCACTGAAGTTGCACCAGAACTATTGACTGCATTGGTACGGAGAATAAACAGTCTGAGAAGCAGGAGGGTGTGTTCACCATCATCAGTTCATGGATCTTTCTTTTAGATGTTTTTACATCATTCACTTTCAAATTTCCAGTTACCCTCCTCTGCCACCTCCTGCCAAGGCCCCCAGGACCCCACAGCTCCTTGCACAGGCTCGTGCCATGTGGAATTGCATCTACAAGATCCAACACAAAAGACCTGAGACTGACCCTGTATCTTGGGAACCAAGAGTGGAAGGGAAGAGACAGATGGGTATAGAGCATGTTCTATCCTGCCACAGTGAGACAAGGCTCAGCTCGATCACGTCATTCAGTACGAGTTGATGCATTTTCAAATAGAGATGTTTTCTTACCTTCGGTTGGAAAATGTCAGTTCATGCCAGCCCAGAATGAAGCAGTTTTTAGCTAAGAACAACATCCCAGTGCCCGAGCACACAGCTCATTCGCCAGACCTGCCTCCCTCTTCCCAAAGATAAAGCCGGTGCCTAAAGGAACTCACTTTTTGTCAGCAGAAGACGTGAAAATGATCTGTGGAATGGTTTTGGCCATTGGCAGCAGTGTATGCAGCTGTGTGCCAGCTCAGAAGGAAACTAATTTGAAAGTGATCGTAGTTGATTTTCTTAATTTGTTAAATAAAGATAGTTGCAGGCACAATCTCAGATTTTTTTGTGTGTCAGAACTGCTATGCTGCAGTTCCCCTCCCTCCTGCTGGACAGATTGCTGCTCATCTCACAGCTAGCTCATTGCCTGCCCTCACCTCTAAAGCCAAAGGCTTCATGGCAGTCCTGCAATAGGCATCTGTCGTATGGTGGTTTGAATCACAAAAAAATACATAAATGAGGATGACTGGTGTTTAAAAGGGAAGCTAAAACTGATTGCAGAAATGCTATGGGCAGAGGCTTAAAGTTTCCAAGCTAGAGGTCAGTCATTTCTAGGCAGTGATTTGCAACCAGCTCTATCTCCACATCCCACCCCTTGTCAAGGGGGACTATGGGCACCCTCAGGTGGGAGGTACAGAGGGGAGGACTGGGAGCTTGAGCTTACCCACCCACTGTGCCACCTCACTGCCCAGCGCAGGCTGGCACCTCCAGCCAACATTGCTCCCCGTGTTGACTGGCCAGCACAAGGGCACACCTCCCAATACTGACTGCATGAGACCTTCAGCTCCAAGTGGAGGTAGCCCAAATGGCTTTTCTGGGCTCAGAAAACCATTTTTCAGGTGCACAGTTCTCTAGAAGACAGCTTGGGTGTTGCTATTTATCCCTACAGCTCCAGTCTGGCATTGAGAGTCTTGTGTGAAGTGAGATTTGGTCAAATTTCAGACAACCAGCTATTTCAGATAACATGATTGTGGCCAGAGCTACATGAGACTCCAGACCTTTCTCACTTGTTTCCCTTTCTGCAAAACACCCCCCAAAGATAAATCTCAGCAGCTGTCTCTAGTACAAGATAAAACAGAACAAGCTCCCCAGCTCTGACACAGCTGAAGTGCAACAAAAACCCATTTCTGCTCTTTTTGGAACTGTCAGAAAGAAACTCAAGTGACTTCCCCAACAGTGAGAAACCCAAGCTTTTCAGTTCTCACATTTAATTTCTGTTTCTCTCCCATGTTCCTTCCCAGGTTTATAGACAGAATTTCAGATTTCATAGCCAGAACACCTTACCCTACCCCACCCTAAGTGCTTGCCGTGAATCAAGTCATTTGTGACCTGGTACATGCACTGTGCCTCCTACATGGAGTCATTTGCATTCAGCCATTTCCAAAACAAATCAGCAGAGTTTTGCCTTTGGAATCAGCCCTCCAGAGGTGAGAAGACATGGGGCCTCATATATTTTTGAGATAACACTCCTTTCTGATTTGTGTTGGTGTCATGGAAAAGCAATACTTAAAAAAAACCAAACACCCTGGGGTTGTACACAGCATCATCTGTTTGGGGTGCTGGGCAATGTCGCAGTTGGAGAGGATGGACAGGGTGGCTGTGAGCCTCTTTTGCAACCCCCAGCCCTGTACAGCCACCTGCAGCATCCAGGGCCTTCTGGGGACAGACAAGTCTGTGCCACATTCTCTTTGCCTTGGCTGCACCAGGAGCAGGTGATGGAACAGCATTTACAGTTATCCCCACATTGCCAAGAACGGGCTGGAGGGGCAAGTTAGGCAAGCTTCAAAGCAGGTTTGTCTCACTGTATGCTGCAAGCCATTTTTAACAGATGAGGAAATCAGGCCCATAATAAACACCATCACCTCATGCCAGAGCGTAGCAATACTGGACTGAAGAGTGAAGTACAGAGCTGCCCATCTTTTGCCAACAAAGCCGGCAGAACAGGACACTCCCAGGAGACGTTTCTGCCTCCAGGACAACTGTTGCATGATCCCATCAGTCTCTTCCTGCAGCACCAGGCACGGTTCACGTTGCATTTTTTGAGAACCTGGAGGAGAATATAGAGATTGCAGTGCAGGACTGGGCACAACCTGCACCCATCCCATGCCAGAGCAATCAGCTTCCTCCAACAAGAGTGCTCCCAAGGGCCAAATACTAACACAGCCCCTGTGCTGTCCTGGGGATGCCCGCACTTGCTCGCTAGGTAGAGAATTATGTCATTTACCTCCTTGAAAATGCTGCAAAGCTCTCATTTAGGAACAGGGGAAGAAGCAATAGATGCCTCTTTCGTTGCAGGGTTTGCTGGTGGGCAACAGCGGGTGGCCCTGCAGACCACTCCCTGTGCTCATCACGCAGGTGCAGCACAGACATCAGTGGTGCTGCCGTCCCCAGCTCCCGCCTAAGCTGACCTGAGGCTCGCTCCTGACCTGGCTCAGATTGGAGCCCATGACCTCGAGGTGAACTGCTCTATATCCCATATCCAGCCTCCCACTGAGTTTATTTTCTAGCATGGCAGATCAAAGACTGCTGTGAGGAGCAAATCTATCAAAGGCTCAGCACCCTAAGATAGATCCAGCTTGCTTTTATGTTTACTTTTAACAAGCATACTCCTTCCTATTGCTCAGCAATTGCTGTAAAATGGATTAATTATCAGATTTCCATATTAATGGGAAAAATCAGGCAAACATAAATCTTAAAACATGCTACTATCTGCACACTGCATGTATCACATTAGGGAAAAAACAATCTGCAGAGCAAAACTATTACAGAGTGACCACGTCTCAGCTCAGCAGCTGGTTTTCATTTCAGCAAAAGAACCCCTCTTCTTCCCAGCATTGCCGCCAGCCCCACTCCTCCCACTGCTTCTGCAGTGAGCACTGCAGAACTCCAGTGTTGGGCTTGCACGTGATGTGTGTGATACACTACAACAAATGGGGAGAACCTATGTCTCCGAGACAATGAGTGCCAGTTCATTACTACATCTGTCTTGCCTCTGCACACTGTGAGCCTAGCTCTCTTAATATGCTGCTTATCAGTTAAAACTATGCTTGCTTTAGAGAAGTTGTTCCTGAATTTTACTCAAATATCTCTAGCTGCCTGATGACAGACACAAGCTATCAGAAAGCTCTGGAAAAATGCCATCCAGTAGGAACTAACTGACAGCACTTTGTATCCTCTGGTGTGCCTGGATGAAGTGAAAATGTCCTTTATTTGCTATATCTGCTATGTGGTGACCCACACAAAGCTGACCATGGACCTGAGGAATTGGTGGACACGCCACCTTTCAAGTCCTGCTCTCTTCTGCATTGCACGAAGAGCAAAAGAATAAGGCAATATGGGCCAAAAGATAAGGGATGGTTAAAGTAGCAGACTGGCATCAGGGAATTTGAGGAAAGAGTCTGGCCCTCTCCTCCAAAAGGGGTTGGAAACAACCGTAGCCTTGAGGACTGGTCTGAATTTTGCTACAGATTAGAAGTGGCTTTGGGTAAATTGTTTGACCAACCTCACTTCCCACTCTCCGTGCTGAGTGGGATACTTGTGCCCATTTTGCTGGGATGTTCCATGAATTATATGGATTTGGGAAGCTCTTAAATCCATGTAACTCACATGTAACAGTTAAATGTGGTCCTGCTTTCAGATTAAAACTACAATAGTTCAGAGCTGAGCACATTTTGGTTTGATTTTCTTATGACTATATGAATTCACCAAGACAAGTGACAGAGAAATGTGATTCATCGCATTCATATGACTATTTCCAAAACAGTTTCTACTTTTATCTGAGCAATTGGAAAATGTTAAAGGCAAGACTATTTTACCCAGCTGACTTAAGAACGTTGTTTGATTCCACATTTCTGTTTTCAATAAATCTCTTGGGACAAAAACATCCCCTGCAGCATATATACGCAAAGGACAAAAAGGCGTTAAATCCTAAGGGGGGGGGAGAGATAAATAGTTTACTTCTATTATCTTTACCATATGTTCTATTCCAAGTGGATACGCATAAACAGCATGTAATCTTCCAGCTCAGCTTTAGACTCTTTGAAGTGACCTGACCATACTACTGATTTATTTCAAACTAACCTTTCTCTTTGAACCCTGGGTCAAGGTTAATTCTATAATAAAACATACCTTATACAGCTGGTTTTTCCAGTGGTGCTAGCGAGTAACGAACCCCTCAGTCATAAGCATTTGTTTCACTGAGTGTAGTATTGTATTTCTATTTTCCCTTCCCTATATTAATTTCCTTCACAGACCCTAGTTAGAGGGAAAAAAAAAAATCTCTTTTCCGGTCCATGAGATCAATTTTAAATACACTGGAATTAAATGAAGACATTTAAACCACATTTCTCTGCTGAAATGCACCCACCAACACCAGAAATTACTTTTATTACAGTCTACATTAAATAATCAGATCTTCAATTTCATAAGAAGCCGTATAGCTATGCTATTCAAACTCCTTCACTGGCAATGACCCTTTCAGAACCTTTTATAAAACCATCTTTGCATTGAATCATAGCAAAGCACAGAGGATAGCTTTTTTATCTAGGAAAATAAAATCTGAAAAGGGAAATACATTTGAAGTGAATTTCTCAAAAAAAAAAAAATGAGCTCCTTGCCAGTGTCCCCAGTCTGTCTTGCAAAGACTGGTTGCAGAAGCGCATGACCTAGCTTAGCAGGGTGGGATACAGTCGTTAAGAGATGCTGAAGTGCACAGCGTATTATTGTTGGTTGTTTTTAAGAGGACTGGAAAGATGCTTTTGAATCCCAGCCTCCAGTGCATGGCACTTGCAGCACTTAATTAAAAAGCAGCAACGTGCAAGATAAACCAGCAGTTGCTATTTCCTCTGACTCCGAAGCTTTGCCAACATGGTGCCTCTTACAGCTATTGGGAGAGGGATGAGATCTTCTGGGTTTGGGGCTTCTGTAAGGCACAAGCTGGACAACCTTATCTGCTGTAGCTAACACCGGGGGAAATTTTGCCTCTCTTCCAAAGGAACGACGGCTTTATTCTGGCTCACCCTCACACATTTTGCAGGCCCGAGTCTATAGAGGGTTGACATTCAGCACCACCAGCACACAGAGGTGCATCTCCCCTAAAATGAGCTTTCAGGACAGCTTAGTGGCTCCTTTGTAAAACAAGGTTTTAGTCCATTGTTAGATGAGTTTGACCAGGCAGCACTCTCGGTCAGCATCAATACAGCAAACTTGTTATCTCATCAATATCTGTCATTGCCTAATGCAGCTGAGCTTGCCGTAATGGAAGCGCCATCCATTTGAAATCCCAAAGGCAGGCATCAGTTTTGGATCAATGCTCTCAGAATCTCTATTAACTATTATGATGCCAGTGATGTTTTAGATCTATTTTGGGTTTATTTCTTCATGCTAGGACAAGTCAACAAAAGGCCTTCACTTGCTTCAGAGACTTGACAGCACGGTGAGCCCAGCATTTCCAGAATTAATGTGGTTCCAAGGAAACCTTTTTCCATCTAGCTCTCCCACCATGCTGTTCTTCTATTCTAGCTTCTCCTCAAGGACTATTGCCTGTCCTCACTCCTCAACCCTAAGCCAGAACACTCCGCTCCCCACAGTGGAGCCCCAGTTGGCAATGCCGTACATTCCCTGCCCACTGCCCCAAAATCACAGCCCCAGGCATGATGTGAACTAACAGCTACAGCGTGCTGCTTGTCACATCGAAGTCCTGAACAGGAAACCAACACACCTTTTGCTCCATGAAGTGTCTCTGCCCATCCCAGGCATATCAGAAGTACCCTTCCTCTCTTCACTACCACAGTAAGTGGCATTTAAACAAGGGCAAAGGAACTATACCATTTTCAGAGCTCAGAATAGCAATGTAAAATTCCACTTAAAAGTGACAAAAGAGACATCTCTATCTTTTTCTAACATTATTCTTTAACAAGTGCTGAAAATTATTACATCTAATAATTTATTAGTGAATGAAATCAGCCAGTTGACAGCCAATGACTGATTTTCAAAGGGATTGCACAGAACAATTTAATATAATGCAAGACAATAAACATGTCCTGAGCTGAATCATTGAATGATGTCGCTAACAGCCTGTCAGAGGTATCAGATATGTACAGCAGAATGAGGCACCACATCAGATAAAGTAAAATACATCCTCTCAAGGATATAGAAATAGGGAAAGGAATCTCTCTGGCTGCATTTCAAGTACAGGCAATTTACATAATTCCTGAGAAAAAGCTTTATGCCGTTCTATACCTCTTCTAAAAAGCCGCCCACCCATGGTGTTGGCATGTGGAAGACCCTCTGGACTAAACGCAATGTGGCTGCCACCCATTCTAGGAAATCCAACAGCACAAAATACAGTGGGAAATTGGAAATGTGCTGGTTGTGACACTCTGACAAACCTCTATCAGTGTAAGAAGTTCTGCAAATAGAGACAAAACCTAGACTGTAAGGCTTCACCCCAAACCTGCACAATAATAATCCATTACCAGTATGTCAAGAAGGAAAAAATAGCATGGATCTCAGGCTGGATAACGTTTTAAAGATAAAAACTTGTATAGATATCTAGCAAATTGGGTAACCTAAACCAAAGGTATCTCTAAAATCATTTTGTCTACATGTTGCCATTAAATATGTCAGACCCAAACAAGTATTTGTGCTGTCCTAGAATTGATGGGTTCATATTGCAGGGATGTTCGTGCAGCTGTTATTGAAAGATGCATTTTTGATAAAATGGCAAAAAGCAAGCAAACAAACTTACAATTCAGTTCAATTTCTATACGTTATTGTGAAATCATTTTCAATCTAATGTAACCGTGCACAGGCTATGCTCTATCTGATTTTATCCAGAATTATGAAAGCTCCTTATACTGCAAATCCGTTCTAGCGGGTAAGTAAGAGTATGAAATTTCTATTTCTCCCCATACTCTCTCCCAGTCTCTACCAGAGGAGAAGGCACCATTTCCTCCCAGTCTCTACCAGAAATGAGGCTGAGAGAACTGAGTTTGTTCAGCCTTGAGAGGAGAAGCCTTAAGGGAGACCTTATTACCATGTATCAGTACATAAATGTCATTATCCAACACTACTCAGCACTTGTCAAGCCACACCTGGAATACTGCATCCAGATTTGGTCCCCACTATACAAAAAAGACGTGGACAGGCTGAAGTGGTTCCAGCAAGGGTTACTAAGATGATGAGAGGACTAGGAAACCTACCATAAGAAGTAAGGCTGAGAGAACTGGGTTTGTCAGTCTTGAGAGGAGAAACCTTAGGGGAGACCTTATTACCATGTACCAGTACATAAAGGGTGTGTGCCAAAACAATGGAGACTCCCTTTTTACAAGAAGTCACATGGAAAAGCAAGGGAGAATGAGGATAAGTTGCTCCTGGGGAGATTCCAATTGAATTCCAGAAGAAAATGTTTCACCATGAGAACAGTGAAACATCGGAATTACCTCCCCAGGGCAGTGGTGGATTCCTCTACACAGGGCACTTTTAAGGCTCAGCTCGACAGGGTGCTGGGCCATCTCATGTAAACTATAGATCACCTAACAGGTGGGACCAGATGATCCGAGGTCCTTTCCAACCTGGCATTCAGTGATTTACCCCGAATACCTTTTCCTGGTCTCCACCTGAGAGGAAGCCATCAAGGTTCCCCCTGTTCCCACTCCCGGTCGATAACAAGGGGAAGGCACTATTCCACCCCTGAACTCTCTCCTGGCCTCTAACGAGGGGAAGTCACCATTTCCCCGGTGCCTCCTCCCTATCCCTACCTGAGGGGAAGCCGCCCCTGCGCTCTCTTCAATTCTCCCTTTGAGGGGAAGGCGCCCTTTCTCCCCCACACCCCAACCTGCTCTCTGCCTGCGGGAAGCCACCATTCCCGCTGTACCCTCTCCCACTCTCCATCCGAGGGGAAGGCGGCATTTCCCCCTGTACCCGCTCCTGCTTCTTTACCCAAGGGGAAGCCCCCGTGGCCCGTCCCCACCGAGCGGGCTCTCCCGCGCCTGCTCCCCCCGTGCGGGCGCCGCTGCTGACGCGCGGGGCGGGCGGGGCCGGGCCGGGCGGAAGGGCGGGCGCTGGGTGCCGCCCGCAGCGGCCGCTCGGCAGCCGGGAATGCCCCTGCCCGGCCCCGGCTCGCGGGAGGCGGCGGGCAGGGACCCGCTGGCCGCAGACCTGCGCTGCAGCCTCTTCGCCGCCGCCCTGCGCAGCTACCGGCGAGACTCGGCGCTCCGGCCCTTCCCGGGCCGCTACGCCAGCGGCGGCGCCAAGGACTTCGAGGGGCTGGTGAGTGCCGGGTGGGATCGGGGGGAAAAGCCTGGGCACAGGGCGGGCAGCCCGGGCTGCGCCGTGGGAGAGGGAGAGGTTACTCTGCGCCTTAGGGTTACCAGTCATAGAGTGGTTTGGTTGGAAGAGACCTTTGAGGTCATCGAGTCCAGCCATCCCTGCCCACTAGTGAACCAGATCCCCGAGAACCGCGTCCACCCGTCTTCTTTTAAACCCCTCCAGGGATGGGGACTCCACCACCTCCCTGGCCAGCCTCTGCCAGTGCCTGAGAACCCTTTCAGTGAAGAAATTTTCCCTAATATCCAGTTGGGCCCGGCTACCCTCATCCTGTCACTCATAGAATGGTTTGGATTGGAAGGGACCTTAAAGCCCATCCAGTTCCAACCCACTGTCATGAGCAGGGACACCTCCCAGTGAATCAGGTTGCTCCAAGCCCCACCCAGCCTGGCCTTGAACACCTCCAGGGGTGGGGCAGCCACAACTTCCCTGGGCAACCTGTGCCAGGGCCTCCCCACACTCAGCATGAAGAACTTCTTCCTAATGTCCAATGTTAATCTTCCCCCTTCCAATTTAAAGCCATTCCCCTTCATCCTACCACTACATGACCTCATTAAAAGCTCCTCCACAGCTTTCCTGTAGCCCCTTTCAGTACTGGGAAGCTGCTCTAATGTTTCCCCAGAGCCTTCTCTTCTCCAGGCTGAACAACCCCAACTTGTCACCTGGGAGAAGAGACCAGCACCAACCTGGCTTCAGCCTCCTTTCAGGTGGATTTAGACAATGATAAGGTCTCCCCTCAGCCTCCTTTTGTCCAGGCTAACATTCGCAGTTCCCTCAGCCGCCTCTCATAAGGCTTGTTCTCTAACCCCTTCACCAGCTTCGTTCCCCTTCTCTGGACACGCTCCAGCACCTCAATAATAATAATGATAATAATTATAGTAATAATAATAACAACAACAAGGAATGACCTGGTTATCCAGTCAGGGAGTCCAGGATTTAAAGTACAGTTGAAATTCTGACCAGTAAACCTGTACATGAAAACTTCAAAATCCTGTGTTGGCATACGAAGTGTTTACCCTGCACCCAATTCAAATTAATTTCAAAGTGTCTGTGTTTTATGTGGTCTGAACCCCTCTGTGCCTATCCTCATAGATATTGTGCCCTGACAGGATGTTTTCTTTCAGGAGCTTGCTTGATTATTCTTGCATGTACCTCACAGATATTGTTGGTAAATATAAGTATTTTATAACTTGTCTTGCATTAATTTTTAGGACAAGTGACAAACTTTCCTGCAAGCTGGGTACAAATGTTTATATTCCAGAACAGAAACTGCTTTTCAGTTTGCAACCTGTTAGGTTGAAATATTGTTTTGTTTTCACTAGAGGTCTCTGTTTAATCATAATGAAAAGAAGGAGCTTGTGCTAATCACCTGTCGTTAGCTTGCAGATACCAATGCTCTCCCAAGTCTGAAAGAACTTCTGGAGTCTGTTCCAAACACAGAGAAAAGGATCTGGGATCTGTTTAGTTGGATTTTATCATCTAAGGTCTTCAGGATACAAAGTACTAAGAAACAGGAGGTAAGTTCCAAGTTCTAAAACTCTTGATTAGAACTTGTTTTTTTAAGGTGAAGTTGCACTTCAGAGAGTATTTCCTGCTGCCAGAAGTTATTTGCTTATTGTGAGAGCTTGACAGTTCAAAATTAATGCATTTTTTCCTGCATCTAGAAAGGGTTGTTTGTTTTGGGTTTTAAATAAAATTTTCAAGAGTACTGGTTGGAAGAAACAATTATCACTTCTAGTAGCTGATGATGGGCAGTGAATGTAGTTGGTTCCTCCTGTTAATGTAGCATGTACAAGCAGGTTCTAGACCAAGGTAGCCCAATTGGGTGTCACAGAGCTAGGTCCTGCTTCTCACCAAGAAAGACAACTTTGAACTTCTGCTTACTCCCCCAAAATAGAAACGTTGAAAGCCACTGAGGAACTTCTGTAACAGGGATCAAAATAGTTGTAGAGATTAGTCACAAGATGAAAACAACTTCTGTTTTCACATTTTTCCCTCTGCCAAGACCAGCTGATGAATATGTCATCTTAGTAGGCAAAGTAGAATTGTGATATTGTCCTTACAGCGTCAGTTAATTCATAATCACAATACAGTTTTTTTTTTTCTGTAAAGAAGAATTAGAATTTACCTTTGATAGCAAGAAACTGTCAGAATTTTTACTGTCTGCTCAGTCCTTCTTAATTGTGACAGGATTGAGTTCTAATGCAGAAAGTATACCCAGAATATTATACATAAAGCAATATGAAAGACTGAGGGACAGTAAGCAAAACTTCCAGTAGTAATCTAAGCCCACAAAGCAACACTTATGTTTCTTCCTGTTTTTAAGTATGAGAAGATCCAAGAGCTCACAGGGATGTCTGGGGCTGCAGTTCCCGCTCCTGACTACCTCTTTGAGATCGTGTATTGTGATCAAATGAACACCAAGTTTGCAGAGACCAAGGGAGAGCGGGACCTCATCTACGCCTTCCACGGGAGTCGCCTGGAGAACTTCCATTCCATACTGCACAACGGCCTGCACTGCCATTTGAACAGGGTGGGGCTCCTGGAACGGACAGAGTCTTCTACTGGTCACTTGCAGATAGCTACACTTTGTAAAAATAGGCCCAGATTCTTTTAGGGATATGAAATGTCCTGCTGACCTTATACTGCTGTTTTCACTTCATTGTAGGCCTTTTTGGAGGGTTGTGTGGGATTTTCTAGGGCAGCCTGAGGGTAAAAACTGGAAGTGGCACAAAACCTCTTTCTCCAGTGTGATGAATTACGGCTGTCCTTTGCTTCTTTGTGAGGAAGTGTAATGCCTCTGAAAATACTGGCCTGTCTGACAGTGTGCAGCTGGGAAGAGCCTGTGCACAGAGGAGGAGAGGAACCCAGGCCATGCAGAGATACTCTGTTTCTGCCTGGCCTCAAGTTTAGATCAGCAAAGTTTTCAGTGCTGCTTGCAAATGGAGCCTTCTTTAAATAGCCTGGTTAAGGGACACATCCTGAAGGACTTGCGCTTTTTCAAATTCTGATGGAAAAGCAGTTCAAACTCCTGGCTTTTTGTGTCATCGGTAAAGCAGCTTTGACACAGCAACTGCTTAACCTTCCAGTCAACCTGGATTGTGCTTTTCCCCCACATTCTTTGAGTAATGGGTTATCAGGTACAGTGAAATTACTGGATTAATAATTGTAGCCAGTGTGGCAAATCCTCCGATTCAAAATTATTGAAACAGTTAAAAGGAATTCACAATTAAGAAGTACTTCCCTTGTTTTAGTATAGCGTGGATTGAAAGACGAGTAAAGCCTTGCCTTGTTTGTAGTGGCTGGATAATAAATAAATCAAGTCTCAATAAATCAGTGAAAATGCCTCTAACAGCAGTGCAGTCGTGTTGATATAAAATACTTATGCTGGCAGACTAAATCCAAATCCGGGAAAGCATGAATCTGTCCACACCAAGGGCTGTGCCAAGCAGCTAATTTGAGGGATGGGAGAGGGCAGCTGCCCCACCCCAAGGAAGTTGTGCCAGGACAAAAACAGTGCATGGACCGTGCCCAGGCTGGGTCAGAAAAGTCTTTCATAGTTTACCTTCAAAACTACCAGTCTGAAAGTAAAGAACACTTGTATGTTGTTCATAATTGCACCACAGGATTTTAGGATATATTTCTGCTCCGTTTCAGACGTCCCTGTTTGGTGAAGGTACCTATCTTACCAGTGACCTGAGCCTGGCTCTCCTTTACAGCCCTCATGGCCTTGGTTGGCAGCGAAGTGCGTTGGGCTCTCTCCTTAGCTGTGTAGCTGTTTGCGAGATCATTGACCACCCAGATGTAAAGTGTCAGGTGAAAAAGAAAGGTGAGTCTACTGCTACAGTAACTACCTATAGTTCATATCTTACTTAGCACCTCTCCTATTTCAGGTTTGTGCTATCATATAAACATTGCAGTATATTGAGTGTGGATACCCTTCACCAGAAACTGGCTGCAGTCTCCTTTTCCAGTTGACTTCTCAACAAACACACAACACCCTCCTGGTCTGTGAAGCTTCTCTTTAAAACAGTATAGTTAAGGAGTAGAAAGTATTCCTTTGTTTTTCCTAGTTTCAGTAGCATGATAAAGTCATGATCCATAACGCCTGATATTTTACCTGTGATAGTGGAGCAGAAGCATCACATATGTATCAAGAATGAGCTTTATTAGATGTCTAGGAAGGCTCTTCCCAGATTGTCCTTCTGCTTTGCCTGTTTCCCACTCGCAGACTTCAGTCAGTCCTTCAGTGCTGTTTTTTTTTCCCTGTTAATACTAGCAGATTGCCACACGCTGTGCAGGAGACCCGCCCCCTCCTCGCCCTGGTCTGGGCCATAATGCCATCCATACCAGGGGTGACTAGGAGTGGTATAGCCTCAAGCAAACTTCTCAGTCTATTCTTGGATGCTAAGGAATTCAGGGGAATACCAAGACTAGATCTCGTTATCTCAATTCCCACTCTTGTGGGTGTATTTGTGTGTTGTTTGTTTGCCTTTTTACACTCACTTGAAGTTGTGCTGCTCTTTTTGCTTTTCTGTTCCCCAAAAGACCTCCTCTTTTCTCTTCCGATGCAGATTCAGAAGAAATAGACAGAAAAAGAGCAAGAGTGAAAAACAGTGAAGGTGGTGATGTACCACAGAAATACTTCGTTGTCACCAACAATCAGCTTTTACGAGTTAAATACTTGCTAGTATATTCACAGAAACAGCATAGGAGGTAAGAGTTCAGCTGTCTGCTGTGATGAGCGTGCTATGAAAGCCAAATAAACATCTTGGCTTTGAAAAAAACAACAGAAAACAAGCAAGAGAGATATGCTGCACTGCCAGAATTTGGTTTCAGCCTGTTTCCTGTGAAATGAGGTTTACACCACCATGTTGCCTCTGTCTCACTCTTTTACACTCCCAGGCTCAGCTAAATTTGCTTTTTCACCAGACCTGTAAGCACTTCATATCTGTGAGAGCTCTAAAAATCTGTTTGTGGTAGGAAACAAAGGAAACTGAGTGCAGCTCTTAAAACTAGAGCAGCTTTAACTCTGCCTTTGGCTATCCTAAGTGGCAACACTCACTCAGCTAATCAATGTGTGTGTACAGGCCAGGTGGTTACAGCTCCAAACCACAGAGAAAGGTGTGAACATGGGCAGAAAGGACAGGATTGTTCACTAAGACTTAGGGAACAGGGATTTGCAATTAGGCTTTGTTAGTTACAGGGAGCATGGAACAGCTTTCTGGGTTTATTGCATCAGCTTAACCATTTAAAATAACAAACCCCAAGATACTCTTTGCCAAGGTATTTGCACATCTCTGACATTCATGCACTTTTCCTTTTCCAGGCCTTCCAGTCAATCTTCCTGGTTTTACACCCACCGTTTTGCTATAATGATGCTGCTGTACCTACTGCTGCTCATAGTGATAGGGGCCAGCAACTCGCCAGCCTTCGTCTACTACTGGCACAGAATGTTTGACTCGGAGAGATGAATTGCCCAAGATGACAAACTGTTATTTTCACCACGTGCCTTAATAATAGCCAGTCTGCAACGCACTGCATCTGTTCCAGAGCTCTGGAAATAAAGGTGCCTGGAGCTTTCCAGGTCTGTCACCAATATATTATCCTCATGGCACCTTTACATTTATTCTTATTTCTGTGTTCCTGTGATTCATGAGGACACCCAGTACAGCTGAAAAGGAGAGCAGTTGTGCAGCTTAGCATGAACCAGTTGTTAAGGGTCCACGGGAAGTAGTTATTTAAAATAAATGGAAAGGAAGTGCAGAAACACTCAGGTGTAACTAGTTCTGTCACACTGAGCTATGTTTGCACAAGTTGGAAAGGAGGATATTTCTGTACGTCGGGCAAAGCAACCTGCAAGGAGTCTTACCAGTTTGTTCTCAGAAATTGCATTTAGTGATGTTTCGCCTGTATCAATGGAGATAGAATCACTTTTAAAATTAACTTTGGCTTTGGTCAGGAATTTTTATATTTGAGCATAATGATTGTAAGAAATGAATGAGAAATAAAACCACCATCAAAATGAAAGAAGTTAAATAGTTTCTGGTATGATTCTCCCTTCCCCTGTAAATTCCTACAAGATTTGTGCTCTCAGCTGTCATCTGTCTTGTCCTTGGTTAGTGTGCGGACCAGACAAACTCAGGCCCTCCAGCATCAGCACTGAACAAGGATTATTCCTGTCTCAATGCCTTCCACTTGCATTTCCTGCACCAAGAAGGAGAGTGAGGGATTCTACTTATGCTGCCACCTCACGGGCATTTTGGGCTTAGGGCTGCCTGGCTTTTGGGATCTGGTTTGACATTTTCACCTGTATTGGATTGCTTTCAGCCTCCCTTTATGAACAAACAGACTGGCAGTAACATGGCAACTCTTTCCTGAAACGTCTTTCTAAAAAAATGGAGTACAGTGACAACAGAACTCTTAGGGTTGTATTTTATGTTTGTGAACATTTTTAGTAGTTATCTGCATGTAGACTTCACTTACACCTCCAGATGACAACTTGTGCACAAAGCTGTGTGTTTGTAAGCCAGGTTGTCCACTCCTAAGTTTTCACAAAGAAGCTGAGTTTTCTATGGTCAGAATTATGGCAGTTTCACTGTTTGTGAACTGCTCTGGCTTAACAGTGATGCATAAAACCTCAGTATATCTCAGATCCATCTTTTCTAACCTCGAAGAAGGACATTCCTACTGAATTTGGGGGGGTTGTTTTAAATCACACATATAGGAATGTGCAAGCTGGCTGTGGAGCATAAAGAAGGAAACACTCTCCCCCTTCTGTCCAAGTCCTTTGTATTTGCTGTTGTTGCAAAGTAACCTGAAATTGAAAAAGGAGCAAAGGACTGTCTGTGACGAGTGACTGAGCATGAAGTAAAACTGACAAAGAGCCCAGGGATTCTAGGCAAAAGCTAGATGCATGCCACAGTTCAAGCTTGCAGCGTGGCTTTTAGTAGTAGACTTGATAAACGCAGAATTTCATTGCACAGTGAACCTTAACCACAAAAGAAAAAAATCTCATTACATATTTCCAGCAAATGAATCTGTGATTACTACCTTACTCGTTAAATATTTCAAAGAAAATCTCTTCTTTCTCTGATGTTCTGGTATCTAATTGCCAGAAATAATGACCTGGTAATCAGGTTTTCTGACTCAAGGCTGAGAACAGGTTTGTCTACAGCAACCCCTCTTCTTGGTGGATGGAGCTAGAAGCATTTATTCCAGTTAATTTTGCTGCCAGAACAAATTTATTTATTCACCATACAGCTTGCAAAATAAGAACACTATAATGCAATTCCCCATTGCCTTTTACAGTCCATTAATAATGCTCACTGTTAGCACACTGCATTGCCTCAGCTCAAGAAATGTACGTGCTAATTATAGGCTTGATTTGCAATTAAAATATACATAAACTAACAATTTATTGCACAACAGAATCAACTACTTTATAGCAGTTTACTCGATATTCCATCGAGTCACGCATAGGGTTCCTGGGAGAATGCGATCATTTTTGGTCCACTTCAGCCTGTTACATGTAACGTTGTGCCATATATCTGTCAGTTTAGGGTAAAACCAGCCAGAAAACCTAGAGGTATTTGATGCTATCTGAAGGGTATTGTGTTGTGAGAAGGCTGGTACATCTGCAAATGGAACAGATGGGCCATTGGGAGCGCTTTGGAGGAGGAGGAGGTTAGGCAGCAGTTGTGGGATGGATGGCTGTTTGCACTGCAGGGGAAGGCACAAGCCTGGGAGCCCACGAAACAGACGAAAATAACAGATGGGGAGCAACACAGCAGGGGTTTGAGGCTCTCTCCTTGGGGTTTCTTTGCTTAGGGAAGTTTCTAAAGAGTAAGCAAAAGGAATGGATGCATAACAGCCGCTCAGCACTATCTCCTACTGTCTGTCTGGGCTTTTGTTTGGCTTTAAGTTATTCAGCTGAGCGCTCTTCCCAAGTGTGGGGCAATAGCATCCATGTAGGGAGCAAGTTCCCAATCCGAGCTTCTGGACCAACTGCTCCAGGCTAAATGCCCAGAGAGAAAAGTACTGTGGGGGGTTCTCACGCAGTCCAGCACTGCAATCAAATCAGCAGGTACCAAAGGAAAAAAATGGCTTTTTCTGCTTCAAACAGTCCCACAAGAAAGAGATGGCTGCAGGTAGGGGCTGAGTCCTCCAGGCCTGTAGGGATGCTGGGCACAACCTCCTTGGTGCTTCAACTCGGCATCTGCAGAGTTGGGTAATGCTGTCTTCAAAAGCGATGGGAAAAGAAATACATTTAAGGTGCTCAGAGTCTACCTTTGCAGGCAAGCAAAATACTTAATATCCTACTCCCACGCTTGTTTTCTGTGCTCCCTGCTGATTTCAGCATGTGTTTCCCAACGTGGTGAGAGGCAGTCAGCTGAATTAATGTGAGTATTGTGCTGAGTAACTAACAACATTATGAATTAACCCAAGGTTCGCGTTAACCTCTTAAGCCACTTGCGTGGCTCTTTGAACATGCACAGTACCATAAAAATGCTAATGGGGAATGAATCAGAGTTTCCTCCTGAACAAAGGACCGCTGTGTCTGAAGCAAGGAGCCCAGGGTGAGGTCGAGAAGTTGTAAAATATAGAGCTACCTGCGTTTATTAATATGTTCATTACATTACTGTGGTGAATATTAAGGAGCTGTTACTGAGTCAGACAAATCTGATCCTGCTGTGGCTGCAAGGAGAAGCGTGGCAGGTGGTGTTTGCTGGGAAGAACGGGCAGATTTTGGGGAAGTGGGGGAATTTTCCTTCCTCAAGGGGAATGGCCAACCATTTCCTGGGCTGGGGCTGCATCAAAAGCAATATGGCCAGCAGGGCAAGGGAGGGGATTCTCCCACTCTGCTCTTGCGAGACCCCACCTGGAGTCCTGTGTCCAGTTCTGGAATCCCCAACATAAGAAGGAGATGGAACTGTTGGAACAGGTCCAGAGGAGGCCAGAAAGATGATCCAAGGGCTGGAGCACCTCTACTACGAGGACAGGCTGAGAGAGTTGGGGTTGTTCAGCCTGGAGAAGAAAAGGCTTTGGGGAGAACATAGAGCAGCTTCTAGCGCTGAAAGAGGCTGCGGGAAAGCTGGGGAAGGACTTTTTACAAGGGCCTGGAGTGATAGAATGAGGGAGAATGGTTTTAAATTGGAAGGGGGAAGACTTAGATTAGACCTTATGAAGAAATTCTTCATGCTGATGGTGGGGAGGCACTGGCAGAGGTTGCCCAGAGAAGTTGTAGATGCCCCTTCCCTTGGAGGTGTTCAAGGCCACGTTGGAAGGGGCTTTGAGCACCCTGATCCAGTGGGAGGTGCTCCCCCCATGGCAGGGGGTTTGGAGCTGGATAATCTTTAAGGTCCCTTCCAATCCAAACCATTCTATGCTTCTATGAAATGGATAATACATATATAAGCTGCAGGTGCTGTTGGAGACCAAGGCTTGAGACACTGTGGGAAGACAGGGAACCACCACCCAGAGCAGGCAGGTGCAAAGCTCCAGGTTTCACGTTCCTGAGGAGAGATGCAAAAATCTTCTGCTCTCTAAAGTATGAACCGATTTAAGAAATGCAGAATCAGAAATGCAGGGACATTCAAAGCACACCCAGGCTTTGGTCCCCCTCTGGCATAACCCAGACACAGCACTGTGACCCAGAAAACACCTACCCCTGCTCCCCTGGAGAGGTGTTGTCTGCCTGTTTATTCCCCCTTCCTGCACCCCTTCGGCACACGGCTTGGCAACAGGCTCTCCTAGTGACATTTTCCCTTCTGTCATGAAAGCTGTTGTTTTGGGCACCTTGCCCGCACTCCAGGCGTCCCAAAATGTCAGCCTTGAGCACCAGCAATGGGAGGGAAGGTATCAAGAGGGTGGCAGAAGGAGCAGTGCTGGAGTGACTGCAGGCATCCTGAAGGATGTGCCATGTTTCCCCAAGGACCAAGGTGCGTATCCTTGCCAGCATTCAAATTTTACTGCTCGTAAGCTAAAGCAAAACCTGCTTCTGCCCTCTTACCATACCCATAGGGTGTAATGGTGGGGAGCCCCTCTTACAACAAGAGAAGTGCCCCCTCAGATAAGGTCTCTGAGGTCCCCCCTTGCACAGCAGGAGAGAAATGGCCCTAAGTATGGAAGCAATGCTGGTCCTGTTCTCTCCTACTCAGCAGAAAGCAGATGAAGAATGTTCTCAGAAGATTAAAGACACTTTCCTGCTTGTTTGAAGCTTGCCAGGAAACCAACACACCTTCAAGGTCTGCCTCCCATTAGCGATCATCAGTAATATAAACAGAAAGACTAAATGAGTGTCTGATTAATAAATTAGCTTCCCCGACCGCAAGCCATTCCCATAGCCTTACAAGAAACCCTTTTTCGCACTAGTTGGGCCAAGCCAACCTGGTGGCAGTGAGCCCTGCTCCCATTAGCGTTGCGTAATTAATCTTGAGCAGAATGAGACCAGGAAAGCCAAACGGTAATTACACATTTCATTGGAGTTTGGATGCTTCCTGAAGGGCTCACGCTAATCCCCACCAGTCGCTCTGGGCTCCAGCAGCTCCAAATGACTTTTATGCTCCTTGGGCAGCATGTTTAGCATAAATGACACTTAGCGTGGGGAAAGGCAAGTCCTTGACACCCATCTGCAGGTAGGTTGCTGACACCCTGAGCTCCGTGGTTTCCTGTATCCTCACTGCCCAGCCTCAAACACCACTTGCTACCCCTCCTATTTCAATAATCTCTTAGCTGGGGCACCGGGACAACAATCCAGATCCTTTCTGATCAATAGGAATCCACCCCTTCTTGGATGCAGGGTCGAGAAAGTCTCCTTGATGCCAAAAGTAGATTTGCTTTCTTGAAGGGAGACATCTCCCAGCTTCCCTACACACGCAAGCACAGCAAGTCAAGAATTGTTTGTAAAGCAAAGCTCTTTCATCCTGATAAAGTCCAGATGCTCATTCAAAACCACAGTCGTCACAAAAATGCCCAGGGAACCGTATCCTGCCAAGTCCAGAGCTCCTGAGCTGCCCAAATATTTCACAAAACCAAAAAAATACCAGCCCCACCTGGCTCAAAACTAAATTTTTCTTCAAAGGCAAAAGTTGAATTTAATTACAATCAGCAGAGAATGATCAAAGAAATAATCCCCTTTTTCTAATTATACAGAAGGGAGCAACGCAGTTGAATGAAGCCACTTCTTCAACCCACACCCAGAGAAGAAGCCTCCACCTTCACAAGCAACTTCTGACACATTGGTGAAAAGCAAAACATCCATTTTACTCACTGTGACTCAGCCACTCCCCTTCAGGAGCCTCCCTTGCCCTCTCACTGGCCAAGGACCATCAACCTGCCACCTGCCACCCATAAGTGCTGATGGGCCCCTCCACCCACAGGTGGTTCCCATCATCTTCCTCATTGGGACAGCCCAGATATCACCTGTGGGGTGGCTGCAACTACCTCTGAGCAGAGACTGGGGTTGTGTCAAGCCATTAAGGTAAAGAAAATGTTTGTAAAGGAGAGGGGGGGGGTTGCAGAGAGGAGGAAAGGTGGGTTCATTCCCATCAGTCTGTGCTGGCTGCTGGAGACAGCCCAGCACATGGTCTGAGATCTGCCAGCTCGTGCCCTGGAGAGAGGCTGGGGCAGAGACAGTCAAGAAGGGCTGGACTATGTCACCCTCTGGTTACCCTAAATACTCTCTCCTGGTCAACCCTGTGTCCCAGAGAGCTGCTACATAAAGGTGTGTTCCCACCACACCCATGTGCCAGAAACAAAGCAGCAGGGACTGTTTTCCCTTCTTCTGTTTCTACAATGGAAAAGAAACCCTGTCCCATCCCATCCCAATGTGGTTCTTCGTACCTCTCTTGCCCAGGCTCCTCCATCCGCACAGCACCTTCTCCCTCCCCACCATGGAGGCAGCCCAGGGAGACTAGTGCCCTTCCATTAGTCACTCCCCAAAGATTTATATGCTTTCCAGGGCTTCACACACGGCTCTGAGAAAACCAGGTAAGTTCTGAGCCAGGTGAGACAAACTTTTCAGAGCCTTTTCTACAGCAGATGGAAGAAATGGAGTAGAAGCCTGCCATGGCACCTTTGTAGCCTCTCAGGCTACCATATAGTGCTGTCCATCTCTGCAGCTCCACACATCAGTGTAGGTGTAAAGGGCACTTATAGATTGGCCACCTTGAGAGACGTGGCCCTGGACCGTGGAGGAGCCAGCGTGTTTCTTCCCAGGGGTTGATGCTGGAAGTGTGGCAGAGGTTTGATCCCAGAATCAGGGCTACAGCATGCACAGGGAACAAAAAGTTTGTTTTTCTAGTTGTAACAGGGTGCGGGGACATGGAATAATAACCACAAATACCCTCAAATGTTTTTCACCCTGAGTACAGGCAGGAAACATTCCCTGGCCAGAGACCCTCACCAAACAAAGTTGGGTGGCAGACTTCCTTATGACAGTCTCCAAAATGATCCTATAGGATAAAGCAGCTCCCAAAGCTGTGCCTCCCATCTCCTTGTGGGTACATCTCATCAGCAGACTGTGCTGAGAGTTGTCCCATTGGAGCCCCCTGATGCCACCCCACAATTTACAGCACCATCCTTTATGTTCTTCTCTGAGACTGAGACGGGTTTGTGTCTTTCATGCCTAATAATGGCTGTTTCAATGCTCCTGAGACACAACTGCACGTCCTCCCGAAAGGAGGGGGTGTACAGTCCATAAATGACAGGGTCGGTGCAGGTATGCAGCAAGCCAAAGAGAAAGAAGATGTGGTTGACATACTCTGGCATCTTCTGGATCATGGCTGGCTGGAACCAGTACCACAAACCCAGAAGGTAGTATGGGGTCCAGCAGATGATGAAGGTGGCAACAATCACTATGGTCATCTTGAGAGTCTTCATGCGTGCCTTGGAGATGTGGTCATTTTGGTTTCTTATCAAACCTGCCAGGGAGAGTCAAAAGGATAGCTGGAGACAGGAGAAAATTAGGAGAACATAACCATCCATGACTCTGCTTCTGCCAGAGAGAGCAGACCGTCTTATGGTCTGGTCCATTGCCCACAGGAAGCAGAAGGCAGCAAGGACGAAGAATCAAGACCTTGGGTTAGCCTTCAAAGGGTGTTGGGACAGACCCAACAATGCTCCTGGCCAGAGCAGGGTCAGCCATGGTGGAGGGTAAAGGGCTGGGACCCGCTTACCTTTATTGATCTTTAGCTGCTTACTGATCTCCCAAATGATCCGAATGTAGCAAACAATCATGACACTCAGGGGGATGATGTAGAGGGTGGTGAAGGTGAACATGTTGTAGGCAGTTTCCTCCCAGTGTGCTTGGAAGCTCCCGTGAGTAACACACTGGGTGAAGTTCACTCCCGGGACCGTGTGCAGGTGGAAGAGGAAAAGCTGAAATGAAGAACCAAATGATAACCCAGAGAGGCTTTGAAAAAGGGCATCATGTCCTGCAGATACTCCTGGCTGTGCACAGAGAGCACTTCCTGCTGCTGTTGGACTGGGAGAAGCACTCTGTGCACAGAGCCAGGACGGATGGAATCTTATGGCTGTGAAATCCCATTTTCTGGCCATACCATGTGTTATTTTGGTCAATAACTGCTCAGGTTTCTCTTGGTCCACTCCAGAGTGTTTAGCAATGGTGCACTGATGTATTTTTAGGAGAAGATAACCATGTGCAAGAGGACTGAAAAATAGTGGACAGTTTTTCCCAGCCCTTAGCATAACACCCCAACTGTTGCAATGAACGGGTGCTGTAAGGAAGGTGTAAAGCACTGCCGAACCCCCAACAGAGCAACCACACAGCTTTACTCAGCAAAGCAAAGCCAGTGGTGACGGAGCCCATGGATTGGGATGGACTTATTTGGGCTGCCAGCATAGATAGGCCCTTCTCCAAAACCACCCTAGCCTGGGCAGACCATGAGGGGAGGGCACTGAGCCCCACCTGGGGTGAAGCCAGGAGCACACTGGCTGCCCAGGCAGCACGGAGCAGCAGCCCATTGCGGCGGCGAGCGCGGGAGAAGGGATGGAGGATGGCTGCATGCCGGTCCAGGCTGATGACCACCAGCACAAGGGCAGCCGCGTACATGGCGAAAAGCTTGAGGAAGTTGAGGAGCTTGCAGGAGATGTCTCCTCCATACCACTGCACCGTCACATTCCACACCGCGTCCAGGGGCATCACGGCTACCGTTACCAGCAGGTCTGCCAGCACCAGGCTGAGGATCAGTGGCTGCACGTGGGATTTCCTCCTCTTCCTCAGCAGGCTGCTGAGCACCGCCACGTTGCTGCCCGCTGCCAACAAGAAGAAGACGGCCGTGATGATCACACGGACCCTCGCCGCTTGCGTGAACCGGGGCTTGACCCAGTGCTCAGGGCAACCAGAGGCCGAAACGTTGGTGTCCCACTCCTCGGTGGGATGACAAGGAGATGCACGGAGCTGCTCGTCACTCATCCCCTGCCAAAAAGCGATGGCAAAATGAATCCCCTCTTACGAGCTGTGTCATGGGCTGCAGCTTCAATATGAGGAGAAATGTGGAGATGGTGGGATCTGCGCTGGAGGTACCAGCAAGATCCTGCCACTCCCAGGCTGTCCCTGCCTGTCCCAGACTGTCCCTGCCTATCCCCTCTGTGTTGCCTCTTTTGCCAGGCTGCTGCACCATCCCGGTTGTGATGACACTGTCCTCTTTGGCTGACCCTGATGTAATTATTGTGATTGCTCATACAGACATCTGTATTTTTAGCTCTTTACAAGGTGGTTGAGCAGCTGGGAAGTGGAAGTGGTGGCCAGGACCACGGGATGAGCTGCTGCCTGCCAGCGCCCAGCTGGGAATGGGTCACACTGGAGCTGAGCTTGTGCTGGGGCAGCTGTGCTTGGTTTTAGGACCAGTCCTTCCAAAGAGACTTTGTAAGCAGAGCTCAGCTTTTTAGAAACCACACGGCTCTCTCCATTGCATCTTAAACCTTAATGATCCACCCCCATCTCCCATCACCAGGTCCATGGCCATGGGTGCGATCACCTGAGGGTGGCCAGAACGGGAGAAGGGGCAACCCATGCTGTGTGGAGACTGACAGCAGCTCTTGCAAGAGGGACATGGTGACATTTAGGAGCCTGGATCTTCCCAGGACCTGAGCAGCACCAGCTCCCTTTGTCTTCAGGAGGTGAAGCAGCAGGAGGTGAAGGCAGAAACAAAGCCACACGAGGGGTGGCGAGGGGCTGATGAGCAGTGTGGTGGTCCCCCGTGGCTTGATTTAGTTGCCTTTTTTCCCCAAGCCCAACCAGTTCGGGGACAACTCTCATTTCAAGGGCAAATACTTCCAACTCTCAAGGACACGAGCTATTAACAGTCCCAGCTGTATGTAGAGTACGTCTCCTTTTGTTTCAAGCACCTTGTGGCTTGCTGATACCAAAATAACGCATCCTCCACCTTTGCACAAACAACAGAAGCCACAGAAATCTAATGCGTCTCCCCAGCTTTGCAGGATGGGGATGCCGACAACTTGCAGCAAGCCACTCTCCTCCAGCCCTGCCACCCGTGTCCCAAGTCCTTAAGAATGAGCCACTTTTCTGCCTTCACCCCCCTCCCTCCAACACGAGTAAGTGAAAAGCACTTTAAAAGTACCAAGCCACTTGCTGGCCATCTGCAAGAAACAAGGGGAAACCCATGTCCAGGTCTGGATCTGATGGGAACGTACCTGGCATAAGCATGCTCCGCTGCTGAGAGAAGATGTTCCTTGACTTTCCCGACGGGTCTCCCACCGCCACGGTGCCGAGTTAGGATGGTCCAGTGTGTCTTTGCATCACAGCCGTGCCACGAACTGCCAAAATTTCCCCTTGCTGGAGGCTGAGCCAGGCACTGTGTTGTTTTTAGCACAGCCGTGTGAAGGCATCTGTAGATGGCAATGCTGATGCAAACATCATCTGCGCTGGTAAAGCAGGAGTGGAGGATGTGGAAGGTGGGCACCCATGGGCAGCCCAGCTCTGGCAGCTGCTGGGTTTGCACCCTCAAGCAGGGGCTGGCACCCCCGTCCTTGTGGGCTTAACGAGCTGCCTGATTTCAGGATTAATGAGCAGGCAGCAGGGATAATGACAAAGCTGCTGTATTGAAAGAAATGGCCAAAATTCAAGATGTTGTGGCCAAATGCAGCCCCATCAGGGAGAAGTGCCAGAACTCCCTGCATCAATTTTCTATAAATACAGGAAAATGAGTTAATCATCCCTAGAGTTAGTGATGAACATCCCGTTGCTCAGACAACCAGGAGACTCGCAGCACACACAGATACACACACACGCCCCAGTGATGCTTCTGGACCACACAGGTCCATGGGAGTATCACAGATCAACACAGGTGCGTGCCTGGACTGGAAATGTTGTAAGGAGGGGAAATAATGAGGAGAAAATTGAATCATTTTGCCATTTTAATGAATACACTTTTTTTTTCAGCACTGTAGCTGTTTCCACCTTGTTCTTTTTGTATTTCTTTCAGCGCAACACAGCGAGATCTCGATGTGTGGCACAAAAACCTGGGAGGGGCAAGGAGCTCACAAGATCTTAAAAAAATATTATGTGCATTGCAAGGGCAGGGTGGGACACTGAGGACACCCTGCTCCTCCAGCCAGCAAAAGGAAAAGAGCAGTGATGATGACAGAGTGCCGTACCCAAGCCCTGCTGGGGCCAGCACTGGCACACACACTCCCAGGGGTATCTGGGGACTTTAATTACATCCAAACAGACCTTCACATCTCCCTGTTTATTAAATTAAGAAGTACACGGCGTACAGCAGCAACACAGGTCCCAGGCTGGCGGTGGTGGCTCGGCATTGTTCCCTCAGAAGAGTAGGTGCAGTTCCTGGGATAGCACGTTTTGCATCCTTAAACCTATTCCCACTTATTTTCAGGGAAGAAATGTCCAAGATCTGAGGGGTTTGCACCATCTGTGAGACTGCTCTGCCTGCAGGAGTGCTCCTGGGCACAAAAGAGGACCTTCTTCCCCTTTGTGCATTTAAGTATCTAATTATGTGACAGGGAGACCGGCTCCTGAGACCCAGGAGGTGCTGCAGCCCTTGAGGCATCACTGTCAATCAGAGTCCCCTGCACCCTACATCACTTCTGAATTGAACCACCAAGGGGACCAAAGCTGCAGAGGGCAATTTATGTGTTCAGAGTGCTTTACATCCAAGGGGAAAAAGAAAAGCAGACCGACCCCCAGCAGTGCCTCAACCAAAATGTGGTTTGAGAGTGGAGGGACGTCATCCTGCCAAGATCCAGTTTCAAAGCTGTTTAACAGCAGCAGCCCCAGCACCAACAACATCCCTCCAGGGAGGCATACCATCCCTGAAGTCCTGCTGGAGCCTGGATGGAACCCCAAAGCCACTGCAAGCAGAGCAGGAGGACAGGTACTCTGCAACAACCAGCCACACCTGCCACACAGGAGGAGACCATACCATCACCTCCTTACCTGGCTGGAGCATCACCTATCAGTGTTGGTGGAATGAGCCTGGTCCCTGGGGGGAAAGAAGAACAGAAACCACAAAGAAGTTGGGTAGAAGCCTGTTTATTACAGCAGCCACCTCCTTGTGCTAGACTTAAAGCTGAGATTGATTCAGCCCCATGTGCTCATCTGTATTTTTCCTTTAATTTAGCTCTTTGCACCTGCACAAAAGCAATTAAATAGCAAGTCAGGAATGTATTCCCTGTTTGTCCTTTTTCCTGGCTGGCTGCTTTTTTGTCTAGAAATGTCCTCTCCATCTCTGACTGTATGATGCAAGAGAGGGACAGGATTTTTCTAAGGAACTGTAAGCCTCGCTCATGCCACAACAAAGCCTTTGGTCCCTGTTCAAAGAGGATTTTTTTAGCGTGCCATCACGCAGCAATGTCCTGGGCATGCATTAGCAATAAGTTATTTTAAGGGTGGAGTCCCTTATTAAAATGACTGTTTTTCTCTGGCGTTTGCACAGTAATTCCCTTGTGTTTTCTCTTTTTTTTTTCTCCACTCATCTCCTCAAAGGTCAGCTTGGATGTTGTCTGCTCAGCAGCCTTCAGTTGAATCTCTGAACGCTGCTTTAACAATCAGAAGATTTTGGTTCCTGAGGATTAGGAAACAGCGCTGGCAAGCAGGGCTTGTTTCCATACACCCTTGCTGGGCTCGTTCCAAAATCCCCTTATTTTGGGATGCTGCCCCAGTACATCCTGGAGCTGCAGCCCAGCGCTGGGTCACAGGGAGCCAGAGCATCTCCAGGCATCCCCAAATAGGAGGTTTTTTTCCCGAAATCCATATGGATCCCTGGACAAAACAGAAACCAGAAAGCTGCCCCAGGTAGCAGAGCCCCGTGGCAATTTTTTGCACGAGCAGACCTTGAATAGAAGTGCAAGCACTGTGTTTTTCCATCAGACATCACATATAAATTGGGATCTCATGCAGGGAAAGCGGCATGGGATATGATTTCTATTAACCCAGTGCAAACACAGGCAGGGACCCTGCTGCCTTTCATCCTAATAAATCACTGCTGGGGTCACAAAAGAGAGGAAAATTTTGTTTTCACCTCTGAGAAAAACTCCTGCTGGGCGTGATTGGGGGTGGGGGTGCGGTTAATGAGGGCTCTTCTATGAGCAGAGCCACCCTACAGCAGCACCCACTGCTTGCACCCTCACCCCAGGCAGGTGCCTCTACTGGACTGGTTGTCCAAAAATTCCCTTTTGCTCAGAAAAAATCATGATTTCATAGTTTTTAATGCTGATTTTTTACCCTCCAGTATTCTTCTGCTCCTCCAAACCTTGAATTGTCTCAGGAGCAACTTGTCCAAGGAAATTTTTGTCTCATACTGGACTCGAAACAGAAAGTCTAGTCAGGGACATCTGACATGCAATGTTTTTGTGAGTAAATACCAGCGTCCATGAAGTCATTTCCCGGGGTTAGAAATGAGCTCACCTCTGGAATAGCTTCTCTTCTTATCCAAAGTTCACAAGTCAAGCAGTTGTGAAACTCCCAGTTTTCACCCCTCTCATTAAAACCCAGCATCAAGGCTGCACTCAGCCCAGTGCCACCTGTGGTTGTATGCTATGGACAGAACCTGGCCATCGGCTGTTGTGAGACATCAACCTAAATTCCCCAAAATCTTTGCAGCAGAAGGCAGAGAACCAAAGCCCAGTGGTCACCAGGGATAAACCAGTGGCTCATTCTGCCTGCTTACCCGGCCCTGGCCGCATTTCTGAGTGTGCCAAGAGGGACGATAATTGCTGTCCCTCTTGGGGATAATCTGGGTCATTCCATCCCCCTCCTAAAAGTCCTCATTTAAAGCAAAGGGAGGGATCTCTCCTGCCCAGAAGGCTTAATATCTTGGCAAACTGTGACTTTGGGCTGTTTCCTCATGAAATAAAGTGCTGTTTCTGATTTGGCTTCGTATGTCAAAGCCTCACTGAAGCCCTTTGCTGGAAACGGCCCTTCTCTGGAAGGTATCATGCCTTCAGACAGTGACACTGAGAAAAAACATGCTGTTGATGGTCAAACCTGCTGCAGTTCCTATGTTTTAATGCCCTGACTGAGCCCAGCGCAACATGCTGGATATCCAAGTCTTGGACCCAGCCAGGTGTAAAGGACAAAGACTATGCTGACAAGGGAGCCCAGATGTCCCGAGCACCATGTCCAGAGGTTCCACAAATTTACATCTTCCCATTTGAAGAGGCAGCTCTCAGGGTCTGTCTTATGTCTTTCACCAGAACATCCCAACCAGAGCAAAATCCCCCTTCCCTGTCTCTAAACTAGACAAGAGAGAAAGTGAATTTATTTCTCTAGACCAAAACCTCAGGTCAAGCACCAGCAAATGTGCTGGATTTTGGTGCCAAGCCCCATTCACTCACCTGGATGCATGCTTCACCGCTCCATCCACAGTGCATCATTCCCATGGCAGCTTTGCTTCCTTACCCAGGATGGAAACCTTTAGAAAGTCTCACCCAGCACCCCAGTCCTGTGATGCTCCTGTCCTCAATAAACGAGGCACATCACCCACAGGGTTAATGGAGAAACCATGGGTCCCCTTTGGCCCCGGCTGACACTGCCAGGGCTTTAGCTGTCCTAACTGGGTATTTTTCTTGAACTGGAAGAAGTTATGAAATCCCAATGTTTTCATTGTGACTAATCCATGCAAGTGAACAATTTTGCCCTTATTTTTGGATAAGTTTTAATCGCTCTCCTTGCCTTTGCCTTTAGTGCCCTCTTTTATCCTCCGCTTTATTTTTACTCCCCATGGGACCTGCCCATCACGTTGCTCCAAACATCAAACATCCTCTCTCCATGCTTCCAAATTGGATTGTGGGTCCCCAAGGCCATGTTTCAGTGCTCCTTTTGAAAGCTCCTTCCCAAATGCAGACCAGATTCAAGGGCTGGTTTTCTCTGTCTCACTGGGGGAGACGTAAGATGTGGGGAAAGCTGAAAGCCCTGTGCGACCCTCAGCAGCGTTACCCAGGGCCTGCAGGAGTGAGAAGAAGGGAAAACCTCCCCCGGCACCTCTTTCCCCTTCGCTTGGTATCTCTGAGCAGTTTTCTATGCTTAAAAATGTCCTTGAGTGAGCTTCCTGTGGGAACACAACTGCTTTTAGGAAGGATTCGTGGCTCAGTGGAGACAGGTGCCACTAACGCCGAATTAAATAAGTTGGAGGAATATAATTTTTGCTCCCCCACACTGTTTTTACCCTGCCACAGGAAGCCCACTCAGGGATCACAGGACCCTGGTGACCCTTGGGATAAGCATCAGTGCTAACATCCTCCCCTGGCAAGATTCGGCCTCCTGGGGGGGTCATTTCTGGGAGGCAGCACTTGATTTGCTGCATGGAGTTCCTCTCAGGAAGGGCTTATCTCCCATGCCGCCTTCCCAACCTGCTCCCAGCAGGTTTCATCTCAGCTGGGCCAAGCTGCTCACATGGACGGCTGCCAGCCCTTCCCTCTGCCCACGCTTGGCCCCCACCAAACACCTCCACCCTTGCTACCAACAAACACACATTTACCCTCTGGTGAAAGCTGATACAGCCACGACCGCCTCGGGGGGAATCCTGGCAGCACCAGAATTAGCTCAGTACAGACCGGCTTTTCCAAGCAGGCTATCAGCACGATGCAGGAGGTTGTGAGATGTTTGACAGCTCCAGTCACCCCCATGACCACTGGCACTCTGGGAAGGGGAGGTGTCTCCGTACCCTCTGTGCTCACGTGGATGCTGGCAAACTCTTTTGGAGCTGAAACTCGGAGGCAAATCCACCTTGATTACCCCAGCCTGGACTCGGCCCCACATTGTCCTGAAATAAATACACGCATGGTTCAACAAGGAGTCCCCACTACCCACGCAGCTCTATCCTTTGCATATTTTCTGCCCATCCCAAGTAGGGGCTCAATCCACACACTAAAGAGCACCTTATGGCCTGATGCTTCAGTTTTGCTGCCAGCACCAGATCCTCTGGTCCGCCTTACGCAGCCTATGCCTCTCCCATGTGCTGCTGATGCCATACCTGAGAGACAAACCTCAGCGTGCCAGGAGACCCAAGCCCTCCCCTGCTCATGGATCAGGCAGGATTTTGTTGGTTTGGGGGAAAAATTGGCTGGTATTTTGCTGATGTAAATCAGCTGCAAACCTGCCTGCCTTGACCTGGTTTATAGCAAGAAAATCGAGGAGGAAAAAGCTCAGATGAAACCAGGGACCGCCATCCCACGGGTGGGAGGCTTC
This sequence comes from Dromococcyx pavoninus, assembly GCA_033558185.1. Lineage (NCBI taxonomy): Eukaryota > Metazoa > Chordata > Aves > Cuculiformes > Neomorphidae > Dromococcyx > Dromococcyx pavoninus. The sequence goes on from JAUMJL010000945.1 coordinate 316,108, forward strand.
CCTCCCTGCCACCACGGGGCCACAGCCCAGAGTGCACCCGAGCCCAAAGTTGATGCCAGTAAATAAGAGTAATAAATTAAGGATTTCTTCAGGAGCAATTAATTGCTCAGAGCAACATGTCCTTGGACATAGGATAGTTTGTGTCCTCCAAACCCTGAGCTAAAGCAAACATCCAGTGGGCTGTGGGTTGGAGCTCTGCTCCTGCTCTTCCTCTGCGGTTTAAAATGTCTCCATCGAGGCGCTGCCCTGGCTCGGAACTGGCTGCATTCCCATTGCACCCATTTGCATCCTGTGTCCATGTTTCCATCACCGATCCAATGTTGTGCAGTAACTCAGGCCCTGCCACCAGTCCACATCTGCCAGCAGGATGTTCCTGGCAAAAACTGGTCTTGCACCAGCACATGGCACCATGGTGCTGCCCTGCAAGTGTGCTTGAGGAGTTAATACTCCAGGCACAGCACAGGGAGAGGCTGAGATGTGCATTATTCACGGAGGGCTCAAAAACAAGATCTTCTCCATCTCAGAGAGAGTTTCTAAACAAACCACAATACTTATCTTAATTTACCCAGCTCAGTAATGTAATTGAAAAGGGATTTGCTATTGAGACGCTTCTGGCACTCTCATAGCATCTTCCATCTCGGCACTTCTGAGCTGTGATGTGGACAGACAGCAGGGATGGACACAGCATCCAAGAGGGAAACTCCAGCAGGACCCTCTGAGGGTCCAGGATATCCCAGTGATCAGCAAGCCCCTCTCCAGCTGACGTGGGTCTGGATGTGGGGCTGTATGCGTGCAACAGGGATGCAGGTAACAGTCCCTGGGCACTCATATAAGAGCCATGCCCTGCAAAAGCACTGGGAAAAGTCCTTTCCCTGGATAGATGTGATCACAGAGCAGTGGACACCCCCAGTTTTACATGCCAGAGGGCTCAGTCACGTTGTGGGGGTGCCAGCAGACATCTGGGGGCTTGCCCTGTGGCCATACCCCATGAGCAACATGGGCACAGCTGCTTGCTCTCTCCCAGCTCTTTCACCACTCCAAAAAAAGTCTTGCCAACCTCCAGAGCTATAATCAGGCTTTCTCTGGCTCCTGGATTTCATAGTGTCCTCACTCTGTGGTGCTTTTTGCACCTGTTTCATAAACGATGTACGTGAAGCTGAGCACCGCTCAGCCACAGGAGAGGCTTTACCTCCTAAGTAAATCCTTCCAGGGGGTAAAGGTCTGCTTGCTCCTTTTCTCCCAGCCACAGCCTATAAATCCTCATCCACACAATAAAAACAAACTCCAGTAGTTCATTTTTTGGGCTCTTTTCCAAAGCTTTTAGGCAGCTGGAGCGCAATTTTGTGCTGATGAAGCGGTGGAAGAGGGCTTAAGTGAAACAATATTGCAGTGGCTGCGAGGTTTGCTGGTGGTTCAGAGCTGAGAGTGAACCTTGGGGACCTGCCACATCCCCAAGTTCTGCTACAAACCATGGAAATCGCCAGTCCGGCTCCTGGAATAGCAAACAGTATTTAAAAAACAACATTAGCCACCCCTGGAGCATGACTGAAGAAGTGCTGGGAGCCAAGTGCTTAATGAAATTCCAGCTCCCATCTCGCCCTCCTAAACCACGCAAACTTCCCCAAAGATGGAACAAAGTCATCAATCAGTTATTTAAACTCCCATCTCCGTAAACAGGAGCAAGCCTAGAAACACTCAGCAGGGGAAAATAAACGTCAGCTCCCTTTGGTGGAGCAAAGAGGGTGCAGAGAGGGAGGACGAGGGCAGCTGGTGGGGAACTGAGCATGGTGTCGGCCTGAAGAGCATTTTATGAAGCCCACAGGGTGTTTCATGGAGCCCACAGAGCATTTTGCAGACCCCACAGCCTGTTAGTCCCCCCCCACAGCCCTAAGAGAAAACTCACCACCTGCATCGCCCTCCTGATGCAGTGCAGTTGTCTTTTGGTGACAGTCACTCTGTCATTGCTGTATCATGAAGGATGGGAGGTACAAGCAGCTGGGATGAGCATCAGTAGCCTATTTTCCCCTGGATTTATAAGAGGGACATGAGAGCAGCGATGGAGAACACCCTTGGAGGAGTATGGAGAGGGAGGTGCTGTTGCACCATCAGTTTCCACAGTCCTATTACACTGTCCCATCCCTGGAAGTGGCTTGAGGGGAGCATTAAGCATGGCAGCATTCACATAAATATATTATGGTCTGGTAATCCCATGAGAGATGGGCAGGGCCCGCAGAGGTTAATCCAGGAGGGAAATGCATCTGTGGGACTGTGGCTCTGTTTCACAGTTGGTTTGGTTGGGGAGTATCAGCTTTAGATGGCTGAACCCACAGCCAGAAAGATAAGAGCAGTTTGGTCTGAGTTGTGTCCTTCCCTACCAGCCAACGGTGCCAAAGCCCTGCAAAGCAATGGTCCAGCTGCATCTGGGAATGGGGCAGCACTGTCCTTGTGCCCTCCACCCCACGGGTTGGGGCATCATTCACCCCAGGTGGATGGAAAGCAGCTGAGAATCTCCTGGAGCCACGGCGCAGCTGGTGGTGCTCAATGCTGGAAACATCTGGTGCTCTGCTCATGCTGCTCCATCCAACATCAGCCACATGCTGAAGCTGCAGCGAGGGATGGCAAAGCCAAGAGAGATTGTGCAACCAGACTCTCATAGAGACCTGGTTTTTGTGTGAATTCACGTGTCATGGACCCACTCCTGAAGCCACACACGTGTTTTCCAAGCTGGCGCTGCAGGAGCCATGCTGTGGAGGAGACATCTACTCTAAGAAGGCTGCAAAACCTCAAGGAGAAACACCTGTAGCTAAACTGAGCTAGACCAAATGCTTGTTTTCCATAGAGTAACACCTTTTGCCTTCTGCAGCAAAGTATGTTTCTTTACCCTGTAAGGTGACCCATGGCAAACAGTGCCAGCATGTGCCAACAGCTGAGCTGCCTGCCAGGACATCGGTGCTGTGCCAGGGATGGCCACACCATGGCAGGAGGTTGATGCCATCCGGGGAAGATGCCTTCCTTGCTCTCGGTCTCAGCATCTTTCCCAGATCCTGTCCTTATCACAGTGAGGAAACGAGGCTGAGCTCCATGTTTATCCCACAGGTCTGGAGCCGCTGTCATGCCAGGTGCTGCTTGCCCACCAGATAAATATTCCACCACGTTCTGGCACATTTCAGGTGTTTTTGCCTTTTCCAATGTAAACATAAACAGGAGCTGGTGCAGGCCACCACCAATTATTTCTAATGTGACACCTCGATCAATGTTCCTCTTGCACCGCTCCCTGTAGCAGCGTGGTCAACCAGGATTAGTGAGAGTCAGCCCAAGACACCACAGGCACATCCCACTCGCTGCTGGCCATTCCAACACGCAAACCCATCCCTCAGGGACGGCTCCTGCTGTTCTACACAAAGTATTGCAGCAGCATGGCCCCATGGTGCAGGGGCCACAGGGGCTGCATGCCTGGGTGGGACTCACTTGCACATGGCAGCACACTTCGTGCAACACCCAGGAGCCCCGAGCCAGGATCAGCTGCCATGAGGTACATGGGACAAACATGGCTGTAGAGGAAGGAAGGACCTGGGGGGGGGTATTGAAGCCACCCTGGGACAGGCAGGGAGCTCTAGTTAGGGGCCTTTGTTGGATCTCATGTGGCTCAAGAGAGATGTAGTCACATTCACTTGCAAGACATGCCCTGCCTCTGCAAGTCTGTGCTACCCTGGGTGTCCAAACCATGCAGCCAGTTTTGTCCCATGTACTCACATCCCCACATCATCCTCATTTGACCCCTGCCAGAGCCAGCATGGTGGCAGAGGTGAGTGGGCAGCGAGGACAGTGCAGGCAACGTGGGGGTCAGTGCTCAGGCCAACCCTGCCCTGCACCTGTGAAACGTGGGAACACCATGGGCACTGCTGGGTGTGCACTGCGTTTGTCCCAAACCAGGTGAGAGCCAAAAAGGGATCCCCAGAACTCATTGCCCTGTGTTCCTGTACACTGTAGAGTTACAGAATCACAGAATGGTTTGGGTTGGAAGGAACCTTAAAACCTAACCGGTTCCAAGCCCCCTGTCATGGGTAGGGACACCTCTCACTGGACTAGGGTGGTCCAAGCCCCATCCAGCCTGGCATTGAACACCTCCAGGAGATGGGGCATCCACGGCTTCTCTGGGCAACCTGTGCCAGTGTCTTAGCACACTCATCGTGAAGAATTTCTTCCCAATGTCTAATCTAAATCTTCCCCCTTCCAATTTAAAGCCGTTCTCCCTCATCCTATCACCTCTTGCCCTTGCAGCTCCATCTTCAATGCCCAGCAGCACGTATTTTGGATCCAGACCCAGAGCAAACCTCTCACAGTGCTGTGCTGGGACACAGTGCCCACACAGGTACGTGGTACCCACACCATGCTGTGCTCCACCGCTGGCAGCACCCTGCCATGCTGTGGCATCATTGCCAGTCCCCGTGGCTGCTGTTTCGCCGAGGGTTTGTGTTTACCATCACCTTGTTAAGGGATTATTCAGCCTGCGGTTTCCCCGCTTGCCCGATCTGTTTGTGCTCGGCGGCCGGTGGCTCGCTGCCATCCCCTAAGCTACACGCCGAGCTATATAAGCGACCTCGCTGCCTCGGCTGCAGGGAGGCTCACACACAGCCCAGCTCGGCAGCAGTGCAGGGGAGGTTTCGGTAAGCTGCAACTCTCTCTCTTCTTCCCAACTGGCTGCAACTCCCTTAACCCGTGGCTGACAAGCCCTCATCTCACCCCGGACCACAGCTCAGCTGGCGGCTCCGTGGCAAGAGGACAAGACTCTCCTTAATTGGGGGGGGGGGGGTTTATGTTTTTTGTAGGTAAGAGCAAAAAAAAATACCCAGTCCTGCTAATTTTTTTCCCCTTGGTCGCTGTTATATAATTTTGCTGTGTTATTAAGGTGGCGCAATTAAAATTAACTGTGATTGAGAGCGAGGTGGAAATTAATTGATGGGCAGATGAAGGCGCAGAATCTGTGGGCTGGAAAACATCAGCAGGGATGTGGTTTTCTGTGTCCCACTTCTACCCTCTTTGTCCCAGCTAATGGGTTTGGGGCAGGGTTACGGGGATGGTGGACTAAGGGTTTCAGGGGAGGATGGTGCTTTGCTCATACGGGGCTGCTGGATCTCCAGTGGCTCTGCTTCCACTGCCCCCTGCCAGAGAGGGGATGCAGGTGATGCCAAACCCTCCCTGCTGCTAGGATCCAGCTGCTTGAACCCCCCCTCTCCCAGCATTGCATGTGCTATGGACAGAGGCACATATCCCACCTCAAACCCAGCGCTGAACAAGTCGCAGCCAGCTCCTAAAATAGCCACTGAGTGGGAAACAGGCTTTCAGCCTGGATTAATTTTTCCTGGTTATTGTCTGGCTGCGAGTTCACGACCTCGCCGTAAGCCCACAAAACACTGCTCATGTGTTGCTTGTTATTTTTGCTTGACTGGGATTTGCTGGGCCATAATCAAAGTATTTCCTAGTCCCACATTCCCCGGTCTCAGAGGGGATGGTTAATTCCACTTACAAATAACAGGGTGTTCCCACTGTTAGCCGCTCTTTGTCTGCCTTATTTTATGGGTAAACTGAGGCACTGAAATGCTGAGGCAACATTCCCCCCCCTCCCTCCCTGCCAAATTAATGAATTTGAGGAGCACAAAATAAAGCACCTGGAATTCCAGCTGGCGTCACTCAGGATAGCACCAGCTTCTTGGGTACCTTCAGAAATTAAATTCCCATGTTTGACACTGCAGGGCTGAGGGATTCCTGTAAAACAAAATCTGAAGTCACTGAGTTGTGAAAGAGCAACACAAAGCCTCAGTCCCTCATCTTTGCGTGCAGCAAAAGGAAGATATTTGGCTTCTTGCTCACATTTGCAGCGAAAGCTTGGCTTGTGAATGGGGTTTTCCACTTTCAGAGGCACTAAAGAGCCTTCTCCCTCCGCACGCTCCCAGGATGTACTGGAATAAGATGCTATCCTCACACTAAACCCAGTTTGCAGGCAGAGGGATGGAGACAAGGAGACATCCCTGCTCATGTGGGGGCAGAGCGGGGTGCCAGGGGGCCTGTGGAGCTGTGTGGGCTGTGAAAGCATCCCTGCAGAAGTATTTAAGCTGTTAAAAAGCGCTTTAAGGAGATATCATTACAAAGCAGTGCTCTGCAGAATAGATTTGGGCTCAGAAGTGATGAGAAGCAGAGGGGCTGTGAGCGCAGATGCAGAGCTCCTGCTACTCCTCCTTTTGGGGTGTAAGTGGGGAGCTGCTGGGGTGGGTGGGTGGACAGGGTTATAGGCAGCCCCTCAACACATTTTGGACTCATCTTCCTGGGAGAGGCTCCCTGAAGGTGATGGGACCCTGGGTGAGCCTTGATATGGCCAGACTTATCTCCACAGGTCTAGGGAAGGCACAAGACGGCTCTGGATACTCCAAGAAGTCCCTAGACATCTCTGGAGGCAATGATCACTGCAAAAGGATGGATCCTCCTCCTCCTCCTGGGAGCCACTTCTGTTTTAGGTGAAGGTTAAACGTTTCTATTCCCATCACCGTGCTGTCCCCTGCCCGCGGGAATGCCGGCGTGAAGGCACGTCTGCCGGCGGCCGCTGAGCCAGCAGGCATGGGCGCCACATCAGTGCCAGGCACTGCTCTGGGTCAGTGCAGCATTTGCCCGGCCAGACAACTTCCAGATGAGGGCTGGCGCCTGTCCAGTCCCCAGAACATGGGCAAAGCCTGTCTGTGAGTCAGACAGCCTCTGGTTGACCACGGATGAGTCCCTCTGCCCACTGGGAGTGCTGGGACAATCCCTGCCTGCTGCCCCCGAGACCCTGTGGTGTCCAGCCCACAGCCCGGCTCCCCATCCAGCCCCCCTCTGCTCCGAGCAGACCCAACCTGGCCAGTGCCTTATCCATTGCCTGCGTACACACTGACCCCAGCCTCCAAACTGAGCCCTCGGGAAGCAGTAACACTGCTCTCCTCCAGGAGAAGATGCTCAGGAGCAGCAGGATGTGCCCACTGCTGGTTCTGCAGGTCACACATTCCGAAGCGCTGAGCGATGAGCAACCTGACCCTCTGCTCTGGTGGGTCTGACAGAGAAAATGTGTTTGGAGGCTCTTCGGATTTGTTTTCTGAGGCTATAGAGGGATTCTGCCCTGAAGGGCTCTAGCCAGGCGGACGGCGACACGAACAGTGAGACTCAATTTATCACTGGGGAGGTGCCCAGAAGCCCTGCTGGGTCCCCAGGAGCTGGGCAAGGGTGAGAGTTGGTGCTAGACAGCACCAGGCTTAAATCCCCGCTTAAACAAGATTGGTCCCAGCCTGAACCCCAGGAACCAGCTGTGACCACCAGCTCCCCTTGGGCACATGGGCAGTCAGAAAGTGTGGAAACCAGTCCATGTCCCATAGTGACAAGTGTCCTCATTAGGTCCAACCTCATCCTCCTCGGATTCATTTCTCCCTGTACAGGGAGAGGTAGGATATATTTTAAATCTCCAGCTACTAAAAGATTTGATCTGACCTGTTCCAACACAGAAAGCACAAAGAAGTTTTTCTTGGGCGCTAAGGGGAATAACAAATTTGCATCATAGCTGAGCCACAGTGAAACTGTGGGACATCTCCTTTACGGTCTTCACTTGGCAACTCCTGCATGTGATGCACTGCATCCCACAGGAGCTCTAATAAGCTGTTCCAACCAGCCACAACCCAAAAGGAAATCTAAAATATCTGGGCCTAAGGATGTCTGACCCCTTGAATCTAATTAATTTATTATTAATCTAATTTAATCTCTATTTTATTGACTCTTAGGTCAGAGGCTTCTGCAACCAGCCCTTGGCCGGATCCAGATAGGACAGAAAACCTTCAGCCCACTGGTAATGCTCAGCTTGGAAAGTAAGTTATTTCCCAGCCCCAGTGGCTTTCCCTCGCCAGGACAAGGAGTGTTGGCACGTGTGTTATTTTTTTCCGCCTTAATTTACAATTGAACAATATTATTTGAGTAGATGAGGACATTTAAGCAATGGAATAAATGTTAATCATCTGCGACCTCTATAGGGTTTTGGCTATCGCTGACACATACTGCTGGCTCCTCTCCTGGAAAAGTGAAGGTCAAGCGCATGACCACAGCCCCAACTCCTGCAGGAGGCACGCGCGGCCCCTTGCCGGGCTGGGAGGGCGAGAGGAGCCCAGGGATGGGCAAGAACACGCCCCGCCCTTCCCCTGCCCAGTCTGTCCTCACAGCCTGGGCAGTTTGCGACACCGTTGCTTTAGGATTAAAGCCCATGGGGCATTAATTACCCACAGAGCCCTCTCTGCTTAATAAACCCCAGGGAGATACCTCAAGCTTTAAAGCCTCGGGCTCAGGATTTAAATTCCAGCAGGCACTGAAAGGGCTGGACGTGCTGATGCCAGCTGAGGGATTAGGGGACTTTCCCAGTCTCCTGTCCTGCTCCCAGCAGCAATCTTGGCCACTGGGGAGAATCAAAGCACCGAAAACACAGGCACTCAGAGAGAGGGTTTTTACCTCTTGTCTGCACCCACTGAGAAGTATTTTTAGAAAAACTACTAGGAAAATAGTTTTCCCCTCACAGTGGATGGCACAAGGTAGTGATGCTGAGGCTGGGGCTTGCAGAACAGGAGGTAACTTCTGCTCCTTGAGAAAGAAATAAAGCAAAACCTTGACATTGTGACCAATGCAACTGGAAACCAAAGCATTTACCCTTGGCAGCAGTGAGCTTGCAAACTTGTTTTTTACTTCCAGGAGAGGGTGTGCAAGACCTGGTTGGGTTGAGAAGCCGGGCTCAGTGCAGCCGAGCCGGTGGGAGGGACTGGTGCTCAGCCAGGGAACAGGCAAACCCTGCCTGAATCACCTCACACATCCTCTGCCCACAGGTACAAGGAGCAACTCTCGCAGGGGAGACCCAACCTTTATCTACGCCAGACGCAGTACGTTCCGGCTGGTCGTGCTGCGGTGTAGCCCCATTCCTCCCCACATCCCTCCCAGCCTGCAAGCTCCTTGGCTTCTCCCCTGTCCTCTGCTTTCTGCTTTTTTTCTGCTGTTGAGGTGCTACCCAGAGCCATACAATGCCATTTGCCTCCACACAACTCCCCTCTTCTTTTCTTATCATCACCAGCCCTGCAGATTAAAGCAGCCGATCACAAACAAACTTAGAAACTTACTGAGACCCCACTTCAATCTGTTGCAGGTTGAATTTTTGCTTGTCTTAAGTACAGATTGGCACTTATCCATGTGCTGCCTGGGAAGGGAGCATGTCCCCAAGCCCACCTCCACCTGCATCCCCCACATTGCTAAATAGTGTCTGTGGATGCGCCACTCAGGATGCTGAACTGGAGTTGCTGACTTGCCAACAGATTAAAAACTCACCCATCTAAGCCAAGTGCTCACTCCAAACTAGACATGACGTTCCTACAGCTGCTCTCATTTAAATGCTCTTTTCCAGCCACCTGCTTTTGTAAGCCAGGGGTTCATTTTCGCCCATCGCTATTCAGATAGCCCAGCCATCTCCCTGTCTGCCTTCCTTGGAAATAACCCAATGTGGTTTATTACAAATCAATTGGAAAAGTGGGAGTGGGAGACAGCATAGTAAGCATTTCCTAGAGACCTCATTTTTAGAAACTTTAGTCACAAGCGCATCCTCATAAACATTATTAGAACATTGTCATTTAAAAATAAACCCAAACCACAGACTTGGAGAGTATCTCATCCATATAAAGCAGCTTAAATTAATACCATCTAGTAGCCTGGTTAAAGAAATGTCTTTACAAATCTAACTGCATATTAAACTCCCAATAAACCCTCTCTGTTTATTACGAATCAGCTGGTCCCAAATGTGCTCAGCCTGCTCAGTAGCATCTTAGGCTTTGTAAAACTTGTGCTCGCAATAGGAGCTTTCTATATAGAGAACATATGTTGAAGTATGGTTAAAGACACTCAACATGATCATACTAACAATTTTACCCTCTTTTTTTTTTTTTGTATTTAACCACATTTGAAACACAGGCAAGCATTGCCCCTCAGACAGGATTTAAATGACAATGTGTGTTTGATTTCCTTTAAACCAAAGTTATCCAACACTAAGCATGAGCTGCATGCACTTTGCTCCTCTCAAGTTTATCTTAACCATCCTGAATTCAGTAGCCTGCGGGGAATTAAGTCACAAGCATTCAGGCGTCTTTTTGTGCTTTGTTTCCCAGCTCCCTGAATATCCTTTGACTTTGTTTAATCCATGTGGTGTGCAATATCCAAATGCATAGTCTGAGCTGTATAGATGCTGCTATATAGAAGCCGCTGAGAGACCAGCTGCCTGTTCTCGGGCAGCCACACGTGTAATGTGCCTCTCAGTAACACATTGCTGATGTTATTCAAGGTCCACTGGTGCAAGATTCAAAACGTTTTTTGTCTCCATGGTCGAAATGGAGCGAGTGCTCAGGAAAGTGTGGCCAAACCGGTGTGCAGAAGCGTACCAGATCCTGCCTAGCCGAGCGCCTCTGGGGCGTGCACTGCAATGAAGCAACTGAGGAGGGGCGGCTCTGCATTGGACATGTTTGCTCAGGTGCTCCTATAACCTCACTTACGGGCAGGGGATGATGTCTTGGTCTCAGCACTGCATAAGCGTTGTTCTCCCTTCACTGTCATTTTACCATCTTTCTCTCCCTTGCCAGAATTTTGTGATGCCAGTGCCTTCCCAAGCAGGGCTGGAGAGGAGTGCTAAGGGAGCAGAGCACGGGGAGTTTATGGCCAAACAGTAAGACAAGGGAGGGATCCAGATATGGGGAATCATCAGGGACCCATAAAGATCCTGGGAATATAGGAAAAATCTCATCAGCCTTGTTGTAACAGCAGCTCTTAAGGTGGAGACAGTGATTGCAGGCAGCCTTCATGCAGTCTTCAGGAAGAAGAGTTGGGAATATTGAATTGCCACAGTCCCTGCTGAAGGGGCTTGTAATTAATTATATTATTCTTAAAATCCCCTTTTAAAAAATCATTCTGAAAATAGTCTATGTTTTCTCCAGAAAAGTTGTTCCAGCTTTTCCCTGATTTCTTCCATTTATTTCCAGCTATTAAAAAATTATCAGGTAATTGTTGTACAGGGATGCTCTGAGATTGTAAAAAGAATGACCTTAACTCTTGCCTTGGGAAGAGAAGGATTATTTCTTGGGATTAAAAACTATAGGTAGTGAAACTGTTTAAGATTCACTGTTTGGGAGACCATTCCTTAAACCCATCAGGAAACGCTCATTTGGCAATTAAATTATGTCCTGCCCAAGCCAGGATAACATCAAATAAAGGTAGACAGCTTTTAAGAGAGATTGAAGTCATGACTACTTGGCATGAGATGGTAACAGAGATCTACCAAGTTTAAGGCATTTGGATTTGTAATTTTGCCAGGTTTTAGCTGAAAGATCACACGTTTATCTGTATTCAAATTTCCCTGAAATTCAGCCCTTTGGGGAAGGTAAATAACAGTTCCTAGCTGTAATTATATCCACGTGGCTGGTTTGTACTAATTGTCAGGTTCAAAATTACATCATCCCTGTGTTTCTAATGCACAGCTGTTGATAATCAGTAAGAATATGTTTTGGATACAATTTATTCCTTATGCACTATCTGCCTTATTGCATCTAAATTAAAAGCAGACGCGAGACCGTGCTGTGAGTGCGATGGGGACATGGGGCTGCTTTCTGACCTGCCTGCCTCTCCTCCAGCCTGCAACATCACCTGCCCCATGGGCCGTGTCAACGCCGACTGCGACGCCTGCATGTGCGAGGATGCCATCCTGCATGGGAAGGTCTCTCTCGAGGATGGGTCCCCCGCTGCCGATGCCAGGGTCTACCTGCAAGCCAAGAAACTCAAGCTGTTGACAACAGCCGATAACAGGGGCATGTTTAGGATCCCAGGGGTTTGTCCTGATGGCAAAAGCACTCTTAAAATAAAGAAAGCCAAATACGCAACAGCAACTGTCACCGTGCCTGTGAGCAACAGAAGAAACCTGGCGATGCAAGTGCAGCTGCAACGATCAGGTAGCCCCAAAGAAGGGGGGGATGCAGGAGGCTTTATGCAGTAATCAGAAATAAACCTTGATTTTAGGGGGGGAAGAGTAACGAGATGGCCTTTTCCTCCTCCCACAGGGAAACCCTACATTTTCAGGAGCCCGGAGGACAAAGCCAGAAGAGTGGGACAGAGTGTGTCTCTCTGCTGCGATGCCCTTGGGACCCCAGCCCCTGACCGCTACCTCTGGTAAGGAACTTGATTTTGATCAGACAGAAGTCTTACCTGTCCCACAGATTGAATGTTTATTTCCTTGCTTGTCTCCATGAAGGTGGTTTTTTTAGCTATGAAACAGCTAAATACTGCAAGAAGTGATTGCTGGAAATGATGATTTCCTCGAGGTGTGTGGAGTTGGCATTTCTCACAGGTGCAGTAATGTTATCTGCAGAGGGACTTACTGGAACAAAACACAAATAAGAGTTTGAATAACATTAGCAGGGACGACTGGCAGCTCTGCCTGCCTACCAGCTGCCTGGCAGCCACATCTCTGCACTGCCAGGGGAAGAGCTATTACGTGATATCACATTGCCAGACTACAAATGGGGAAACTGAGGCAAGTGGTCTGGCAAAATCTACATGGCAGGCTGCGGGATTAGGCCATCGCTCAGCTCCAGCCCGACAGTCTCTGTCCCCTTAACTTCCTGTCTGTTCCTGGCAGGTACCACAACGGCTCACTGCTGGATCCCTCCTTATACAAATATAAAAACAACCTGATTCTGAAGAACTTGAACAGAGACCAGTCTGGAGAGTATTTCTGCAAGGCCAGCAGCGCCGGGGGCTCAGCGAAGTCCCAATCTGCCAAGCTTACAGTAGTGGGTAAGAGAAAACATGCGGAATGCTCTCCAGGCAGCTCCAGAGGTGGTGGAGTGCAGAAACCAGAAACTGTGATACATGTGGGAAAGAAAAGTCCCAGGGAAAATATTTGGGTCTGTTTCATACATCCGTTAGCAGATAAGCTGGCGTGAGCTGGTTATGAACCAGATGCTCTCTATGAACAGGAGTTCTGGGTTGCAGGTGACCTGCCAAGCTCACTCTGCTGGTTTCAGCAGATTTCTCACTGGATTCACTGCCTGAAATAAGAATATTTCTGTGGTTTTGGTTTTGGTTTTACATCCTGGGACACATTCCAGTCTGAGCATAGCCAAAGAGTCAGGCAGGTGCAAACATCTGGCTCAGGGTGTTTTGGATGGCAGTGTTGGGTAAGCAGGAGCTGGGATGCTCCTGCAAATAGCCTTGTTCTTAATCAGGTACCTACAGTTAAAGATGAGCACCTGCTTCACTAAAACAGAGGCCAGATGAATCCAGCTAACCAAAACCCTGCAAAACATCTGGTTTCACTGCTGCAAAAACCTCACTGCTATTGGAAGTAATGTTTAGCTCTGAGGGTTTCAGACCACAAAGTGGTGATTGTACAATTATTTCATGCTGCTCATTAAGAAATTCTATTCAACAGGAAGACAAGAGGCAGCCTGTAACTCCCAACCCCAAAGCCACCTCATCCAACTTCCACATGACTGCTTCCAAAATGAAACTAACTCCTTCTACTACGACGTGGGCAAATGCCCAGCAAAGACCTGCGCTGGGAAGCTGGACAAAGGACTGCGGTGTAAGGACAATGTTGCCTACTGTTGTGGGGTGTCCAAGATGGTAACCAGAGACATTTCCTGCAACGGGTACACACTCCCCACTAAAGTCGTCATAGAATGTGGCTGCAAAAAATGCACTGAGATCAAAATAACGGTTCGAGGAAGAGCCACAGCTGCAGATAATGGTGAGCCGCTGAGGTTTGGCCACATCTACATGGGGAACAAGAGAGTGAGTATGACTGGCTACAAGGGAACCTTCTCCATCCAGGTCCCAGCAGATACGGAAAGACTGGTGCTAACTTTTGTCGATCGTCTGCAGAAGTTTGTGAACACAACAAAAGTTCTACCCTTCAAGGAAAATGGAGGTGCTGTGTTTCACGAGATCAAGCTACTAAGGAAGAAAGCCCCGGTAACTCTAGAATCCACAGAAACCAATGTGATTTCCTTGGGAGAAATGGAAGAAGATGATCCAATCGCCGAATTGGAAATCCCTCCCAATGCATTTTATAGGAAAAATGGAGAAGCCTACAGAGGCAAAGTGAAAGCCAGCGTGACATTTCTGGACCCAAGAAACATTTCAACAGCTGCTGTGACACAAAGTGACCTGAACTTTGTAGACGATGAAGGAGATGTATTCCCACTCCGCACATATGGCATGTTTTCTGTGGACTTCACTGACGAACAGGGAACAGAGTCTCTTAATGCAGAGGAGGTGAAGGTTCATTTGGATGCTGCTCAGGTCAAGATGCCAGAGCACCTGCAAGAGATGAAGCTTTGGTCACTGAACCCAGAGACAGGATTATGGGAGGAAGAAGGGGACTTCAACCTTGAGAAAAGCAGAAGGCACAAAAGGGAGCAGAGAACATTTTTGGTTGGGAACATGGAGATCAAAGAAAGGCGGCTTTTTAACCTGGATGTCCCAGAGAGCAGACGGTGCTACGTCAAAGTCCGGGCGTACAGAAGTGAGAGATTTCTGCAAAGTGAGCAGATCCAAGGAGTTGTGATTTCTATTATAAACATGGAGCCAGAACCAGGCTTCTCCTCCAACCCCAGAGCATGGGGCCGTTTTGACAGTGTGGTCACTGGTCCCAATGGTGCCTGTGTGCCTGCCTTCTGTGATGAGCAAAACCCCAAGGCCTACACAGCTTATATCTTGGCAAGCCTGGGGGGTGAAGAGCTCGAAGCTGTGCCCTCTGCTCCCAAACTCAACCCTAACGCTGTTGGGGTCCCACAGCCGTACCTCAACAAGCTCAACTACAAGAGAACAGACCATGAGGACTCCAGCACTAAGAAAACAGCATTCAGCATTAACATGGCCAAGCCAAGCCCCAATTCCCCCGAGGAGAACAATGGCCCTATTTATGCCTACGAAAACATAAGCGAATGTGAGGAAGCTCCACACAGTGCTCCTCACTTCAGGTTTTACAGGATAGAGGGAGACCGATATGACTACAACACTGTTCCCTTCAGTGAAGATGACCTCATGAGCTGGACCGATGACTACCTGGCATGGTGGCCCAAGCCCATGGAATTTAGGGCCTGCTACATCAAAGTAAAAATAAATGGACCCCAAGAGGTGAACATAAGGTCTCGTAACATGGGTGGGACACACCCGCATACCATTGGCAAGCTCTACGGCATCAGGGATGTCCGCAGCATTCAGGACCCCGAGCGGAGGGACGTGTCAGCAGCCTGCCTGGAGTTCAAGTGCAGTGGCATGCTCTTTGACCAAGACCGAGTGGACCGCACACTCGTAAAAGTGGTGCCACAAGGCAGCTGCCGCCGAGAGAGTGTCAACAGCATGTTGCACGAGTACCTGGTGAACCATCTCCCCATGGCTACAAACAATGACTCCAGCGAGTACACCATGCTGGCTCCTCTCGACCCACTTGGGCACAACTACGGCATCTACACTGTCACTGACCAAGACCCAAGGATCGCCAAGGAAATCGCCCTGGGCAGGTGTTTTGATGGCACTTCTGATGGCACTTCCAGAATCATGAAGAGCAACATCGGCGTTGGGTTGACTTTCACCTGTTCTGAGAGGAGTGCAGCGGAGCAAAGCATCTTCCAGTCTCAGAGGAACATGGGCCAGCAGTCCGTACTGGTTCAGCCAGGGGAGAGCCCCGCGTACCAAAGGCAGCCAGCGAGCCGCCGAACCACCCAAGGCAGGATCCCCATGAGAGGTCAACGTCCCACATACTAGAGCTGTAGAGGAGTCTGGTCAATTTGCTCACACTTGATTAAAAATGATTTGAAAGTAACATCTACCTGGTAATAAGCAAATTCAAAGCTGGTAGGTGTCATTATTTTTGAGACATAATTAAGGTGCACTTTTTTCTTTTCACCAGAAGGAAAGGCAAAAGGCAAAAATTGGGGGCAGTAGTGGCAGTGGGCTCCTGTCTTATTAAATACATCCATAAAAATTTTCTTTCTGCCTGGCATTAAACAGCTTCACATGATAGCCTAAAGGGAAGACTAAACACATAATTCAATTAAGTCATGTACATAACCCATTCTTCTGTTCTGCATCTGCAGACTGTGCCAGCCCAAATACCTGTACAGTAGTTGGTAACATGAAAAGGAATAAACTGATTTCCTCATAATGAATTCAACTGCAAGGTTTTGTACTTGAAATGTAAGTATTTTATTTATTTCTAGCTTGTTTTAGAGTGACTGTATTCAGGCTAAACTACTGGCAGCTGCATTTCTAAGAACTCATATGCTTCATAGCACGGAGAAGCCATGTGGATTTGTAGGCTCCACATGGATAAAACTACAGTTTTCTCTTGCTTCTTGCATTATTTGACAAGAAAATCCATGCTCTATGACAGGGTAGGTTAATAAAAACAGTCATTTTGTAACTTCGACAATGCTGTGTTGCTTTGTGTTCAGCATGCCCAAGTAAACCATGTGTAGAGCCAACCAAAGAATAACCTGCAAAAATTCCCCTTTCTGTTCACAAACAGGTCACAGCTTTATCCATGTGGGACTGATCCTGGGTATGGGTGAGGGGCTTGGTGGGTAGCTTGGTCCAGGTCCAGGGCTTGGCCACTGTGTGCTGCAGTCAGGAAATCTGTACCCAGCTTGAGATGTGGACAGTCAGCAACAGTGCTGGGAGAAGCAGAGCAGCAGGTCAGGGCAAAGGATGACCTATGGAGAGAGCAGCAGAGCCCCCAGAGTGGTACATGATAGGGGCAAGAGGGATGGAAACTCGTGCTTTAAGGATAATAGGAAACCAGGCAATTAGAACAGGGCTGGGAGGTGCAGAGACAGGGAAGATACAGGCTTCCCACCACATTCAGCAGCAGTGAGAGCAGGGTGCTGCTGGGCAAGAAGCTGAAGGTAAAAATGGCCAGAGAAGCGGTAAGGAAGACAGTGATCCAACTCCAAGTGACCTACCAAACCCATGCTACTTCTAGCACAGAATCAAGGACCACACTAGCACAGAAGACATCCTGTGTTTACGCCCACACACTGGCAATACATTTTTGGGATGCAGGCAAGCCAGCAATCCCCTAACACTGAAATTTCCACCGAGACATCACAAAAAGATGGCCTTTGCTACTGAACATAAATTTGAATTCAAACACATGCTCAAGCGTGGAATTCCCTCTCCTACCTGATCCCCTCCTACAGGTAACAAAGCCAGTAGTAGGTCTATGTTATTTTAACTACAGCCCAATAAGGGCATGGGGAATCTTTCAACAGCCTTTAGCAAGCTTCCGAACAGGTTCTCAGGTCTGACATGGGGCATCCCAGGCATTAAATGCAGAGCTGTGCAGGACTGAGTGCCTATTCAGCCTGAATTATGCTTAAAAACATAAAAAAAAATCCCTTAATAATCCATGAGTTTA
The DNA here is from genome assembly GCA_033558185.1 of Dromococcyx pavoninus. Lineage (NCBI taxonomy): Eukaryota > Metazoa > Chordata > Aves > Cuculiformes > Neomorphidae > Dromococcyx > Dromococcyx pavoninus. The sequence goes on from JAUMJL010000945.1 coordinate 333,608, forward strand.
TGCAAATTGACAGTTATCAAAGAGAAGCAGAAAAGGAAGAGCTGCGGAATACTCTGGCACATCCTCTTCATACCAATGAATTTAGACTCTGTGTGTTTTCTTTTGTGTCTAGTCTGCTGCAAGGGCTTGGCGCAATCTGGGGCCAAAACAGCCAGTGGGGAGCATTAGCTCGGACCTTCCCACAGACCTCTTGGCTTGCGCTGCAGACTCGCAGAGCAATGTCTCTTCCCTCTGCTCCACTCCTCCTCTGCAGACAGACAGCCAAATCCCAAACTTAGTTTCATCACTTTGAAGGTGAAGCAACACAAATGACTTCTACAGACCAACCCAGGAGGTACGTGGATGAAAGCAGGCTCAGGATCTCGGCCCTGTGCTGGATGTGGGCTTGCCAGAGCCAAACACAGCAGAGCACAGGGCTCTTCCTTCTGGGAGAAATATCTGTGTAACAGGAATGGTCACAACGCTACAGCCTGGAACAGCAAGAAGCTCTCCAAGTTTCCCCAAACTGTCCCCCACTGCAGCTGAACTCCAACTTGAAGGAACAAACTAATCTCTGCAATCACCAAGTCCTTGAGCTCTTGGAAGAGGCTGGTAAAGTACACTGGATACAGAGCAAGACAGAGAGGTTTAAACACGTGTGCTTAAGCACTATCAACAGAAAACAACCTTGGCCCAACAAACACCATTTTGTTATTAAGACTTTGTCATTTCTGAGGAACCACCATGCTAAACACATTAAGTTTGTATGGGAGAAAAGCCACAGCAGGTCCTGACATGCAGCCCTCCCACAAGTTTTATGCTGTAGTTCAAATGTCGGTTCTGACTTCTCCAGCCTCTGAGCGTTCGTGTTCATGGTCAGTGTATGGCAATGTCCTTTCTGCAACCTGAAACCTAACCCACACTCCCACATATCAAAAAGAGAGGAGGAATGCAGGAAGGCTGCAACTCAGCCTCTCCCTTGGCCTCAGCCTTCAGACCACCAACCTTGAGATACAGGCTGAAGCAGGAGACCTGGCTCCTAAACACCGACAGGTTTGTGGCTAATGGCAAAGCATCTTCCATTAAGGTCACGTAGTTTCCAACCCTCAGATAAATCTGCTGACCTATCTCTCTCTGCCTGTTTTTAAGAAAGGGAAAATATTGCTTCCCAGAAACTCAGGATGACAGCAGTTAGGATAAACAAAATAAGATATATTCTTGTCTAGCCTCAACCTTCAAATTGTTCAGGGATTTTGCAATCAACTTTTTAAAGACTCAAGTACCCTTGTGATTAGTCACTTAAACTTTCTATTTATTTGAAATTTATTCAGCAGAAAACAGGAATAAAGAGGTTTCCTAGGAATCAGGGGGAGTAGCAAGGATTCAGATCATGAAACAGATGCATCTAACTGCGAGTCACCACCATCCTAGGAAATATCACTCCCTCTAACATTTATTTGAAATCCAAGATGAAATCATCCCTATCCAACACCAGAGCCCTTCTGGTGCCCAAACGTTTTGCAGTTCTACCAATAACTTGACTTCAGTGATGTTAAAGTGAGCCCGAGCAGATGCTGGCTCTATGAACACCTCTGCTATTTGCTCTGTCCTGTTCGAGAGGAGGACAGCTGGTTTATTTGGCGGGTATCACTTTCCAATTGCTAGGATGGCTGGTTTTGACCTCAAGAGTGGTAGTAGGGGACTGAATCACTGTGTCTATGTTCCAGAGTCAGTCCTGACATGCACACCTCATCAGTGAATGCCCCATTTTTGTTTGGTCTGTTCTGCAAAAATAATCAGGTTTTCATTACCTACAGAGCTAAATCCCTACAGAGCAAGGTGAAAGCGAAGTTTCCAAAGAGACTTTTTGGCTAACAGCTGCCTGGGGAACACCAATTCCCTTTAAAGCTTCTCTACCAAGTCAAAAATAGCATGCCAAAGATTTCCTCCATAAAAAAGTAAATCAATCTTGCCCTCTTCTCCTCCATAAAACAACAGGAGGTAAAGATGTGCCTGTTCAGAGCTAGGATGTTAACTGTCTAACCTTTGATAACCTCTCACATAGAAAGCAGTTCTGACAAACCTCAAAGCAAACTCTGTACAGATCAGAAGATTGAGTTACAAGCACAGGTATCCTGGCTACAATATGGTTTAGACATTATTTGGTATTAAATAACTAACTGAAGACATTCTGTACCGGATTTTCATAATCATCTATCCAGCTGATCTTAGTTTTCTCCTGAAAGAGATGCAGCGAGCACCATCTATAGGCTTTCTGAGCACACACCACCTCAAACTGCCCCAAAGACACAGGGAAATTCTTATGCTTTAGTTCAAACTGAAATTACTGCCTGCCAGCAATGACTAACAGCAACAGACCTCACACGAGGCACAACCTGAAACCGTCGGCTAGAGATGCACAAATTGCCCTACAGGTTCTCTCCTGTGTTGGCATCTAGCACAGACACTGCTGGCTGGAAGCTGATATTCCAACGAGCAGCATTAATACCACCAGCAATAAAATTGCTTTGCTCTGTGTCATTTTGGAGATGCAAAGGACAGAGACGTCATTATTCTTTGCTATCAACTTTATGATGTCAGAGCAGGTTCAAAAAAGCAAAGGAGTTGAGGAAAATTCCTTGAAAGTTCTTCAAGTCATTCCTAGGAATAAAGCAGTTGATTTTAACAGTTTGGTGGGACTCCTTTCTGTGGGAGTCACATCTCACCCTTCAATTTTGTTCAGGTCATAATGAACCACAATTCACCTTCCAGTGTCTGGGGACCCGGTACATCAGAAAAGTTGGGTCTAACAGATACCTAAACTTCACTTCTCACAAGTCTAAAATGTTTTATCATTTGTGCTTATAATTATCTACAAATTTGGGCCGAGTGAGGCTTTTTTGTATACACATTTCTCTGCTAATTCAACGTCTGATACAATCTACACCTGAGGCCAGACCCATTCCATGCAGCTGATTAGTGTCGACAACCTCACTGTCCATGGGGAAGGTGCTTTAGAGAAAATGTTCTTATCCTCAACAAACACTGAATATTTGAATTACAACAATGCCTATGAGTGTTCTTTAAAAATAACTGATGAAAAATTCCCAGAAGCTCCATCAGGAAAAGCACAAGGCAAGCAGCCATATACAGCCGACACCAGTGATGTAACAACACCCAAAAAAACCCCAAATGAACCCACCATCCACCCACCCACCCACCCATCCACCATCCCTTCTGTTTGCATAAGGTGATAACTAACCTTTCACAAACTGATCAAAGCCAAAATGACTTCAAAACCTTTACTTGGAAGTAGTAGGTGAGCAAAACACAGAAATACACCACTTGCTTGGAAACAAACTTGCTGGTTCTATAACTTCTTCAGCATAAATTGCAGCCTTGAGTCTACGGTCAGAGACAAAAGGAGTTCTCCACAGGAGCCTGACTTCCACCTTACTGTTGTTGTTTTCAGTTTTTTACTCTGATTCACAGGCTTGGACTTCCTGGAGAATCATGTGTTCTGGAAAACCTGTCAGAGGCAGATTAATTGTTGGAGCAATGGCAATGAAAGAAAAATACCACAGCATCTGCTTTAACAGATGCTTCTTCAGAAACATTTTAATCCATCTTATATAAAGACATTTTTCTAGATTTGTTGCTTTCTTTCATTGACTCACACTCAAGCACGTCAAGCTCCTGCCACCTTTGTATGTCTCATGAATTCAACACCTGGCTTGAGCTCCAAGTTCTAGACCTGACTGCAGGAAAAGACATGAACCCATGTAAAGCTGGAAGTGCCAAAAGGATGTGTGGAAGAGGATGTGCTGGCATTTATTGATGAGCAGAAGGAAAACAGAGCCATTGTAATATCAAGCCTATGCAACTCCTGCATATTTTTTTATTTGAGGCTTCCAAAATTTCAGTGGTAATATTATAAATATGACTGCTTTTGCTTCAGCAGTACCCAGAAAAAGCAGGAGTAAGTTGAGCAAATGCCACAGAGCAGCTTCCAAGGGGAGACCATTCCTTGTTTTGCTGTTATACTCACAGTGCTACATTACTTCTAAGACACAAAAGTACAAGACATCAGTTTTGGGGTTCCTCACATGAAATGCTCCTTCTTACACGTGCCATTAACCTAAGGCAGGTTGAGGAAAAGCCTGGATTAGATTAACAATTCCTCATCAGGTGAAAATGTCTCTCATCAGAGAGAAAGAATGACAGCAGAACGTACATTTCCTGGATGGATGGCACACAAATATTAAGTGGGATATATTCCAGGGTATGAAAACAAAAATGAGAAGTAAGAGATGGCAATCAATATGATTAAATAGGCAAGGTAAGAAATCAATCAGAAAAGCTAAAGATATCAAAGAAAAATATCTACTGAACAAGGTAAATGATGAGTTCATAGATTAGAAACTGTATAAATAAGATTAAAACAAGTCACTTGTATTAAAAAGCAAATATACTCACTAAATTTTTCTTTTCTGAATTTAAGAGGAAACAAAATGATGTGCTCACATCACATGTAGGTGACTAAATCCAATCAGCTGGCACTCATGACATTAAACATACCTACGATTTACAGCATTTTCAGAGTCAACAGCCCCAAACAAACACTGTGATGGTCCTGAGAGAACTGGATGAGATCTCGGACTAGAATAGATCAGGAATATTTTGTTTATTCCCTTTCTAAATCAAAGATTTATTGAAACTGAATTCCAACACACTGGAAGGAGATACATATAGACTGAGACTACAGAGAACAAGCAAGAAGACAAGCAGTTGGCCATGACTGCAGAGGCTGATCTGATGGAATATCAGGTTGCTTGGAACCACCTCCCAGCAAACAACCCCAACCAAAGGCACGTGACCAATTCCAATGAGAGATAAGGGATGTTCTGTGTTAAGTGTAGCTGACTCTAAGAAAATCATGGAAAGGAAAAGGTTCTCTAGATGTTCACAGTTAAGGCTTAAGTTATTCATCTCAATGTGGGTTTAAGGGTTTGCAAGAAAATCAAACTAGACAATCTATGAGTCTCAAGGAGTACTAAAGTCTGAATTACAGAGCAGGATGGGACTGCAATATTTCCAGATTAAAGTAATTGTGCACATCTTACACTTGAAGAAAATCATACTGAAAGTCCTCAAAAAGAAACTGAAAACATTGTATAAAAATAAATTTATTACTCAAAAGTGGAAACAGGGATTTATTGCCTATCTTCAGCAATCACAAAGATTCTCTTCCTTTGGAATAGAGAAAGGAGTATCATCCAAAACCCACAATAAAAACATGCAGTTGACAGTAATATCAAACACTTCTGGATGAAACCCCTCAACCGGGTTGAATCTTATAGGTGAACATCGAAATATTTCACATTACTATTACCTTACAGACATCATCTTCCACATTTTAAAATACACCTATTGTTTTATATCCTGTGCCAATACTTCCCTCTCTTTCAGAGTCTTTTTTGTCATGCTAAGTTTGAGTGTTTGAAATCTGCACTCCTGATGAACTGTTCTTGGGTTCTGCTGGAACCAAGAGTGCATGTATCCGTTGTAGAAGTCAACTGCTGTAAGCTTCTTCTTTAATATGACTGATTTAATTCCAACCCAGCCTTCCTAAAAATAAAAAGAAAAAATAGCAGTAAGCTTTTTCCATGTTTTAAAAATATCTTTAGTTCTCACTAGGCTGGCTTACAGAACGGATTTTATTTAATGCCATCACGTTCACATTACAAGCCAAATTCTTGCTTGCATGTGAAAAACCTGTTAGTGGAAATTAAAAGTTCTTCAAGGTATCAAATAGGACAACTGATGCTAACCTAAACCAGTTCAGTGAATAACAATGGACAATTAAGACAAAAGTTATGTAATACAAATACTAAAAGCCTCATCTTTATGGCAGCAAATACAAAACAAAGGGGAAAAACCTACCTTGCAACAAGCTACCAGCGTCTGAGATGCTTTGTGGTAGAGCACGGAACCAGGAACAGCTTCATGGTGATTTAATATTTGATCTAAAAGTAAAGCAAGATTGTCCTGAATTTTTATGCCAATAAGTAGTGTGTCCTTCCCCTGTACTTGGCGTTGTTGAGGCCACACCTTGAGTACTGTGTTCAGTTCTGGGCCCCTCAGTTCAAGAAAGATATTGAGGTGCTGGAGCGGGTCCAGAGAAGTGCAACAAAACTGGTGAAGGGACTTGAGCACAAGTCCTATGGAGAGAGGCTCAGGGAGCTGGGGTTGTTTAGCCTGGAGAAGAGGAGGCTCAGGGGTGACCTCATCGCTCTCTACAACTATCTGAAACAATGTAAAAAGAAAAGCCAGGAACAGAACATCGATGCTGGACTTTCGGCGGGCAGATTTTGAATTATTTAAGGAATTGGTCAGGAAAGTTCCCTGGGAAATAGCTCTTAGTGGCAAGGGGGTCCAGGAAGGCTGGATACACTTCAAGAATGAAATCTTGAAGGCGCAGGAGCGGGCTGTCCCCATGTGTTGTAAGAAGAGTCGTAGGGGCAGACGGCCAGCCTGGATGAGTAGGGAGCTTCTGAAGGAACTAAGTAACAAAAAGAGGATGTATCGTCGTTGGAAAGAAGGGGACGTAAGCCACGTCATGCTCAAAGATGTTGTTAAGTCGTGTAGGAGGAAAATCAGGGAAGCAAAAGCCCAGTTCGAGCTCAAATTGGCCACTTCATGGACTCAAGCTACGTCAGGGAAAGTTTAGGCTTGATGTGAGGAAGAAGTTCTTTACTGAAAGGGTGATTGGCCATTGGAATGCGTTGCCCAGGGAGGTGGTGGAGTCGCCGACCCTGGAGGTGTTTAAGGGGAGATTGGATGTGGCACTGAGTGCCATGGTTTAGATGATGGTTGGTGTTAGTGTTGGGTTATAGGTTGGACTTGATGATCTCAGAGGTCCTTTCCAACCTTGTCATACTGTGATACTGTGATACTGTGATACTGAGGTTGTAGACAGGTGGGGATCGGACTCTTCTCCCAGGCAACCAGCAACAGAACAAGAGGGCATGAGCTTAGACTCTGCCAGGGAAGATTTAGGCTGGATATCAGAAAAAAGTTCTTCACAGAGCGAGTAATCAGGCATTGGAATGGCCTGCCCAGAGAGGTGGTGAATTCACCATCCCTGGAGGTTTTTAAAAGAAGACTGGATGTGGCACTTAGCTCCATGATCTAGTAATCATGATAGTGTTGGATTAAGGGTTGGACTTGATGATCTTGGAGGTCTCTTCCAACCCAGATAATTCTATGATTCTATGATTCTATGATAAGTACAAAATTTTGAAGCACACCAAACATCTTGCGTTACTATTTTGCTCTAAAATACTTTATTGTATTCTATGTTTTATTACACCAAAGTCAGCAAAGCAGAATTAGAACCACCACGCTCTGGCACTGCTCCCCACCTCCTCCATAAACAGTCAGTAAGCTCTGAGTGCTCTGGCACACCATCAACCCACAAGGCTCTCAGAAATAGAAAATGGTTCAAGCAACAGTTTTCCTTCTGAGAGATCCCTAGACAATGGCATTAGAAGAGGATCTCCTAGCTAGAGGATTAAAATCCTTCAGACTCAGGATTCAAAGGACTATACCTGCTGCTCGCTCAAAATCATCACAAAGCAGGAATGCCATTAAAACCCATTTTACGCTCATCTTTGGGCACAGAAACATAGTGCACTCCAGATGAGTATGTGAGACTGACTCTGTTCTACTGGAGTTTCAGAAAGCAGTACTTAATGCTACTGTTTAGTACAATCAGTTGCTACATCCAAGCCAGTGTTGGAAAAGATAGGAAAATTTAAACTGAAGAGATGAATTTAAAAGTAAATACCACGAAACCCAGGGATATCATCCACTTCCACAAAATCCAGAAGTTTAACAGTACTGCCCTTCCAAAGTGTCTGTAAAGGAAACTGGAAATAGAAGCAGATGACACATTGAGAATATTTTCACATTTCCAGGTCTGGGCTTTTTCTTATGCAAGATACCAGTGTTAATAACATTAGGGCAAAAATTAAGGTGTATGTCTGGATAAGGGACTTTCTTTACTATATCTAGCTTTTCTTTGTTCTTCATCTCACTGACAAGCAAACCATCAGCATATGCAGTCATGAGTCAAACAACCAGCGACAGCAGCTGATCAGCTGCACTGTCTGCTGTCATGCAGAGATCTCAACACAGTGTTCTGAAACCCTCTCATATGCATCAGCGGAAACCTCCGTGCTAAGGAAACAAAACTGTTGAGCTGATTTCACACTTGGGGATTAAATTCAAGAAAATCCTCCTCTGCTCTAATCCCATCTCTAACACTAAACTATGTTGGGATTTTAGAACACATGCTGGGTTTGATAGGCTAAAAACTACACTTGCATTTTAGTCATCAGTTAAAATACCAAATCAAACTCAGACATGCTACAGGACAGAAAAGGGTTAAGAAATCCATTGTTTTACCATACTTCCTATTGCACGATGCAGTCGAATTATTTGTGCAGCCGTTTGCTCTTCCCATTTTATACAACTCTTAGCTATAGATATTTTAGGAGCTGGGGAAGAAAAGGAAATTAAAGGACTTAAATATTTTGATTTGTATCTTTTTGCAAATAGCTGCACTATTTTACCTTATTTTACAGTACTTTAAAACTGATTTTATCCTGACCAGTCTGCCATCTGACAAGTCTGCCATCTAACCATGTGCAAGAAAACAACTGCAGAAAAGGTTTTGTAGAAACTTCAAATTGGCTTATTTATACTTTATTCTCAGTTGTCATCTTATCTACCCATTGCGCTGAAAACTGATAACATACGTTCACCAGCAATGCTGTAACATTTTTGTTAGTGTTACAACCACAAAGAATAAAAAACTGGGTCAGATTTTGCAACATTGCTAGAGATTTTGATACCATACTGGCAACTGAAATAAAACATTAATGCAGTAAGTCTGAAGAATTCTGAAACATTTTTCCCCAATGTATGAATTTCAGACAGAGAGGGCAGTGAAGACACATATTGATAAAGGTATCTAAAACAAAAATAACCCAGCACAGCAGGAAGAAAATTAGTTTTGCAACTGATAAAAGAAGGAATGAAAAAGTTGCATTAAACATCTGTACCTACCGAAGGTAACTCCTTCTGCTGGTTGCTCTTTTTTAAATTTTAAGCTTTCAGGCAAGTTTTTCAAAACTGATATCAGCTGCAAAATTAAATGTTGAACAAAATATTAACAAAGCACAGTAGAGTATATTCAGCAACAGTAAATCAAACACATACAAAGACAGTATTCAATTTTCCATCAGTGAAACTTTCTTGTGAGATTTTAGATTTTAGAAAATTGGGCCACAATATTCAGAAGACTTGTAGCATACGCACGAACACACTAAAGGCATCCTTCCCACTGAACTGCATTTAAAAAACCCCAGGTATTCTTTTATGGATGATCTCCTCTCAGATATTAATCCCAGAACAGGATGAAAGCTGATTATATTCATTCAGTGAAAGCACTCACATTCTTCACTGAATAAAACAGAGTGACAACGCTCAGGGCCAACACTGACAGCTTATCCCATATCACTCAGCTTTCCTCTCAGCAAGGCAAAATGCTCACAAACACTGTTTCTGATCAATCTCTTAACAGTTCTAGTCAACTCAGAACAATATTTAAAATAATTCTGTTCACACATGTTAAAAGAAAGGTACTAATGAGGAGTGACAGCAGCATGCATGACTTTACCATGTTTGCACCCATCTTTGATAACATCACTTCCAGCTCCTTTGCAGTGCAGTAGGGAGGAACAGCAAACATTTCCTGCTTAACAATTGGACCAACATCAAACCTGTAAGGCAGAAAACATATGAGCTTACTGGATGAGAAGCTATAACTCGATTAGCTGTTCAAAAGTCAACATTCAGTACCTTAACTCAATTAGTAACTACTGTTTTTTCCTCTAAAACTTTACTTTTCACACATTATCAAATAATGTTTCGTTCACAAGACAAAACATGAAAAAGAAAACCAGATATATCCTGGCAAGCAAGACTGACTTCAGCAAGCTGAGATTGATATGAATGCACAATTTATGCAAAATCTCAGAAGAAACAGCCTGAAGCATTCAGAATAAATTTATTTTTGCCCTTTCCCAAGATCTATAATCAGACAAGCATCTAAGAAAGAAAACACAGCTATGATAATGTGTTTTCACAAGCCTTTTAAGCCACAGTTTGTGCCGGAACGAAAACATACAGTCTCTCTCTCTCATCCCTAGACAGGCAATCGCTTGTCCTCTGTTTCACTTGCAGGTTACAGGCGACCCCTAAAGTCTGAAAGCCAGATCTTTTCTGTTGCGCCTATCTAGCTGTGCGACTGTTCCCTATCTGCTCCCTGTAGCAATGCTAAGAATTAGAGAACAGGCTAGGAGTCCAGAGTGCAAATCATAGACTTCCTAAAACACTGTATTTGTGGCAAGTCTCATGACCAGAGGTAAGTTTCTGCATGCTTCAGATTTTAATATTAAATGCACACACACATTAAAAATAGCAGTAATTACATAGAATGATCTAAATGATGACTTAAGTGACGATGACTTAAAGTTCTGACAGGGAAGAGCAGCAGAGAATTGTTTGGGGAAACATATCTAAACCTACCTTTTTGGTCTTATTTCCATAATTGTCACCCCAGTCACTTTGTCACCATGAAGCACTGTGTGGACTATCGGTGCAGGGCCACGCCACCGTGGGAGACAGCTGGGATGGACATTCAGCACGCCACTGAATTGGAGTATTTTAAAGTTAGAATAGGGACAGTACTTGAAGCTGAAGCCATATGTAAATGGGTGTGCAACATTTATTACACTGAAACTACTTTAAGGATTCACTACTCAGACTTTCTGAAGTGTTACTGGTTTAAATACACATTTAAAGGAAAATTCACAGTATATAAGCTTCAGTTTCTCAGTGACCACAGAAAGAAAGATGTGAGGAATAAAGGTAAGCAAATCATGCTGAACATTTGCACAGATCTACTCAGCGTGTTGAAGAACAGTGAAACTCATAAGGACAGAAGTAGGGCTCAGGATAAGCAGATGAACTGAAGGAAGAAAGTGACCTCACTTGCTAAAAGGCACAAGTGCTGACTCAAAACAGAGTTAGGTTTGCTAACGACGCAGTGATAGATGCCCTGTCAACTCACTTACTATGGGAACTGCAGAATAAGGTCCTCACTTAGTAAACGTCCAAACGATGCCACCACACCCACATCAAACTGTCCCACAGGTCCTGTGTCTGGCCACTCATGAACAGGCAGCTGGAGCTCCTGGGCACAGCTTCTCACAGGCAGCTCCACAGGCGGGCGGGAGGGCAGGGTTACCACCTCCAGTCTGGACACGAGCGAGTCCTCACTGGGCTCCCTGGGGTGAACAAGGCGCTGAGGGCCCTATGCAGGAAGAGTAATCCCTCACTGTGCCCCTGTGACCTTCCACAGCACCTGTTCCTCCAATTCCTATGCCCTGCATGGTCCCCAGCCTCCCTTCACTGACTCCAGTCTCCCAACCCTACGACCCCTCAGCCCTCTCACCACCCGTGGCTTCCCCCTTACCCAGCCCCACAGCCCCTACCCCTGTGTTGGGTGGTGAAACACTGGCACAGGTTGTCCAGAGACGCGGAAGATGCCCCAACCCTGGAATCACTCAAGGTCAGGTTGGATGGGGCTTTAAGCAACCTGACTGAGTTGAAGATGTACCTTTTCATTGCAGGAGAATTGCACTAGTGACATTTAAACCAAGCCAAACTATTCTGTGATAAATCCCGAATTCCTGTGATCCCCCTCCATTGACCCACCCACAATGCCACAGTCCCTGTCACACCCTAAGGTTGTCCCACCCTGCCTGTCCATTCTCCCCCTCCAAACCACTTCTCAAACAACAGTGCCTCCTCCCCCAAGCCCAGCTCACTCCTGAACCCCATCTTTCAGGCCTCAACGTCCAGCCATCCCTCACCATCCACAGCCCCTCCTTCCACAGCCCTGGACAGGCCTCCTCAATCCCTGTCTCCTCAGCTTCCACCCCTCCTCAGTCCCTGTCAGAGAATCACAGAATCATAAAATGGTTTGGGTTGGAAGGGTACCTTAAAGCCGATCCAATTCCAACTACCTGCCATGGGCAGGGACATCTCCCACTGGATCAGGTTGCTCAAAGCCCTGTCCAATCTGGCCTTGAACACCTCCAGGGATGGGGCAGCCACAACTCCTCTCGGCAACCTGTGCCAGAGCCTCACCACACTCAGCATGAAGAACTTCTTCCTGATGTCTAATCTAAATCTTTCCCCTTCCAATTTAAAACATTCTCCCTCATTTTGTCACTCCATGCCCTTGTGAAAAGTCCTTCCCCAGCTTTCCTGTAGCCCCTTTCAGGCACCGGAAGGCCACTCTAAGGTCTCCCTGGAGCCTTCTCTTCTCCAGGCTGAAAAATCCCAACTCTCTCAGCCTGTCCCCATAGCAGAGGTGCTCCAGGTCTCTGTCCCCTCAGCCTCCGATCCCCTCCCCGCAGGCCCCGGCCGCCCCTCCCGCCCTCTCCGCCAGTGGGCGGTACCTGGCCGCCTGCAGGGCTCGCAGGGAGGTGACGGCGAAGCGGTCGGTGCCGAAGAAGAGCACCCGCCATGGCGGGGCCGCCCTCAATCCCTCGCGCCAAGCACGAAGCACCCGGCCCCGCATTCCCCGACCTCCCGCATCCCCGCGCTTCCGGCGCCGCGCGATGACGCAAGCAGCGGCGCACGGAGTCCGCGGCGGGGCTGAAGGCGGTGGCACCATCTTGGTGTGGGGCGGCGGGCGGGTTTTGAGGACCAATGTGGGATGCGAGGGGAGGGCGCTGGGTTCCCCATTTAATGTTAGGGGCACCCCCGCGGCTGATTGAGGTGAAAAAAGAATACCAACGATTGATCTAAAAGATGGCTGCCCCGTCCCTGGAGGTGCTCAAGGCCAGGTTGGATGGGGCTCGGAGCATCCTGATTCAGTGGGAGGTGTCCTTGCCCATGGGCTTTTAGGTCCTTTCCAACCTAAACCATTCTGTGGTTCTATGATTTATTCTCACAAGCAAAAATCCAGGGAATAGGAAAAGCATTGGCTTGTCAAACCCTTGCTAGGAACAACAAGGAGGAGGAAAAAAAGAAGGAAAGGAGGGAAATAAGGAGGAAATAAAAGAGAAATAGCAAAGATTAACCACCTTTAAGCTCCAGCGCTGAAAGAATCCTTCTAGGATGGCAGGCGTGCAAATGGCCCCTCTTCCAGGGTATTATTTAGAGGTTTCGGTGGGCCTGCACAGTGCTGTTTCTAGGAAAGTTCTGGAACTGAGTTGGGGGGGGCTGCTTCTTCCAACTGGGCCTCTTCAGGCAGCAAGCACAGCTGAGCTGCTGGTGAGTGAGATAAGGCATGGAAGGACACTGCCTCTGCTACAGTCTCAACTACGATTTAAGGCAGCCAAAGCAAGTCATTTAAGGCAAGTGAAAAGAATCAGTCACTTACCGCGGGGCTGGCTCAGGGCGCTGCTTCAGGGCAGTGCGTTACCCCACGGGCAGCGCTTCTCAAGCCAGCATCTCCTGTGGCAGGGGACCTGCAACCCTGGCCCTCGTTATCCTCAGTGCAAAGAACACAGGGGCAGAAAGCGGTGTTGACACCACAGCCGCTGTTTTTCTGCTGGTTCCAGGTGAGCATTTGAGGAGCTAATTTTGGTGACTGCCTCTGTAGACAGCTTTGTTTTCATAACATCATAGAATTGTTTGTTTGGAGAAGACCTTTGAGATCATCAAGTCCAACCGTACCTGTCCACCACTGAACCCTATCTCCAAAAGCACCTCGTTCAACATCTTTTAAACCCCTCCAGGGATGGAGACTCCATCACCTCCCTGGGCAGCCTCTTCCGGTGCCCGATTACCCTTTCAGTGAAGAAATTTTTCCTGATGTCTAATCTGAAGCTCCCCTGGTGTGATTTGAGGCCATTTCCTCTAATCCTGTCACTTGTTACTTGGGAGAAGAGACCAACACTCACCTCATTACAACCTTCTTTCAGGGAACTGCAGAGAGCGATGAGGTCTCCCCTCAGCCTCCTTTTTCCAAACTAAACAGCCCCAGATCCCTCACTGCTCACCATAATCCTTGTTCTCCAGACCCTTCCCCAGCTTTGTTCCCTGTCTCCAGACACACTCCAGTCCCTCAGTGTCTTTCTTGTAGTGAAGGGCCCAAAACTTAACCCAGGATTCGAGTTGTGCCATGCTGAGTACAAAGGGACAATCACTTCCCCACTGTTCAAGCCCACACTGTTCAAGCCAGGATGCTGTTGGCCTTCTTGGTCACCTGGGCCACTGCTGGCTCATGTTCAACTGCTATCAACCAGTATCCCCAGGTCCTTTCCTGCCAGCCAGTTTTTCCATCCACCCTTCCCCAAGCCTGGAGCACTGCGTGGGGTTGTTGTGTCCCAGGTGCAGGAGCCAGCACTTGGTGTTAACAGTGATTATAATTTAAAAAATGTTTTCTTATAAACTCTGGGGTCAGCATAACCGTTCAAAGAACTGTCTTCTCCCATAACATAAGAATAAAAATATTTTATCTTTCTACTGAGAACATTCTTTTCCCCCATGGGAAGGTGGTTTATTTGTGTAGCTTTTCGTTTACTGTAAGTTACATACACAATTCCCTACACATCTAAATCACACTTTATTCTATAGACTTTGATGTTAGGAATTTTGAAAATGTGGAATGTGAGAATCCTATATGCCAGTGGAAACGTGAATTACTTGGAGATTGGCTGGCAGGATTTACATCAGACGGATACACCAGAGGAGGATCACTAAGGAAAGTGAACTTTTGTGCTGTGCTGAGTGGTGCTGTGTGTATTTGTTCCCGTTTTCACATCTGGTTTGCTCATCATTGGAGTTTTCTTCTCTCAGACATGGAAAAGCCTCCATCTACAGTGGTAGAAACAAAGGAAAACTACTGAGAAAGTGTTGTTATAGATACAAAAAAGAATCAGGCCCTCTGAACTGAGATGCTTGTGTTCCTGCACCCTGAGAAATGGAGAATATGCTAGCAAACACCAAGGTAATTTCCTAGCTGAAAATCAGTACATAAAAATCAATTGCTCTGGAACACTGAATTCTCTGTTTATTTGGGAAGCCCCACAAAATCCTCAGCTCAGTCACACGCAGGGCACTTCTGTTCCAGCCGCCTCACCTCGGGGTGCATGGATGAAAGGATTTAGTACAAAAATAAAAAGATAAACAAGAGGGTAGGAAGGTTGAAAGAACAGCTTCTGCTTGAGCAGAGATTAAAGTAACCAGCATAGTTCATCTCAGAAAGCGGACAAGGGAGGAAATGCAGGCAAGCAGACTGCCTTATCAAAAATAACAGAGCTGATAAACAGGGAACGATCAGTCCTTGAACAGTGACTGAGTGATTACAGGCACTTAGGGGTATCAGGCCCCAAAAGAGAGGAAGCAGTGTTCCCACAGCATGTAATTTGACCACTTATCTCAGATGCTGACAAAATTTGACCACATAATATCTGAGGTGCTGAAAAATACTCATGGTTTCCAGAAGCAGACAGTGCAGTTGCCGGAAGGCAGTCTGGAAGGAGGTGTCCCGTGTTGTGCAGGAGAATAGCAGCTCTCTGAGGTCTTGGCTGAAACCCTGGAGTTATCACCAAGCACTTCAGAAAAGCCAAGGACCAAATGCTGCCCAAAAGCTGAGATTTCAAACCTGGCATCCGGTTGCTGCTTGGTGTTAATTTCCAGGTCTTGGATCCTGGCACAGGAAGCATTGACTGTGGCAGTGGCACATCTGTGCGGTATGCGGAGCTTCACCTGCCGCTTGCCAGGGGACTTAAACCTTTGAGACAGATTCTCAGTTCTTCCAGTAGTTAAGGCTCCTGGAAATACTGCAACTCAGTGCTGAGTTTTTGCCAGACATACACACAAAGTAATTAATGTTTCATTTGCAGTAAGTTTATTAAGTGGACTTAAATTCACTCCAGTACACTCACTCCCAAATAATTCATCCTCAGCTCTGATACAACTGTACAGTTCAAACAGATTACAGCTATTATTTAGTATTATGCCTTGGACACAGTGTACGTGAATTATAACTGAAGATTTATTTTGATGTAACTTTTTTCCAGCAGAATGAAAGCAACAATATGATTCTTTCACAAAAAAAAAAACAAAACACAGCACTCACAAATCTTGCTTTCCTGCTGCATTTGAACTCTGCTTTTGTACATGGAAATAAAAAAAAAAAAAGCCAGCCCTGGATGTTTAGTTATTCTGTAACCAGGCATTTCAGGTCAAAGACACAGAAGGGATCAAAAAAGATAAGCAAAATTAAAACGCCAAGGTCAGACAAGCTCCTCCTAAGTGTAGTGAAGACAAATCCGAGAAGGAAGCAGAACACAAATCAATGTCCTATCTCCACTTTGCTTTCCAGCCAGACACTGAAAGTGTCTCCAAGAAGTAAAAAGATCTCTCTCGTTAAAGAGTGCCAGTGCTGTCAAGGGGAAGATGAAATAAAACACTCACAGCCTTTGCTGAAGAGATTACTCCTGAGCACATTTGTGGTCCTCTGGAGGAGGAGAGCATTACTGGGCACAAGGGCCAACTCTAACCAGTGAGAAACTGGTTTTATTTCCATGGTGTCAGGTTGAGTCCTAAGAGCATCTCGACCACCCACCTGCATCCTGACACTGTTTTGTGGGGGTCCAGGGGGTGAAATAAGAAATGCTTTGCTGGTACACTAAGGCTAGTCCCTGACCCATGCCATTCCACACCAGGGAGAAGAGGTACCCATCACTTAGCACAGCCTGTGGGACTTTGGACTGGCAAGGGGTGCAGCAGGGCTTTGGGGGTTTCCTGTGTGAGAGGAGCTGTTGGACACCCCTTCTGCAAACAGCCCAAAGGCAGGATGGGACCCTGATGGCCACTTTGGAGCTGCAGAACTGCCTGTGACTTCCTAGGGGATGCAGGCACTCTGTCTCCTCTGATCAGGTTTCTCCACTTGCTTTCAGAAGCTTCAGTTGAGGGAAACGTGGGTTACACCATCGTGTCCAGCCTCCATGCAGCAGCTAGGGACATTATTTTTTTTCTAATTAAAGTATAGATACATAAATCAAGCCATGTAGGAACCTGAGGTGAAAAGGGACCTTCTGGGGCTTTGCAGTCACCTTTCTCCAGCTACAGCCATGTCTTCACTGCAGTCAATATCTCCATCCCTCCACTTAGAGATTGCACTACATGGAATTGGACCCTGATTCTAAGATTGCACTACATGGAATGGGACCATTCTCTGATTCTACAGACCAGGCATTTTCTTTGTCCCTTTCTCAAAGGCCATGAGCCAGAGGATTTGGTTGTGTAGCTTGTGAGACCGCTTGTTGTCCTGTCAATGTACCCCTGCCCTGCCAATGGAAGGGTCACAAGGATATGGAGAAAAGCATTCACTATTGTGATGGCATTTTTTGAATGATCCAACTTGAAATGAGGAGGAAATATGGCACAATTTACAGTGTGGTGCATTGTCCGCTCTTGACCTGCCTCCCCCAGCAGAGGAGAGCTCTTGTTTTCTGAAGAATGCATTTCTGAGTGAGAGCTCTCATCCAGGCTGATGCTGAACAGTAAAACATCTCTGTTTGGGGATTGCGTGTGTCTGCTGGGTGAAATTTCAGAGGGGCAGCCAGAGAAAGCTCTGAGTTGGATGCGAGGTGGGATTCAAAAGATTAATCACATTGGAACACGACTTCATGCCAAAGACACTTTATTTCAGGCTTGAAAACACCGAGAACAGGACAAACAGAAGGAGACTGTGCCCACTTCCAATTAAGCTTAAGTTAACCAGTGCTAACTATGTGCTCCAAGCCCATCATTAAGAGGTATCTAGCTTGCTTTGTGGTACATAGCTCCATCCATGGATTTAGGTGGTTCAGGGAGGAGGAATCGTCCTTTTGCAATGTGACTGGCACAAAAAGAGAGCGCATCAGCCTTGTGACACTGTGAAGCCTCTTAGCAGTCTGTTGACTTATCCAGCTGTTGCCAGTATCCTTAAAACAGGGATGGCAAAATCTCTGATGGGTGCTTTGTGCTTTGCCTGCAAAATCAGTTCCTCTGCTAAGATGCTCTGAGAGCCTTAGGATGACCATTCGCTAAAAATAAAAGGGCTAATATCTGCCTTATCAGGACGTGCTTCCTTTATGGAATAAGGACCGAGCCAGAGTGAACATTATCGTATTTTAACCTCAGGGTAACTTATTACTGAGTGTCATTCCACTCGGCGTCCTCTTTTAATACTGATTATGCCAATAGCTTGAGCAAATAAGCTGGAAGTTCCCGCAGCTCATTCTTTGGGAAAGGTCGTTCACCCCGAGCTGCAAATGGACCCACTGAAGAGGTGTGTTGTTTCCAGGGGTTGGAGTGAATGTCGCCTGTTGAACTGGCCTTCACACATGACTCAGGAGAGGAATGAATCACAGCTCGTTACACACCACGAGTAGGAGGAGGAGAGGCAACCTTGTCGCTGTAGTGAGGCGCTGACTGGTGCTCCGAGGAGACGTCCTCAGGCAGCAGGGCTTAAAGAAGAAATGTAGCTTCCTCTCTGCTGGGAACTGGATGTTTCTGGTGAGTTAGTGGAGATTAATGAACATTCCTGGTGCGCTAGCTGGTGGGTTAATTTATAGCTGTCTGTAAAGAAAGGCTTATTTACTAAATTCAGGTAAAAAGTCCAAATCCTTGGAAGTTTTAAGCCAAGGCTGTATAGCTTCTTTAAGGAGAGGCTGAATGGCAAGTGAGGAGCAGGGTGGGATAACTCTTGCAAACAAACAGCCTGGAAAGCAGTCAAAGGAAAACATTTAATTTAACTCAGATTTGCTTTTTAACTTTTGACTTTACAAAGGTTAAAAATAGTAGACTGCCTTCTTGTTTTAGTGTTTTAAATATTAAACATTTTTCTAGTGTTCTTTAACTGAACTCAGTCCTTAATGTACCTTTATAAACCAACCCATCCGCTTGTATCTCCATGGTGTGCCATTGTATATCCTCTGTGAATCCCCAAGGCAAGGCATCCCGCTTTTATAATACATTTGTAATAACTGTCGCATTTTAACACAATCAGTTCAGATAAGAAACCACCAGAGAGAGAGTCTGGATGGCAAGAGGAGACTATTTTAAGAAGACTGGGTTATTATAAGTGCATTGCCCCAGTTGGTGTAGTGAGTAGGGAGTCCAGAGGGACATTATCATCTTAACAGAAGCTGTACTTGGTGGTCTTTCCAGAAGAATTTTTTCCCCCATCTTTACTTATTTCAGTATAACAAGTATCTCAAGACTTCTTATTTGCAGAGTGAGGCCAACATCTAGCTTGGTAAGCAACCTTGGGTATTAGACCTGATAAAAACCAGCACATAGAGCACCGTGTGCTGTGCCTTGGCAGCTGGGGGTGTACATGTTCCCACAGGGAAAGGCCCCTCACTGGATTATGCCCGCCTTTAGAGCACTGATCCCTCAGCTCTTCCTTGTCCATGTGGTGGCTTTTGTATCTCGAAATGCTTCCACCATGACAAAAGATTTTACCATTTAAAGGCTGGAACAGCAAAAAGCAGTCACTTGCCATTTTTCTGCAGCTTCTTGAGATTTCGTAGGCTGCCACCAAAGTCCATAGATCCTGATTTTGAATGGGAGGATTTGGGACAGCACTGACGAGTGAGTCTTTGTTCCTGAAGTACACACAGCATATAAAATTTGCAGCTTTGGTGTGAAAATCTTATTGGCAAAAAGAAAGAAGATAACAAAATTGTTCAGATGCCAATATAAATTCAAAGTAACACAGGTAAAATGTTTGCTTGAGAGGTGCTGTCCTCTCTGCAGAGGCTCTTTCTACCTCCTTCCAAACAAGCATAAAATGCAAGAACTTTCTCTCATTTGAGATTGCCATGTTGTACCCAAACTGGGAAGCAACCTCAGAAGGGTCTTGGGTGTCTTCAGAGGGTAGGAGACCACAACTTAGAGTTGTCTAAGGCCTGTATCTAAGGGCTCATCCCCATCCGACAGCAGCCAGAGTGGCTGCTGAGGCATGCGGAGAGGGGAGCAGCAGAGAAGACATCACCCATGCTCTCTCAGCTTGTTTGGTGGAGCAGTGCCCACCCACACTGGGATGTGGGCAGCGGGAGAGAACAGCTGTGCAGGGGAAACTGGAGGAGATGACTCTAAAAATCTCTTTTGGGATGGAAGATCCAAGTTCTCCAGGGCATGTCCAGCCCAACTGTGGGAATCACTGTTTCCTTACTAGGGAAACTGGTGGTGCAGACAGTGTTCTGGATCCTGCTCAGGCTCTCAGCTGGGGTAGATACACCAGAGAGAACTTCCTTTTGTAGCTTTGATGAGAGAAACTTCCAACCTAGTTTGGTCAGTTTGATGTAAATGTAAAAGGTCTTTACAATAATACAGATTTCCCTTAAAAGATTTTACCTGCTCAAGACAAATATCCATTTCTGATACCATATTGTACCTGAGTCATTCTGACCTCCCACATTTGGGGCAGATTTGGCAATGTTGAAGACTTTATGAAGTAGCAAAGTGCTTTTAGCAGCTTTCTAAGCATCCCTGCTGTGCATGTCAGCTTTACTGCAGATGCTGGGAGGTGGCCCACAAGTTATGAAACACCTTGGGAGAAAATCAGCAACATGCCTGTCAAATATTCCTGTTAAAGCAAATGATTAGACAGAAGCTTTGCACAGCAAGTTGTAACACACTCAAGTGGCATGTCTTATTATGATGCAGCAGACTTGTAACTTGATTTCATTGGCACCAAGACTGTATTTCCTCCTTCCTTAAGTGTAATCCATGTGAATAAGCTAAATCTTACCTGAACGGTAAGGAAATTGCCGTAGCTAACTGCAGGGAACAGCTTTACCCGTATTTTCCGAACTACAGAATCAAAGTATTTCAGAGATCCATCCTCCAAGAATCACTAACGGGTGGTTTTCTGGCAGCAGGGAGCAAGCCTGCATGCTTGGTTGGCTATAAAATGTGAACTTTGAATTATGAAGACGTTGAGAAGGGGGGAAAATAGTAGCAATCATTAGGTCTGTAACCGATAGGACAAATACTTCCCTGAGGAGTCAGCAGCAGCGTTGTGGACACGCCTGGCACAGTGGAACAATTTCTAGGGAACAGTTTCAGACAGTGCCAGGCCTCATGCAGCTGTAAAAGTCTAAGACTTTGTGTCAGAATTAACGGCCTGTGTGGCCAGTGTGTCTTATGTGCCGGCGTAAGCACAGAGTTGTTTAAAAGATCATCATTATGAGTTTGTCTCCTTTCATCTGCTGTAGACACCAGGGAGGAAACATGTTGGCCTGCTCTCTCCAGTCCCTCTGAGTAATAACTCCTGTAACTCCTTGGCCCCTGGTGATAACCAGTGGCACTGTACAGCGCGAGCTCACAGAGGATGCTTCGAGGTTATCCCCCACCTCTTGTCTCTCTCTCTTTCCCAGGCATCCGCGCACTGAGGAAAAACTGCTGAAGGTGTGATCCATCCCAGATGCACATCCAAATATGAAGGTCTTGTGGATAATCCCATTTTTCCTGCTCCAAGGTAGAGTCTTGGCTTAGAGGATAACAGTGTAGGTGAAGTAGGTCACACATGCTGCGGCTGTGTTCCTGCACAGGCTCTCTCTCACTCACACTGGGTTCAGCAGGGTCTACAACAAGACACTGTGTGCAGGACACATTTGCCAGAGCTGGATGCGTGCATGCAAGAGTTTCCAGCATTTTGTATGACCTTATGAGCACCTCACTGGCTGAGAGCAAACACATGCAGATAGTATTATGGCAAAAAGACACGCACTACAAACCTTAACTTTCTGGAGATATTCTTACTTTCCAAGGGCCCATTTTCCTCAGTATGCAGTCTGGCTCAGCCATGGGGAAAGTTGCATCCTAAGCCTGCGGCTGCAGCACTGTTGCAATCTCTTTAACACCAAGGAAGACAGTTGGCTTAGGGAGACTGATTTTTTTGAAACCAAATATCACTGTGAGGAGGGATGTTTCAGCTCACACTTTAGCATTAGACAGCTGGAAAGACCTGAGCCCCAAATCATTCCCCCTCTGGTTGCCCAGAAATGGAGAAACTGGAGACATTTCCTAGTTCATCCATCTGGAGCAGGACATCAGGATGTCTGCCCTCAGAGGGAAAGCAGAAGCCAGCCATGAGGCTCACCAAAGGGTCTGAGCCTCCTCTGTCTCTTGGAACAACCCAAGAGAGCAGCTTCTCACCTCCTAGGAACAGCAGGAAGGAGCTAAGCATGCTCCAGGCTGCACAGGCCAATACCAACCAGCACACCAAGGGGCCCAGCAGAGCTCAAGCCTAGAAGAGGAGCTTACCATCATCTCTTCTCTAGGGAACACATACAGATACAGAGCTCAGCACCAGTTGCAAGGACAGTCTAGCTGGGCTTCCCAGAACCCACTCCAAAGGGTGTGCTTGGGCCACATTTGCTAAGAAGTGTGGGTTAAGGAAAGCTCAGCTGTGAGACCAATAGCCCTGCCAAAGAGAAGCTGGACTGAAGGCAGTTCACCTCTTGAATGCCTTTTGCCAAGTTCCAGAGCTGGCTGTCATTCCCATCTGCCCTCTGCGCATTTAAGTCCAGTGCTTAGGCAATGGCCATACTCATATGCTGGTTTCATTGCAGGCACTGAAGCTTTTCTGATGAAAAATGCTAAAGCCAAGCGGTGTTTACAAGTCAGCCGGATGGAAGAGAATTTATTACTGGAGGACTGTAATCCAGACTCAGATTTCCAGGACTGGGCTTGGCAAGGTGATTCTTTGATGAATCGCGGCACGCAGAGGTGCCTGTCCGTGGTGGGGGCTGACAGAGTGCAGATGAGTCGCTGCGGCAGCGTGGACTACACGAGCTGGGGCTGCACGAATTCGCTGCTCTCTCCTCTGGGCAGCAGCCAGGGCTACCTGGTGGCAAACAGGAAAGGAGTCTCCCTTGACAACGTGAGAGGCTTCAAGGCCCAATGGCACAGTGATGCAGACAGGAGCGTGTGCGAGGAGAAAGCAGGTAAGTGCTGCACACCTGAGGAGCAGTGACACACACACAGAGACACACACACACGTGTGCTGCTGGGGAATGTGGAAAGGCACAATCAACCTCTGGGGGCCTTTCCAACCCTGGGTGCCCCACCATAACGGCATCTGCATAACCTCCACTTTGCAGTGCACAAGATAAGGCTGTGCCCTACTGCTGTGTTCTGCCTGCTTGGAGAGACCTGCTGGGCAGCCCTGGGAGCCACGGGGAAGGCCATTTCTAGCCTGAAATACTGCAGTGAGCGACCATTGCATCTTTCTGCTCTTTTCCTTCACAGCCAAGCCAGAAGAAGCCAGGTACTTCCTTGCAGCCCTTGCCAGCACACAGGTGTATGACCACACAGCAGGCAACACGACCCTTGTGCTGGGTATGGATGAAGAGAAGCTGGAGGAGCTGCTCTGGTTCTTCCGCACAGAAAACCGTAAGTCTCATTGACATTCCTGCATTGAGAGTCAAAGTAGAGACACACAGACCTTGGCTCCTCCTGCCTCGTGGAGATGCCACAGGGAATTACCTGAGGAGGTGATTTACCCCAGATATATAAACCTTCAGTCTTACCTCCAGAAGAAGCAGGCCATGGGTGAGGACAGGCATGAGGCTTTGCTGAGCTTTGTCTCCTCCCAGAGAGAGTTTCAGCCTCTTTCCAGGCATGTCCTGCCAAGAGAGAAAATGTCTAGGGTATGACCAGGGTGGAGGGAGCAGGTCGCTATGAGCAGGTCAGCACCCTGAAAATTGACTTCAAAGTTACAAATACAAAGGACAGAGCATCCACTGCCATCTGCACTGCACACCCCAGCCAGTGCTCGAGGGCAAAGTCTACTTGCTCAAACGTGGTGAGAAAGGCTGCAGAGCAGAGGAACCCTTCTAGCAATGCTCATGGTGGGATGCTGCAGCTCTCAGCCGTGCTCCCACTCTTGAGCACAGCCACTCACAGCTCTCAGGCAAGGCTGAGAAGCCACATGTGGCAGATGTGGTCAGCGTGAGAGAGACAGAGCCCAAGGCAGGGGTGTTGTGAGGGGCACAAAGCAGTTGTATAAGTCTCCTACCCAGGGAGGGGGTTTTGCCAGAGGTTATCCCCAAAAATGTGACCTGGGGGCTCTGCTTTGCATGCTGAGCTGGACACCAGCAGCTCTGTCCTCATCCAGCAGGCAGGCCGTGGCACTCTGAGCTGGGGATCCCCAGGAAATGCCTGGCCAGCCTGTGCAGACCATGCTGCTCTGTGCCTGCTAACACTGCCTCTCTGTGCTTTCCACCAGCATCAGCGTGGAATTACTCCATCCTTGCGCTTTCCTTCATGGCCATGATTTTGGGTCTTCTCCTCCTGGCCATTAACATTGTGCGAAACAGGTAAGTCAGGAAATTTGGGGGTCTTTTGGTGTGTGGTGGTGTGCTGAAGCCCCCCTAGGCAGACCGGCACGTGGGCAGGACACAGCAGCAAGCTGAGATGCAGGGCAGGAACAGTCCCTGGGCGATGGGGAGAAGAGCAAAGACAAAGTCCCTTTTAACCATACTTCCTTGCAAAACCTTGTCTGACTCCCTGCTCTCCTCATTTGTCACTTGGCATCTGCAACAGCTCTGCCCAGTGTAACAGGGCTGTTGGGGGAAAGTGATGTAAAGTGTGTGGTGTGAGGTGCTCTCCTATAAGCACAGAGACACACAGGGACCTTGGAGCAGGACTCCCCACCCTTTCCCCACTGGCATTCCCACGATATTCTCTTCTACAGCAAATAAACTTACATCTGGGTCAGAGCTTTCATCTTAAAATGAGAGAAAAAGAGCTACGTTACAAGTCTGCTATGCATGGCTTGCTGGGTGTCACTGCCTCACTGTGGGTGGTGTTGTTGTCCAGGTGTGAACTCCACAACTGCGTGTGCTCTAACGCTTCAGACCACTTACATTAGACAGTGCGGCTGGCGGGGTTTGCCTGTAAGCAGCAAATGTGTTCCCAGGGCCCAGGTGCAAAGAGATGGGTGTAACCATTGCTGGGGGAAGGCACCTGCCCCAAGATGCGAGCTGAGCTCACTGCTTCACTCCACATTTCCTTTTTATGCCTTCCTTGCAGGAAAAGGAAGATCCACCTGTACAGAGAAATGGTGCAAAC
The DNA here is from genome assembly GCA_033558185.1 of Dromococcyx pavoninus. Classification (NCBI taxonomy): domain Eukaryota; kingdom Metazoa; phylum Chordata; class Aves; order Cuculiformes; family Neomorphidae; genus Dromococcyx; species Dromococcyx pavoninus. Next base: position 358,814 of record JAUMJL010000945.1, read on the forward strand.
TGCACAGCAGGCTGAGCTGGAAGCCAAGCAAGCCCTGATGCCTGTGCAGGCATACAGCCCGGCTGAACTGCGGAAGCAGGAGCTGGTGCTCCAGGACCAGAGATCAGGAGGAGTGATAGTCCAGTGGAAGGATGGGATGGTGACATCGCTGTACACAGGGAGCACTGAGGAGGCCATGTAACGGCAGCTGAAGTCAAACCTAAGGCCCTAAGGGACGCATCGGAATGTTTCAGTTCATAGTGATGGAAGTTTAAAAGTGCTGTTTAGCCCGGGGAAACAAAAGACAGGAAAAAAGGCAGCAAAGCTGCACCAGCAGAAGTAGCACTGGCTTGGAGGCAGCCCCATGCCTCCCCCGTTTCAGCTCCTGGCTGGCTGGTCTTCACCGCCTCATTCAGCTGCCTCCAGCCTTCTCTCCCACACCAGCTTTGCCCCCTCCCTCAGCTGCAGCCTCTGCCACTAACGGGTGGGAGGCTGCGGTCAGCCAGGGAACGCGCCAGCACATCCCATCAGAACAGCCACGCTGAAGCAGAGACGCTTTTTTGTTATTTTCAGAAATTGTCTTTATTAAAATACATTCCAAAGTGGTTGATCAAAATCCCGTATTGAATCTCTCTCTTTCTCTGTCAGTAAAGTCATATATATATATGTATAATATATCTATATATGTACAAATATACACGTATATTTTACTTTGCAGAATAACTGCAAGTCGAGGGAAAAGCAGCACATTTAACCTGATACAGCAAATGAAAATGAATGCACAGCCCTTGGCCCTGGTTTGGGCACAGGCAGAGCCTGCTGTGATTCAGGATTTCCTTCATGCCCATCCTGGGGCACATGCAGAAGCCAGGAAATAATTTAAGACATTTTTGGAAATATATCAGTCTTTTAAATAAAGACCTTTCAGAGCGTGTCCTCATTAGCGACTCATCTCTCCTTGCAAAGCCTTTAAAAAGGAACACCATCGTATAAAAAGGTGATGAAAACCCCAGCTATTTTGGTTTGATTTATTTCCATGAGTGGGAATCTGTTCCAGGACACCTGAGGCTTTTAGTTGGCAGGGACAATATCTGCACCTTTCTCATTTGGATTAAAAATAATAAAAATTCCTCCTACTTATTGCTTGGTCAGGAGACCTGTGAGACGGATGAGACAGGTGCCCCCTGTTTGATTAAAGATGAATTCCCCCTTCCCGGGCTCCCATTGCTGTGTGTCAGGTGCCCAAGCCAGCCAGGGGACGGTCCTCACCCTCCTAGTGGTGCCCTCAACTCCAGCTGCTCTAGGAACTGCCTAGATATGCATGGAAAGCCAGGCTGGACCCTGATGCCGGCAGCGGGACAGGGATCGAACACCACAGCAGCGCTTGGCCAGGAGGGACGAGAGCCAGGGCAGGAGCAGGTGGAGTGATGCCACAGCCAATTCCAGCCTCTTGACATCCCATCCGCTGGCCAAATTGCCACCGCAGGCTTTGCCCCGCACAGAGACTGGGGCCACCATCTGCCAGCGGCTGCTGCGGGGCCCGTGAGTTCATCACAGATGGTCTCAGCCCTTGTGGAGCTGGGGGGAAGAGGATCTCCTGGCACCCCTTCCACAGCCCACAGGAACGCATCCTAAAATATCTTGAAACCTTTCAGCAAGGTGAGTGTGGGAGCTTTCTTCTTGCTCTGAGCCCGCGAGGACTTGACGGTGACCAGCTTGGCCTGGGCCACCGAGGGGATCTCCTTGTAGTTAACAGTGGAGAGGGTGTTGAAGGTGCAGCTGGCCAAGCCGTGGCGGGTGGGCAGGGCGACTGGCGTGGCCACCGGTGGGCAGGGACGCTCCTCGGTGATGAAGAGTGGCCGGATGGGCAGGGTCTGCTCTGCCTGGCGCCGCACCTCCCGCACCGCTTCGTGGAAGACGTGCTGCACCCCCGTGAAGTCCTGGCATGCCGACACCTCGTAGAAGAGGCACCCGAACCTGCTCGCCAGGGCCGTCCCTTCGGCTGCCGGCACCTGCCTGGCGAGAGCAGAGGGGACAGGAGCAGCATCCCTTGGGGACGGGGAACAACGGACCCTGCATCCCACGCCTTGAGTACTGGGGAAGCACCTACTCAGCTCCCTCCTGGGACAAGCAGAGGGCGTGAGTCTAAGAGTTTTGCCTTTCCCAAAATCCCAGAGCAGTGGGCTGCTCCCTGGGGAATCATACAAACATCCCCACTCCCACACACCCCCATTCCCACCCGCCCCACACCCACACCCACCCGCCCTCTGCCCCCGTGCTGGGACGCAAGGGGCTGGATGCGGTGGCAGTGGGCTGGAAAGCGAGGAGGAGGTGGGGCAGGTCCTGGGTCAGCAATGTGTGACTCAAGGACTCACGGGACCAACTCTCAGTACAGCTCCAGGGTGAGGGGCCAGAAAAACACACCGAGGATATCCAGTCCTGGCAGCTGGAACAGGGTGAGAAAGGGCTCCAGAGAAAGGGCACATCCAGGAGGGAGTGAGGAGCTGGAGCAGGCGCGAACCCTACCCTTACTATGCAGCCATAAAACATAGAATCATGGAATCATAGAATGGTTTGCGTTGGAAAGGACTCTAAAACTCATCCAACTCTAGCCCCCCTGCCATGGGTAGGAACATCTCCCAAGAGACGAGGCTGCTCAAATCTTCGTCCAACTTGGCTTTGAACACCTCCAGGGATGGGGTAGACACAGCTTCTCTGGGCAACCTGTGCCAGGGCCTCAGCACGCTCAGCATGAAGAATTTCTTCCTAATGTCTAATCTAAATCTTCCCTCTTCCAATTTAAAGCCATTTCCCCTCCTTCTATTACTCCATGCCCTTGTAAAAAGTCCCTCCCCGGCTTTCCTGGAGCCCCTTTCCATACTGGAAGGCTCCTCTAAGGTCTCCCCACAGCCTTTTCTTCTTCAGGCAGAACCACCCCACTGAAAATTTCCCACTGAAAATGCCGATGGGCTCAAAACAAACACATCATCCCCCAGGCAGGAGAGCAGGAACCTCAGAGATGTGGGAAGACATGGCAAGTACCAATGGAACTGGCTTTTGCGTTCCAGCCAGAGGGATGATCTGTGAGCTCTCCCCCATCGGGAAAAGACAGCCTTGCCCCACGCCCGATACCTGTACTGCTCCATGTCCAGCTTGTTGCCCAGCAGGAGCATGGGACAGCGGCGCTGGCAGCCCCTCACATGCAGGGCAAGGACCTCCAGGTAGCGCTGGCAGCCCTCGAAGGTCTTCCTATCATCGATACTGTAGACGACAAGGAAGGCGCTGGCCCAATGCAAGTAGCGCTCACAGTTCCCGGGGCCATCCTGAGGGTGAGAAGAACAGCTGAGCTGTGGTCCAGCCACAGTCTAGCCAGGTCACACTGGGCATTTGGCACAGCAGTGCCCTTGTGCCTCACCTGGTCGGCAGTGTCCATCACCTTCAGCAGCACAGGCTGCTGGTCCACGAGCTCCTCCGAGGCGTAGGTGTCCTCTGCAAGGAGAAGGGTGGTTGTGAGAATGGCCTGGGATGTTCCATCTTCTCCAAAGCCAAGCAAAGCCCTGGATGCTTGGGACACTATGGAACAATCTCAGCCCCTGATGAGGAGCATCCTCCACTGACACCTCCCACCTTGTTCCTTCTGAGACAATGTTATTTCGGGGCACTGGTGGTGATGCTGCTGGGCAAGCCCGGCAAGAAGCAGTTATTTCCCTCTGTGTGCTGCAAGCGTGGGCTCTCGCTGGAGAAGAAGGGAGGGGAAGGAGCTCAGCACAGCCATCACTGCGCCCTGGGCTTGGCCCTTATCTAACTGTCACGACCTGGTGAGATAAAGGGAGCTGGGGGCTTGGCACTGGGGCTGTTTCCCAATGAATCAAGCAAAAGGAGCACCCTTTTCTTCTGGAAGGAGGGCAGACAGGGAGAGCTGCTGAGCCATTCCCCTGGGAAAAAGATGCCTCCTCCCAGCCAGGTCCTAATGGATGCATTTCGGAAAGGTTTTGACATGGGAAGATGAAAACGCATTCCCAAAAAAGATCCGAGGAGGAAAGGATTTATCCTTCTTTCCTAAGAGTCGCTGAGTTATTAGGGGCTGGAGTTGGTTCCTGGACAAGGTCCATATCTCTCTAATGTCCCCAATAAATCATTTATGGTTCTTCCCTGCACCCTGGAGTCAGGCCTAGGAAAATAGTAATTAATTACACAAACGAGTGGAAAAAATAATGCCCAGAACTGAAAAGCACAGCCCTCGAGGCCTCCCGCTCTTCGACCCCCACTTGCACTCCAGCCCTCCCCTGTCCAACAACCCCAGGATGAGCAGGAGGCATGAAGTGCTCCCCAAGGACCCCCAATAATTCATCTTTCAGTTCCTTTGGGGCAATGTAAGGAGCCAACATTCCCTGTGGGATGTGCCCACAGAGAGGGCGCTGCGCTGCTTTCACCTCTGTTTTTACAGGCGGGTTTGGGTAAAATCCAGCCCTTCCGTTGTTTTTCATGTAATTTTAAGTGCATTTCCCCCCCCCCCCCCAAAAGTCATACTCGTGGGAAACACAGGAGATGGGAAGGATGCTTGTGGGAGCTCATGGGGGGCAACTGAGGGGAAACATCCGCGAAGAAAGTGTCTTACCCAAGTTCGGATCGTATTCGCTTATGAACCTCTTGGTTAGAAACTTCACAGTCAGGGCTGCAGGAGGTGAAAGATGCAGGTGAAGTGGGTGTTCCCCCAGGCACCAGCACCCCTCAGTGCCCAGCCATCGTTGTGGTAGTGGGACACCTGTCTCACCTGACTTGCCGGCCCCTCGGCACCCCAGGATGGCCACGTTGCACTCGGTGAGGGGGGTTTGGAGCTGCCGCTCGCCACTGGCTCGGGGTTTGCCAAACATTGAGGACATCCTCTGTCCTGTGGGAGAGAGCCCGGGGACATGGGACACCTACTGCCATGCCGGATGGGGACCTCCTCACCATCAGGCTCGTGGGGTGCCCCAGCCTGGTGGAAAGGGGGGCTCAGTGGCACTGGAGGGGGGCATCCATGTTCCTCCATCTGCATCCTGGAGCCAGGGTAACGCATCGCCATCCCACGCTGACAGCAAACCAAAGACAGGGACCCTCATCCCTCCACCCACCTCCCACATCCCAGAAAAAAGAAGAGAAACGCAGCCTCCCACCTTCAAACCCACCAGCAGAGGAGATGTGGGGCTCACCGGGGTGCGCGGGGACTGAGGCCGGGGCTGGGAGAGCAGTGGCCCCAGTGCTGCTGGGGCTGTCGATGAATGAGGCAGACGGAGGCAAGCACAGCTCTCGCTGCTCGGGCCCGAGCCAAACTCCTTGTAAGGAAAGCTGCTGCGCCGGCGCCAGGCTGGACATGCTGTCCTGGCCATCCCGAGGATGGTGTCCCCAGCAGGGCACACACCAGTCCCCCAAGCTCCCTGGGCTTTGGAGGAGCTCTCACTCTGAAACCTACCCATGTCATCACCCACCTTGCCGTGTTCTGGCACCTCATCAATTCCCCAGCACCTTGCCATGTCCCAGCACCTCACCACGTCCCCAGCACCTTGCTGGGTCCCCAGCAAGCAAAAGCCCAGTCCTGCTCCCCTGGCTGAGGCCGGGACACTCATTACACCTCCTGCAAGCGATGTTGCCGGCACAGTCACCCTCCTGCCCACCACTTGCCTGGCTCCTTCAGATGCATTTAAGCACAGACACCTCCTGCCGCTGCTGGTATAGACTTTACAGGGGAAAAAAAAGAACATTTTCCACCCAAACCCCATAATTCTGAGGGGAAAAGGGGAGCAGAGGGAGTACTCACCGCTGCTGCCTGCACCAAGCCATCAGCCGGCACTCAGCGGGCTCCGAGCCCGAGTAGGTGGTGGAGGCTGAAGTCAGCGTTGTCATGGCGATCACAGCCAGTTGGGATGGGGCTCGGTGCCCAGGAGTGCAGGATGTGGCCCCTGGGCTGGCCCCAAGAGGTTTCTGGGGGGGGACATACCCAGGGCTGGGGGGCGAAGGCTGCTCGGCAGCCATGCGGGGCTGCTGCGCCGTTGGGATTATTGTCCGTTAATGCAGGGAGGATATTTTTAAAACCTCTCAAAATAGGCTGGGAGTGTGGAAGTTCCTGCAAGCCCCACGGATGGGGAGAAGGAAGAGAATGGGGAAGCACAGCCTCTCTGGGGACCCCAGACCCCCACAGGACACAGGTCAAAGATGCTTAAAAGCGATCAGAGCTAAATGTGGTATTTTAATCCAGGTATGCATAGGGATCAATTACAGTAACAGAAGTGCAAATCTGTCACTTTCTCCATAAACTGAGATTTTTGGGGAGAACCTGCTGTGGCCATCATCCTGGGGCAATTGCTTTGCCATCACACCATACCCTGGGAGCTCCCAGCTGCTGAGATGAGGGGCTGAGGAGGAAGGAAATAATGTACTTTCAGCAAGATGTGTTAAATTATGCAATAATGGTTGCATTAAATTATGCATCAAAAATAATGACCAGCTGGAGGTGGTGATGAGGGCAGTTGAGGGCCTCATTACTGGTCCTCCTCGGTAGAGGCAAAATGGGATTTCTAGCCAGAAAAGTTGTAAATAGCACACAAATGAGTGATGTGCCACAAATAATGCTTTTCTTCAGCATCAACCTCTACAGGAGCTGGGCGGTTGTCTGCCCACAGCTGGGTATTACACAGGAGCAGGGTGAGCCCTGTGGCTGGAGGGGACTTTTCCTGACAGAAGGGGTTTGCTGCACTTCATTTTTCTATCTGTGACATCCTCAGATGAAGCACAGACTGGTTTGTGGTTCCTTGTGCCTAGGATGAATGTTGCCCAGGTTGCTTATTGCCTCCTCCCTGGGGACGGTGACAAAAGGAATGGCCTTATAAACATCTCTCTCTGCCCATAGCTACGCTCAGGGGCACCAATGCCCCTTGCCCATGGCTGGGCTGGATGGTACCAGGATTTGTTGCCATTCGTTGCCAACCTGTGGTTGTAAAACCCACTTTTTAAGAGGAAAAAAAAGAATAGGGTGTCAACATGCTCTTCCCAGCCATGCAAATGTATTGCTCTCCCAGGATGAGGACTGTCCCTTAGGAGGATGCCCAAAAAATCCATCTCCCCCAGGGTGGCCAAGCATCCTCTGTGGGCCAAGCCATGATAGAGTCAGGCATCCCTGCTGTGCCCCACGGTGGCTGGTGACGCCAGAGCCCTGTGGTGTTTTGGGTGAGCAGCTGAGCTCGGCGGATGCCTTTGAAAGGCCCCGGTCACAAGCTCAGCTATCTTTAGCAGAAGGTATTTATATTACAGCAGCGTGGCAGCCACTGGGCAGCACAGCAAAGGCACAGCAAAGGTGGTGGAGGCAGGAGAGGGTTGCACAGGGGAACAGCACGGAGGAACATCGGGTGCCGTCCCCCACCCTGAGAGCCGCTGAGTCCCCAAGTGAGGATGACCCCAGAGGAGGAAGGTTCCCAGGCAGGGCCTCCGGAGCGGGTGCGTATCCAGGTAGAGGAGCAGTCATTCTGGGTGGAGAAGACCTTGCTGGTGGAGAGCAGCGAGTACTTCTGTGCCCTCTTCCGCTCTGGCATGAAGGAGAGCACGCAGAAGGAGATCAGGCTGGGGGAACTGAGTGCGGCCGGGTTCCTCGCCATGCTGCGGGTGCTGGCAGGTGAGAGGCCCATCCTCGACAGTGAAGAGACCATCCAGGCAGTTGAATGTGCTGCCTTCCTGCAGGTAAATTCCTTGGCCAAGTTCTTGATCCACTCCATCAACTCTGACAACTGCATCCTGCTGTACCAAGCTGCTGCCATATTTGGCCTCCTGGACCTCTTCCACTGCGCCGCGCTCTACATCAGGGACAGCTACGCTGAGCTGGAGGAGTACCTGGACTGCCTCTCCGAGGACCTACTGGCCTACGTGGAAACCCTCCTACCCAGCACCTTTGTGGCAGTAGGAGCCCACACACCCACCTTCGAGTTCTTGGAGGACCTCTCCAGGACCATCTGCTACCTCGATGAGGAGACTAACACATGGAGAACCCTCTCTTGCCTGCCACTGAGTGCCAGCACATTCCTAGCTGGCATGGCGACCATGGATAATAAGATCTACATTGTGGGTGGAGTCTATGGGGCCAGCAAGCAGGTGGTGGAGAGCAGCTTCTGCTATGATGCTGATGCCAACACCTGGAGTGAATTCCCCAGCCCTCATCAGCTGCGCTATGACGTCAGGCTGGTGGGCCATGAGGGCTACCTCTACGCCATTGGGGGGGAGTACGAGAAGATATCGTTGAAGTCTGTGGAGAGGTATGACCTGGCCTCCAATACTTGGACATTCGTCTCTGACCTGCCACAGCCGAGCGCGGCAGCACCCTGTGCCCAAGCCATGGGGCAGATCTTTGTTTGCCTGTGGAAACCACTGGACACCACCGTCATCTATGAGTACGAGACTCGGCAAGATGCGTGGCTTCCCATCACGGAGCTCAAGCGGCACCAGAGCTACGGGCACTGCATGGTGGCCCACCGTGACAACCTCTATGTCATGCGAAATGGCCCCTCGGATGACTTCCTGCGTTGCGTCATCGACTGCTTCAACCTGACATCGCAGCAGTGGACCTCCCTGCCTGGGCAGTTCATGAACAGCAAAGGAGCCCTCTTCACTGCTGTCATCAAGGGTGACACCGTTTACACTGTCAACAAGATGCTGACGCTCCTCTACTCCGTGGAGGAGGAGACCTGGAGGTCCAAGAAGGAGCAGGCGGGTTTCCCGCGCAGTGGCTCCCTGCAGACCTTCCTCCTGCGGCTGCCAAAGCGTGACCACAACATAGCAATGTAGGTGGCCCCCTGTGCCACGTTGGGATGCTCTCCTTGCATGTGGCCTTGGATCTGCATCCACCCCTCCCTGAGGCTCCTCTCCTTCTCGACGGAGCCATGGCAAGTCCAGGGACATGTCACATTGGACCTTGGAGGTGTCACTAGACCTTGCCAGAGGGAAAGGGACTGTAGGCAGCTGCTGCCTTCCTCTGCCTGCACTGCATGGACTGTGCGAGAAGTCCTACTGGGTGTGGACTCACGAGCCAACTGCGTGCAGGTCGTCGTGGCTTCTGCAGAGGACAGGTACCAAAGAGTTGCACACATGGGTTATATTTATTTTGACCTCACTTTGAAGGTGTGCAGCATCCCACCTCCTTTCTGCTGGGAAATCATTCATTATATCTTGGGATTAAATGGAAAGCTACAGAAACCTTTGTTGTTTTCATTGCTTTTGGGGTTTATTTTTTTCCCTGCCCTCTCCTGAAGGAAAATACCTTCTAACAGGAATCCACATCAAGGCTCACTCCTGCCCACCGAGTGCTTTTTCAGCTGTGGCTCTGTTTCAGAGCCGTACGTGGGAGTGTGGTTCTCACGCAGCCCCACACTCCCCAGGGAGAGCTCCATGGCTGCTCCCGGCAGCAACAAGGTTCTGGGAGGAGGAGACGAGACTGGGAGGGGGTGAAGGACATTTGTCTCTGATCTGCCACAGCCAAGTGTGGCAACACGGTGTGCCCAAGCCATGGAGCATATCTCTGTTTGCTTGTGGAAGCCACTGGACACCACCGGCATCTGCTTCCCAGGGAGATCTCCATGGCTGGTGCTGGCCACAGTGGGGTCCTGGGAGGAGCAGGGGAGACTGGGAGAAGGTTGAAGGAAAGCATCAGGTGCATAATGCCCTGGAGGGTTTCTGGGACCTGGGAACCATCCATCACTCCCAAGTGCATTAGCCAGCTATTGTCTCCTCCAGGGTCTTCTGCCAAACCCCAGCACAGACCCAGCAGGGTGGCAAGTGCTAGCGCTCATCAGAGACTGATTTGAGCCAAGATAGGGTCTTTTTAGGTCATAGCAAACCTTGGAAATACAATAAGGGAAGGAAGGGAGAGAGCGTCGCCATTGCATGGCCATGCCAGGCTTGCAGAGGACTTCTCTGTTAGCAAAGCTCCATAACCAGATGTGCTGTTCTCACAAGACACCATCCCATAGCATCAAAGGTTGCCAACCCTCAACACCAGCTCTGGGGCCATTGGAGAATGTGGAGCTGCCCTTTGTGACCGCAGTGATGCTGAGACCAGGGCAGCAGCAAACCCAGACTATGGCTCAGCTCATTCCCATCCATGGGGCAGGCTTCGAGCTGCCCATGCTGCCCTGGCTGAGGCAGAGCGGAAGGGAATACCAGCTGGGATGCCTCAAATACCTCCACTGCTGACCATCGCCAAGTTCTCAGCATTTTCAAAACAGTTCCCGCATTTGAGAAAAAACCGACACACCACCACCACAAACCAAAACAAACAGTAAAATCCCAGCTCGCATCCATGTTCAGATTGAAAACTGCTTGATACACCTTGTCCTTGTTTGCCCTCTGCTGCTAGGCCAGGCCACCATCCTGGGAAGGGAATCGCAACTGGTGGATGTGCAGGACTGTTGGTGGCACGGGGAGGCAGGGGACACTGGTGGACCTCACCCAGCTCCACATCGTGCTGTAGCACCTGCTGAGGTGAAGGTCTGCTGGTGGCAGGGGGAGGCCGGGGCTCTGGTGAACCTCACCCAGCTCCACATTGTGCTGCAGCATTAGCTGAGCAGTGTTATTATCCTCAGCTGGACCGTTAGCAGAAAGCCCATCAAGTCAAATCCTTGTTCCCTTCCTAGACGAAGCCAATTAACATTTCACGCTGTCTTCTCCTAGCTGAAACCAGCACATGGAAGCACACTGCTTTAAAACCATTTTAAGCTGAACAAACAGCTTAAACCCTCCATTAAAATAAAGTTAAAATAATTCTGTTACTAAAATATTTATGACAGGCTCCTGTGGCCAACTCGGGACAGCTGAACTTGGCAGGCTCTCCACTTCCCTCCAGCTCTGAAACCACCGAGCAGTACAGCCTCTCCCCCCACGTTCACACGCTGTTTTTTTGACAGTTCAGGGGTTTACAAAGATATTTGCCAACAAAATGCAAAAGATTTTAAGTTTTTAAGTGTAGCACCTGGGAGAAAGAGCGGGTCTTGGCAGGTGGTGTTGAGTATGGCGTGGAGGCTCCCAAGAGAGGAGTAATTTGTTGCATCAGTCAATCCAGGCCATGATACATGAGATAATTTTAGGTGCACAGGGAGGGAAAAAAATATGATTCTTACCTCTGTAGGCAGGAGGAGGGGGAAATGACGAGCCAGGACCAAGCAAATCTCTAACAAGAGCGAGAAGCTGCTCAGCCTTTGCACAGTGAGTGGGGACGATGCTGCAAATGTGCTTCGCTCCACCACAATTTAGTTCTCAACGTTACGCATTGCTGGCACCAGCACAGCACCGTTATCTTCCTCTTTCAATTGTCACGGTGTTTACTCCGCCAAAGATTACAGTTTGAGGCAAAGCGATCTGTCTAATCACAGTTTAACCTTTTGCAAGTTTCTTTTTTAAGGTGACATCATCTTGGCAAGGATGAATGTAACGAAAAGCTGTCTGTAGAATGGACTTGCCTTATAAGGGCCGTATCAAAAACAAGCGCTTGTATAACCAAGGGAAAGCTGGAGGAAAAACAGGGCTGGGAGCTCCAAGAAGAGCCTGTGAGCTCCCCAGGAATATCTCCCTTGGCCATACAAGGTGTCACATCTTCCTTTTCAATTCACCCAAAGAAGAGAAGGTATAAAGCACCCTGGGTATGGATGAGTCAAGTCCCCAAAACCTGGATGCCAAGTTTCCTCGTTGCATCCAGGTGAGGATGAAGGCAGCCACGAAGGGCTGTGCTCTCCTGATGGTGTTTGGCACCTACATAGAGATACACAGAGAAGGGACACGGTGTTTTCCCATAAGCTGGGAAATTGGAAGGATACAATGGAAAAATTGTACCAATGCAACCAATTAAGGATTTTCTCTGCTAGGTTGTGCCAGTTGGCATTTTCACAAGAAAAGACTCAAATACATTTCAGAAGAAGCCCTCCAACCATCTTTACTCAAAGAAACCACATCCGTATCTAATTCACAGGAAAATAATGTGCTCTTATGTGAAAACAGTGCCCACTGTTCCACTGCCAAGTCAAGAGACAGATCCCGTAAGGTAAGCTGGATCTCCCATTTCTGTCCTTCAGTTATACTCAAAAATACCCCTGGGCATGCAGATTTTCCTGATCCTGACATTCGTGCTTAACTTTATTTGGAGTCAATGTCTCCACCACTTAGGGAAGCATCCCCTGAATTTTCCTGATTTGGGAACAGCACAAGGGCAGTTGAGCTGTTCCCTCTCTGTTCTGATTTCATAAAATTCCCTAAGAACAAACTCTTGCATAAACCATTTTTCACGGCACTGGATAAATTTCATGTATTTCTAGAGCAAGGGCAGCCTGTTTTCTTTACTTACGCTCACCAAATTGTGTATTTTTCTCAAGTTTCTGGTTTAAAAGGAGAAGCGAATGTGATTGGACTGGATTGCAATTGCAATATCCAACCAAGATTAAGTCAGGTGAGACTCTTCCCAAGCAAGGACCAACCAACATTTCTGTAGGAGCCCTCAGTTTTTATGAGAACACTCTCTTCTGTTGATTTATGCAGTCATTAAAGAATCCACATTTGATTGTAGTTGAAAACATGACACACATCACCCCAGGTGGAAGGAGAAAACTGAGGTTTGGGGTTTGCAAAATCTAAGCCAAAGGTGGTTTGGATCTTATTGCGTATAATCTAAAGAGCTGAGATGATCAAGGGTGGGGATGTGTGGGCAAAGAGAGAAAGACTCCTGCTATAAAGGCTTTGCCTTAGTGCGGTGACAAACACACTTATGATGGATGTCCATAAAATGAGAGGAGACACCAAGCTGGTGCTTTGAAGCTTTGTGCCTGGTGAGCTGTGCTGCTCAGGGTGGGGATGGAGCAGCAGAAGGGTAAGCACGTGCCAACCCACCCGAGTCCTTTGGTGGTCCAGTCTGGAGACAGGAAGCTGCGACTGGAGTCCAGGATGCTGGTCACTGGGCTTTCATCACGAGCTCTTCCAGTGCCTTTTCCCTCTGATTCCCACAAAGCAAGAGAACTTCTTTTATTTCATTTTGCTGGAAACCCATATCGTTAAACTGAGCTAACAAATGCAAGAATTCAGCCGCCTGGAGGAGGAAGGAAGAGAAAGAAGTGATGTTATCACTGAGTTTTAAGGATGGAATTATCGTAGAGTTGCAGCAGAAACTGCATTGGGTGACGAGGCTGCAAGCAGACGACCTGGCTGGGTTGTATTACTGCTGAAGGGCACTGCTGGTGCTTCTGCCAACAGCAGAGTGAGGGCACACATGCTAGCGGTTAAAAGTGTGCTTTTCCATCATCTTTTTAAATCAGAAACATTTAAGGAAGTCAGCCTATAGCTTCACTTATTCTTTATAAAGTTTAATATGAATTCCACACAAGTATTTGTCTGCGTTATAAAGACACCAGGGAAAGGTAGTGAGTACAAGCTGGAACTAATTTGCCCTGCTTCCCCCCTTGCTCAGGCTGGGCCCCAGCACCACAACATCTCCTGGAGCCGTGTCCTCAATAAATAACCCCCTGCCTGACACCGACACCAAGCGCCCTCCCGCTGCCACAGCCCGAAGAGCGGTGAGCCAGCAATCTTATGTGCTGTCAGCCTCATGGAATACACCACCAGCCCAAATTTCCAGCAGCTTTTCTCTTACCCCAGTGCTTCACTACCCCCAGAAGGAAACTGGTGATGGAGACCAGGACCCAGCGTGCCACCACTGTTCTTCCCTGCAGGGTGAATCCAAGCTGGGAGGCGGGATGGAGGTACGGAGCACAGGTGCTGGTGGGCTCAGGGTGAGGGATTCCTTGTGCAAGGGCTCAGCGAACATTGTGCTTCCATGGTAGGATGAGAGGGTGGCGGGAGAAGATCAACAGAGCGGGTGTCCTTCCTGGGGGGTGTTTACTGTGGTGCCACCCCAGAGGTCTGCTGTGAGGGTGGGCTCAGTGCTTGCAGGGCAATGGGTCTAACAAGCCAGGAGGCTGCACAGGGGGCAGTGGAGGAGGAGGGGAGCATGCAGCCCTCTGAAAAGGGGGCTTGAAGGACACAGCACAAAGGGCTGTGCTGTCCCACTCTGACCTTTTTCTCTGAGTACTGGAACATTTCCATGGCCTCCTCAACCTGTCCTTCCTCGTAGCCTTGCTTCAGCAACCGGTCACAGGCACCCAGGTAGCTCAGGATCTGCAGAAGAAGACAATCAGGGTTAATCCAACCTCACCGACATGGGGCATGAGTTCATTCAGGAGCCCACCTTGTCAGCTTCCAGGAACATGCTTGTGGGGAGAACCTGGGCCACCACTGTCTTGGCTCCTGTCTGATGCTCAGACAGGGTGGTCTGTCCATCAGCAGGACTCCCACTGGGAGAAGACAACATCTTGGTCCCCTCCACTCTCCAAGACTGGGAACAGGAACAAGGCAGAGGGAGGACAAGGAGCAAACCAAACATCTGAATCATCTGAGATATAAAGCGCTGACCTCCAGGCTTGGGGGTGAAGCAGAGCCTGTCCCAGTGAGATGTCTAACCTCAGCCGACCCGGCATCCCTTTGATGTGCTGGGGTTCGGGCGCCCACGGGTTTGCCCCAGGGTCCAAGCTCAAAGTCCACCCCAGGGGAGACCCATGAGCTGTCATTACTGAAAGTGAACAGTTATTTTTGGATTTCCTCATTGTTCTTGGAGTGCTGACAGCACTATTCCCAGCGGTATCTTTTAAATACCACGAGAACCATTCGCTATCCAAAAAACACAGGACAGACAATAATAAAAGCTATACAATAACAGGGGGGATAAAACCATCCCATAAGTCTCCCTGAAGCTTCTCCATCTTCATCCAAGGAGAAGATGATTCACATCTCCCCAGATCCACCAGCACACAGGCCTCCACCCTCTCCAGCACCATCATAGCCAAGGAGAAGGATTCAGCAGGCCATAAAACATATGAAAAAGCCAAAAAAGTCTCTGAGATGTTGAGTTGATATAGTTTGGCTGAAGAGCAGAGTAAGAATTTTAAGAAATGTCAGCCTTAAGGAGCAGCTTATTAACTCAAAAATTAAATAGTGATTGGTCACTGGCATTCATATCCTGGTTTTATTTTCCCCGTTACCTTACTAACTAAACATCCCAGATGCTGCATTTTCTCACCCTGTCGCTGTCCGGTACCAGCCCCTCCACTTGCTGGGAAGGAGGAGAAGGTGCCAATGCCCTCTCGAAGCTCCTTCTCCCCTCGTAGCTCTCAAGGAGGCTCCTTTTCAGGCTTAGATGTGAAGTTCCTCCAGCGCAGGCACCCCTGGAGAGGTCGGCTTTATCGACATCCAACCCAATGTTACATGTCCAACCCAATAACCTTATCACAAACTGCTTGTGTGGGAAGAGATCTCCAGGCTCTGGTAGATCAGTAACTGCTGATTTATGTCTTCCCTCATTTGCTGCTACCTGATGTTACGTGCAGTGTTGCAACTTTGCACATCCAAGATGAGCACATGTAGTGAAGTAACAGAAATCCCTCTTCTGCTGGATTTTATTTTCCATGTCCCTGAACCACTTCGCCTGACGCCCATGGGAAAAGCCTGTTCCCATGAGGTCCCTGCTTCAGGTGCTCCAACAACAGGCTGCTTAAGATGAGCAAAACCTTACTACCAACCATTTCACTAACCCAGCTGTACCACAGTCTATAAGCTGCTAGCATGGAAAAAATGGTGAGCCAATGCCACCAAAGACCCAAATACTGATTCCATCATGGAAGACCTACACAGTATTACAGCATGATTCAAACCAGGGATGCACAAAGCCAGCGGGCAATACCCCTCAGGCGCTGAGCCTCCTGGGACAGAGGGTCTCCGGGGAAAGAAGGAGACTCCAGCCAGCACTGTGGCAGACAGCCCTGTCAAACTCACTGCCACAAATGCTGCCATTGAGAACACAATGGAGATGCTCAAGGAGCCACTGCCTGTGGAGATGGCTGATGCTAGGCTTGTAGGAAGTGCTGAAGGTCTAGATTGTCACTTGGGGTAAGACAGCAAGTTCTTTTGGAGGAGGAAAGAGGCAGGAGCACATTATGGAAGCACAGCTGAGTGTATATTTTGCTATCCTATTGACAAGAGTCTAGGAATCCATAGGAAGAAGTTCCCCATCTATGCATGGCCAGGAGGGTACAGTGGGCTCTGTCTCGTGGTGAACACACTGCTCTGAACCCTGTGCTTATGGTTATTTGGGAAGATGGATGCTGACAAGCTGTAGCCATCTGCAAGATCTCAACTCACATGGACACTGAATGCTCCATGGATCAATGACACATTTTTGATTGATCAATGATCATTGATCGAAGTGCAATGATGCATTTTTGGTTTAGCCCTTTGCCATGACATCCTAGATGATGAACCTCTGGTAGGGTGAGGCAACTAACCCTGCTTGAGTCTTTTAGAGAGGCTCTTCCCCCAAAACTGGGGTGGGCTTTGCCAGTTTGACCTGACACTATAAAGACATTGAGCAATTGTTGGCTACCATCCGGTACTACAATCAGTCTTCACCATTGAAGCTGTCATCATCAAACACTGAAACTCCGTGTGTCTACAGCAAGCAAGGAAGAGTGCTGACAGCTCTTGTCTTTAACTTGAGTTGAAACATATTTTCCAGGAAGATTTAGCCTAATTTGGTAGCTTTGTACTCGTAAGAGACACATGAAGGTCTATGCCTTACGTTTTATCTTGGCTGTGTTGGTCGTAAATGAGAAAGACGGGAACTTCTGGTGAAGAAGGCACGAGATGTAAGGCAGACCTTGTATTTTGGTGCATTAATCACCTCTTCAAGAGGATGGGAGTTCCTGTATTTACACAGAAGGTAGCAGAATGTACCCATTTCCATCCTTAATAAGATGTGCTGCTTCTTCAAATTGAAGAGAGCAGTTGCTACAAGACACTCTTGCACACAAAGAACGCGAGCCAGGCTCACGCCCATCTCCCTCTGCTTAGATGAAACCTTTATGAATTGAAGAAGTAAAGCTTCCCTCCCCACCTCAGCTTGTAGCAATGCTCGCCTGAAACACCAGCGAGGGTTTGGGGAGCTGGTCCAGCCAGGGGTGACTCAGGAGGGAGCCAGAAGTTGCAGGATGACTCAAGAACAGAGCAGCTTTGTGTGCAGACCAGATGGGTAAGAGCTGGCCCACGCAGCAAAGGCAGCTCCTTGGAGCATGGAAACGGAACTGGGATCCAACAGTGGCTGCTCGGTGCTGTGCCTGTTTACACCTCTACCCAGGATCTGCTCTTGCACTCCGGTATGAGCAAACCCTAGTGGACATCCCTTTTGTTAAGCAGCGATCAAGGCCCTTCTCTCTCTGCAAGAGCTTTTTGGATACTTTAGGCCTATTAAACCCTCCACTGGGATGGGCAGGTCCAACACCAAGCTTGCCAAGCCAGAGGGTCAGAGCCAGCAGTATCCCTCATGACATGGATGCTCCAAGCCCACCTAGACCACAGGAATGTTCATCTGGACAGGCAGGGACCTCAGGAAATGCGATGTATCACAGTAGGCTGTTGATGTATTCAGATACCACGGGTAGGAAGAGCTTGCATGTTAATTATTTTAAATAAATGCCAGTTTTCTATAGAGGTTTCCTCAGGAAAAGAGTTGTGGGACCCAATAGCAATGTTTGCATGGAGTCCCTGGTTGCTCCAGCATGAGGAGCCTGTGATTTGGAAGGAGCCCAGACAAATGTCCAAGGTATTTGTACAGTCCCGCTCTGACAGGATGATCCATGGCAATAATCATACAAATCTAACAGTTAGGAAAAAATGATGTGCAAAAAGTTCCCATATATGGGGGCACAATTTGTACTTCAGAAAGACACAATGCTCCACACAGCAGACTGAACAGATAATGTTATCCAGTCGTTATTATTATTTTTTGGCGAGTAGCCCTTGCCAAAAGCTGAGGGCTACTCATGACTGTTTTATTACAGCAAAAGTGCAGTGTGGTCTCATGGCAAACCCTGTCAACTGAGCTCTGATACCAAAGTGGGAAACACAAGGCCATCAGAAGACCATTCCAAGCAAGAGAGTCACCCCCTTCTCCAATAAAATCAAGTTTTTCTTTACCACAGCCTTTCTGTGGTGCCATGCCAGCTCCACCAACCTGATTTAAGCTTTGCTTTCCAGTCTTCTGGAGGGTGAGGATGGCTTTGTGGGTGGGGTAGCCCAAGGCTATAACGGGCTCAATGAGGTCTCGCTCCTCTTGGCTCAGCGCCGAGAGCAGGTCGGCTGCTGAATCCGGCTGGGATCTGTGGGAACTGAGAGGTCGCGCAGGCATGGAGGCAGGAGGGAGGCAGGCGTAGGGGCTGAGGGACTGCAAGAAAAAGAAGAGCAGATGGTCTTCTTGCTCCAGCTCATGAAATGATGTTAAACATCCAGGCTGAAGCAACACTTTCAAACATCGGCAGTTACTTTGCTCTCTCCAGAAAAGGAAAATTCCCATACATGGAACAAAACCCCTTGGGCATCAAAGGAGACTGGACTTAATTAAATCCAGGCTCAGCTATAGATACAGATCAGAGAAAACAGCGTCCAGGAGGATTCACAGAGCAAAGTGAGACACAGCAGGCTTTCTTTCCCTGGGAATCCTGGTAAACTCTCCAGCAATAAACGCCATGCTTATCCTTGACCGACCAAGTGTGAGGCAGTGCTGCCCATGGACAGGCGATGCAGCAGCCCAGGAGGAGATGCTCTGCTGTTGCCCTGTTTATGTTCATACTGTTCATCAGATGCATTTAGATTTCTGTTACAAAGCCATCTCCAGAAATGACCTTGCACGTAGAAATGCTCGCCTGAGTGTGAAGCTTTAGTATTTGGCACGATGCATTGTAACAGCAGCCAAGCAGGCTGGGCGATTCGTGCAACAGCTCTTTAGTGTATAAGTACATCTGGGTATTTAATTTTTCCTTAATTACCCTACACCTAATGCAACTTCATATCAATAACCCGGCCTTTCATGTGTCTGATGCTTTTAATTGCAAGTTTTCAGTAGTTCATCTCCTAACTCTCTCAGAGTAGCTGGATGAGGTGTGATTTCTTAAAAATCACAGCACAATTCAGATTTAAGCAATATTTACTCTGTAATTCACATGACCATCTCTATAATTAAATGATTTCTGTTTTTAGTAGGACTATGAAATCTAAAGTTTCTTACTTCAAAGAGAAGACGGACAGCTATTGCCACTGAGATATTGCAAGAGGAGTCAGATGAGGTGGCTTTTTTCAGCTATAAAACAGGGTGAAGGAGGGCAGTGAACATGGGCACAGGTAATGAAGGAGACACAGAGCAGAGGGACACAGAAACAGTCTGGTTTTCACTCTGTTCAAGCCCTGGCTTCTCTCCGGGGCTGGCAGGAGGAGAAGCTGTGATGGCTGTAAGGGGCATTTCCCCATAAAAAGAGGGGAAAAATCTTATTTCACTTGTTTTTTCAAGTGTTTCACTTGAAAAACAAGTAAGATGCCTTGCTTGACAGGAAAAAAAAGCAGAGATGTTTTTGTTAGGACAAAGCAAGTAAACATCCTCCCAGAAAGCTTGCCTTTAAACCCTGGCAAAAAAAACCCCAAACCCTTCCTTCACTTCTTATGAAAACTTGTCAGCAACTTCTCATGGGTTCAGTGTTCCCAAAGCCCCATTTTGGTTCCATTTTGCTGGAACCCCCTCCTGTTTCAGCAAGAAGTGAAAGGCTACCAAAAGAAAGCTCCTCACCGGCACAGTGGGCTTATGCCGTTTGATCGGGGGGATCGGCGCGGCCGTGGCTGGAGGAGTCGGCACCAAGGTCCCCAGATAGGTTGGGGCTGGCCCGTACTTGACACTGTGGCTTGTGCGCGGACGCTGGGGGAGCGGCTGTGGCACCGGCACTGCTCTGTTCTCTGTGGCAGCTTTACTCAAAGGATGAACCAAAGCAGCAAGCTTCCTCCTGGCTGCTTCCAGCTCATTCTTCATGTTGTTAAATATCACCATGGATCTCCTCTGCTTGCTTGGATCCAGATTTGCTGGGTTGTGGTTGCCATTCTCTGGCAAGGGCTCCAGCAAGCCAGGCGATGTCTTCGGTCGGGCCTGGTAAAAGCTGGGATGTGGAGGCACAGCTCTCCTAGAATTTCTCCTCCTGGAAACCTTTTCATCCTTGTCATTCTCTTCCCAGGAGGTTGAGGAGTACTCATCATCCTCTGAGTACCCATCCTCCTCCGAGGGCCAGGTCTCGCTCTCGGTGTCGGACAAAGCGCCTCTGCCCTTGGCGGGCCCACAGCTGCTATCGGCAGCGCTCAGGCTGATGCAGCGCCGCATCGCCCCATCCCGCGCTCTCCCCCCGCAGCTCTCCGTAGGGTCCACCAGCAGCAGCCAGCATGGCGGAGCCGTGGGGACAACTTCAGAGGTGACCTGGTGCCGGGAGGTTTGCTTCTGAGAGGCCACCTCGACCCAGTAAAGCACTTTTCTTTCCAACGAGAAGTCGTGCTGCAGAAGAGCAAGAAGCAGCTGGTAAGAGCATCTGAAACCAGAACACGTGGCACCGAGCAAACCGCATGCTTCACATGGGCACCTTAAAGGCTGCATCCTTCCCATATGGGTTCCCGTTTCCCTGAGCATCACGCTGGCTGTGGGCACTAAGGCCATAGGATTGGGCAGTGCCAGCCTCATCCCTATAGGGAATCTCCAAATTTACACTTGCAAAAAATCTGGCTACAAAATTATTCCTATTTTAAGTTGTATCTACAATTCTTTTGACAGGTGTCTTACATTCAGAGGTGGTTTTGTGTCAGTTTGGCTGCTGTGGGAGGGGACAGCACCCGTTCAGGGCACCTGGCAGAGCCACATCGGGCACGGAGGTTTGGGAGCCATGAAGAGGGGAGAGGCCACCTTGGGCAGAGGCAAGATCGGCCACGGGAGTCTCCAGCAGCACTGGAGGCTCAGCCAGTCTCTGAACAGAGTCGTCATTTGCACGTAGTCCAGCTTAAAATACAAGCATGTTTGAAACTGAAACCTGAGGGTTTTCCTGGAACAAACAAGGCTTGCCCGTCCAGAGTTCTCCAAAGAAGGTCTCCTCCAGACAGGCAGGCAAGTACATTCACAGCCCAGGAATGCTGTTTTTACTGCTCCCTGCCACTTGTCAGCATGGACCCAAACCTGCCTCCCTGAAGAAAACAACTGTGCCTCCAGAAGGATCAGCCCGGACCACCAGCGCAATTGCTTGGCCTCAGCAGGGAGCACCAACGTGTCCACAGTCCAGGAGAAACCCGGGGCTGTGAGCTTCCCAGGGGAGGATGGTGTGGTGGATCATCTCGGCTGGTCCATGGGGATGCATGCCATCACCTTACACAGGCATTAACATTTGCTTTAGAGAAATCACTTGAAATTAACAACATGGTGATTTTCTTGTTAAACACATCCTGCAGATTTGGGATGTGTCATTTTGGGGAGAGGGATGAGCAAGGCTGAGCTAGTGAAAAGCCTGGTGTGGGGTTTACTGCTGGTTCTCCCATCAACAGGAGTGAGCAGAGGCTGTTTGGGATCGCCCAGATCACCATCCTCCCGTTAAGTGCACTGACCCCACCTATGGGCGAGGCTACTTAAGGCTGAACACACGAAGTATTTCTGAGACTGTCTTTAACCAGAGCTGTGCTAACGCAACCAGTGAGCCCAGAGAGCCAGCTCCATGCCTTCAGTGCTGTTGTACAGGGAAAGGCTTCCTACCCCTTCCCAGAGCACAGAGAGCTCCTTCAAATCACTGTACTAGGGTTTAAAATTGGTGACAGAGCTGTTATAGCAACAGATGTGGATTCAAAAGCAGTTCAGGACAGAGCAATGCGGAAGATCACAGGATATTATATATAGCTATGTAATATATATTGAAAAATATATATATGTTGCCAGCACAGGTAGTATTGCCTGTTTACATCTCTGTTAGATTTATTAATATGTAATAAATATTATTAATAAATGGGATGATGATTCCTGACTAGAAAAATTCCCAGAGCAGAGCCTGAAGTTTGTCCTCTTATCCCAGAAACACCTAACCCTCCTTTTGGATGGAGTTAAAGAAATCCAACCCCACTCCCACCCACCACCAATTGTCCTCACCTCCTCCCACTCCCACAAACCAACTAATTAAGAGGAGCTGAATTAAGAGGAGGGGTTTCCCTTCCCCTCTTTCACAAGAAAAGGCAAACAATGTTGACGGCCCTTTGAACACTCCCCCTGAAGTGAATCGGGGTGTGGACACAGGCAGAGGTCACTCACCATGGTGCTCATGAGGAGGTCAGCACAGTCAGGGAGCTCAATGGCAGGAGCAGTGATTAAAGTGTTTTCTCCCCCTGAGTCCCCGTGGAGGCTCATGGTTGTCCGAAAGGGAATGTCATCCAGGTAGCTCATCGCTGCTGCCTGATTCCTTGCTGCTGGGGGAAGGGATGAAACAAAACTGTAAAAGGCAGAACCAGCACCTTTTCAGTTGGGTGGCAGGAGAGAAAGACAAGCTGTTTCAAGTGAGACTGGTAAAAGGAACACAGAGATGCTGCCAATTGAGTAAAAGCCACTGTGTGCAATGCCCAGATTTGCAAACTCTCACTGATACCGGGAAGATTTGTCTGAACTAATCTTCGCCATTCTGAGCTTGAGCCAGCAGGACCTGACCAAGCTGACAGCTTCATTTGGCAGAGATTCTGCGTGTTTTCCTCCTCTGATTCTACCTCCATGCACGCTCTGCTGCTTTCCATCCTTCCTCCAGACTCTCCCTCTTCCTTCGCTGCCCATCGGATGCTCCCTTCCCCGGGCCAGGGACAAATCAAGCACTTTTTTCAGTTACAGAGGCAGAAACTGCAGCCAAGGAGGACACCTTGGAGGTCTTCTCTCTTCGTGTGACCTGAGAGCACCCATGGTTGTGCAGCTCAGGTATGTGGCCGCGTGCTGCTAAGCTGTCCCAAGGAGCAGCCAGGGAAGCCCCTCCAGCACCGCAGCAGCTTATCGAGAGCCAGACATGGAGGCTGGTGCATCGGGCAAGCTGCAGTGTTACAGGGAGGTCAAAAGTGCCACTTTAAGGCCAGATTAGCTTTTAAGAAACATGGGATCATTGTAACTGCAGTGATGTTTTCTAGATCAGGAATTGCAGGGGATAAATACATTTCTAATGGACTGGGAATGGTGGCATGGAAAATATTGCTGCAATAGTGCAGCCACCAGCTCTGTATAAATGTCTCATTTAGTACAAAGCCACTACTTGCTGCACAAAGCCTCGAGTCCTCAGCTTCTCAGCAACAACAGCGTGCAAAATAATTTCCTTTATATGTTATCAACTGGCAAGAGCTAAGGTCAAGCCTTCCACCCAGCTCTGGAACCTGTTCATCCCAGAGCAGCAGTGCTCTGCAGCCATTCGCAGGACACAGAGAGTAAATACTTGGTGTCATACCCATAAGTGCTTTTACCTACTTCTTCTCCTTTGAAAAGAAATGGCTTCTATGAGAATGAGGATAAACACTCCACAAAAGGAAAATAAGCAGATGAATGTATACAAGGAAGAAAAAGCTACCTGTTTGATGCAAGAATATGGGTTTAAAATGGGAAATGGCATTCCAGGTAGTTTCTTATGTTAGCAAAGTGCCAACAAACTGCTTCCAGCCGACAGAGACACACAAAATCATTCAGTGCAGCTCAGTTGCTCTTATCAGAATTACAGAAGAGTTGTGGCTCACCTCCTTACGCCAGCAGCCTTTAATACCCAGGGCTGTAGTGCAGGCAGAGCCCATAACCAGCTTTGTGGTTCCTGTACATGTGCTGCTGCGAACACGCGACACCGGCAATGTGCTGGGAGCCTGCACAGAGCCAGGCCATCTGCTCCGCAGCCTAAGAGGGCTCAGCCTAAGTTACAAACCACGTCAGCACTGACACAAAGATAAGGCACAACATTGGCAAGCAAAGCCGCCTTCCCTGCCTGCAAGTGGGACAGACCCTCAGAACAATGGAATTGTTCAGGTTGGAAAGACCTTTTAAGAACATCGAGTCCAATCATAAACACTGCCAACTCAACCACTAAACCATGTCTCTAAGCACCACATCTACATGGCTTTTAAATAACCCCAGAGATGGTGACTCCATCACTGCCCTGGGCAGCTGTTCCACTGCCTGACAACCCCTTTCGTGAAGAATTTTTTCTAAACCTCCCCTGGCACAACTTGAGGCCATTTCCCCCCATCCTATCACTTGTTGCTTGGCTGTAAATCAGGTGTACCCAAAAGCTGTGTTGTACAAAGGTGCAAAGGAAAAGAGCATCTCATCATCCATTGCCTGTAAGGGCTTTTCTTGTTTTTAAACCCAACTTTAAGGGCTGAAGGTGGGCAGTGAGTGTGTCTGAAGCCAGGACAAAGAAAATACATAGAGATGATGGTACTGGCTGCTAAATGAACAAACCCCTATCAAGGAGAGGATGTGCCTTAAAAGCATGAGAAACCTGAACAGCACTGGGACCAGAGAAGGAATAGGATGTAAATGAGTCTCAGAAACACATAGTCAACCTCTCTTCTGGGCTATAATAAAATTTAAAAAATTGAAAATAGTAGGAAATACTGTACTCAGGCAGATTTGAATCCTAAATCTGAATACACGAGGGTTTTTTTAAGCATTAATACCCTCTCTCCATGTATTTTACAAGTTAAGATTTTAAGCATTCCTCTTCCATCTGTGGCTTCAACATCTTCCTCACTAAAAATGTGAAACATCTCAAGGCAGATGACATTAGACAAGAGCAAATACATTTAACAAACCACAGAAAGCTAGAGATTGAAACATGCCTAAATGTACATCATCTGCTGGCATTTTCAAATCCTGCTTTTATTAACAATATAAAGCGATCCTTACCGTCAGACGAAATCATGGAGCTCTTCTCACAGCGCAGGAAGAACAGGGTTGTGTCTGTGCTTCCTCCTTACCTACTGCTCAGTTCTTTAAACTCCTGCAGTTTCAGACAAGTATCTGACTCTGACAGTTTTAAGATTACGGTAGCTGAAGCCGTTAGCCTGTCCCGTCAGACACGCTGATGGGATAAGGAGCCTACCTACGTCAGCAGAGCATCCTGCAGTCACTAAGCTTCCCGCACAGAAAGCAGCGTTTCTGCAATTGCTTTCATGCTACTCAAACTTGTTTTTTCTCCAGGTACAACTCACCAGGATCTGACCCAGCCGTAGATCTTGCAGCAATGAGATGCCAGAAGTGAGAGCACAGCTGGGTGAATGCATGGACACACAAACTGGAACCCCCACCTCCAAATACTTCACCGTCACCTGTATTTTGGGGTGCTATAGCTAGGAAATACACACATCAGCAAGAAGTGCAAACTTCTGCACCCAGATTAATCATAACTCTATCAAAAATTGCTATTTCCTGTGCTCTTAGTAACAGGAATCAATGCAAAGCTTCAGCCAAGAAACTATTAAAATTCCATGTTGAATTCAGGCAACTATGTGCTGCCACCTCCATGAATTACAGGATGTCATAATGTGAAGAAGGAACTGGGTATTAAATACATTCCCACACTTAGGGCCATGCAAAAATAACGACTGCAGCCCTGGGATGATGCCACCACAATCTGTTTAAACCAGCAAAGCCCAAGCCCACACTGCCCATGGCTGTTCCAAGCAAACTGCCCAGAAGGTGAAAGGCTTTGAAATCAGGTGCCTCTGTAACCTTGTAGGAGAGAGAAGTTACTTCACACAAGCCTTCTGCCTCCAATTCACTCCACACTGCAGTTGTACGTGATGCCAAGTACCAGAAGAAATCTCTCCCTCAGAGTAAAAATGCTTCAAACAAAATAATTCAAATTTTCCCCATTTATTCTGTACCAAAAAAAAAAACAAAATTAAGCTGCATTTTTTAATCAAATATTATATATACGATCTGTCCCTACACAAAAATAGCTATATAGACAAAAACAGTTACAGCAGGTTAGACTTCAGATTTTAGTGTTTTTTTCCCAGCAGGCTTATTCATCGAATTTCTCTGTATTCACATGGCTGTCTGACCTATTTCACCACAACTGGGAATTTTTTCCATACTGTGGTACCAGCTTTAGTCTACAAAAACAAAATGTCAACAGCTGCCATGAAAAGTCCTGTCTTGTTTGTGGTTCAGAATTTGTTTAAACTCTTAATAGGTTGGTTTCTATGCAGAAAAATACAGGAACTATTTTGACAGTGATGCCTAACATGCTTCATTTAAGAAGAAAAACACGGTTAATAATGATCTTTTTTTTTTAACTTCCTTATTCTGGATATTTCATCATCTGGATTTCGGCTTATGAAGATAAAAGCCACTAAACATACAATGTTAATACTGGCACAAGCACTCTCGTCAGCAATGTTTCTTTATTAAGATTAATAGTTGTTAACCAAAACTCGCTGTGGGATTGTGATTCTGCACCACAAGAGGCCCCGCAGCTTTGGGCTTGCTCAGGTACTTCTCCACAGAGTCAGGTGGCAAAAACATTTCTTACACTTTTCCTCAAGACATTCCAGTACCTGGCTACCGAAACAGAGGATGAGACTTCCTCTTTGAAGCCTCTCATATTTACTCTTGAAGTAATTTATTACTAAATTATCTAACAGCTGTGGCCCAAGTGTCATTTGTGGGGAGACTCGGAAGAACCCATCCTGGAGGGATGCAGCTTCCTTCGGGGTGATCAGCTGGCACCAAGTACTGATCCCATTCATGCCTTTAAGAGAGAAAGCATTGTTTGAGAGGAGAGTTGATATGAGTTTGGCAATAAGATTCATTGTAGACTCTCACGCGCATTTTTTCATATTAATCAATATACAAAACTATACTCTAAAACTTTATTTTCTAAACAAAAATGTGGAAATTATAAGTACTGTTACATTAAATGGAATGGTTATGCATGGAAGTGACTTCTGCCTCATGGGCATCTGTTGGATACAACTCTATCAAGCCAGGAACTTGACTGTTAACTGAAAAAAACAGAATTCATTGCATAACCATATTTTAAAGTTACAGAACCAAAAGAAACTAATTTTGTAATCTCAATAAACAGTACTTGTCACCTTTGAAAACAAAATAAAGACTTGGTTTTACCTGATCCGAATTAGAGCTGCTACAGAATGCTCAGCTTGTAAGTAGTATTCTCTGAAGGGCTGCAATAGATGGGCTAGAGGAAATTCATCTGTTAAAACACAAACATAGACTGTTCAATAAACCAGGGAGACCTTTGGTTCAGGTGAGTATTAGAAGCCCCAAATTGACAGCTCATTTGCCACTATCCAGCTCTAACTTGATATCACTTCCCTACAGCACATACTAATGACTATTTACATGTTTTGCTCATCCCCTCATCCTTACCAGAGCTGTCAGAGGCAACCCAGGATTAGCAAAACTTTTCCTGCCTCCATCCACTAAACAAGGGGAACACATGGAGACTGAATCTTTCCAGATTACCCGAGTTGCACATAGTAAATCACCAGGCTAAAGCATCTGTTGGGTGCTGGAAGTCTTCAGTCTATTCTGTTTATTCTCACTTCAGCTTAATCTCCAACTTCTTCTTGCAAAACACTGTGAAATTGGCTTGAGATACACTACAATTTTTGCTGAAGAGCTAAACAGTTGTTCTTACACCACATGTTGACAGCAGGCTACATTTATCCCATCTTCTCCTCAGCACATAAACTATTTGTATATATGATTTGTTTCTCAACTATTTTTGTGCCTGTACTTTAAACCCAGTGGCTACGCAACGGGAAAGTGGAAGAATATTGTAATGTTTGCCATGCAGAATTTACCTGGATCCCCAAACAGCTTAGAATCAATTTCAAGTTTCTGCTGTAAGAGTTTTTCCCTTTCCTTCTTCTGTTTCTTTTCCATTTCTCTCTTCCTTTCTTCCTCCTGTTCTCCCTCCAACATAACTCTTAATGCTCTCTCCTCAGCTTCATACAGCTCTGTGCGATTTTTGAGCAACGTTTTGAGACTCTCCACCTGATTTTCAAATTCTTCGTCTGCTGATGGGGGTGGACAAACACCTAAAGAAAGAGAATTGATTTTAAATTTTCAAATTCAGAAGGGGTTCTGTGACCTTAGGGTCTGTTACCTGTTGGGGGATTTGGTAACACAGACACGTGAGCAGAGTTGCCAAAATCTCAGAGGAACACGAGCTTAACCTTGCTAATAACCATCTTACTGGAAAACTCCTTCTATCAAGAAAGAGCTTGGAAATGTGGGAACATAACCACTGTATTCAGCATTTTATAGCTATTCCTGTGTAACGACGTAAGTAAAATTACTTTGAAACAGCTTTTTCAAGCTGAGCCTTGCTTGTCAACACAGGGCACATGCATCATCTTATTTCCTGTGTGTGCAATTTAAAAAGTTTGGTAAAAATCTCGCAATTCACCTTTCCTGCCAGCAGCCTCTTTTCTCAGTTTCCGAAGCTTTTCTAGTGCACGCAGGATGTCCATCATCCTCTTTGTGTCTGCTTGTTTCTTCCTTACTTCAGACAAGACACTATCTGCAGCAGCCTTAAGCTCTTGTTCCTATGAAAGAAAAAGACACACCAGACACATGAAATATCCCCTGCATACAAGAATTAAATGGTATTGTCAAAAAGACTGGTGAAGCAATGGAGAGCAAAATAACTTCCTAGTAACACAGCCACAGCAGTTAAGTCAAGCTTGACTTTTTATGAAAAACCTAAGACATGAAAGACTTCAGGAAACAAACAAAAAAAATAATGCCGAGCAACGAACAAATATTGGCCAAAATGGTTATCGAATTGTCAGATAGCCTTTAACCACAGAAAGTTAGGAAAAACATACAAAACCCATAAACCAACCTGATTCTACAGCTCAGTAATTTAAGACCCTTAACACTGCACAGCCTGAACACAAAACCTTCCCTGGCAGCTGCTCTGTGCCACCCCAGCGGCAGCCCCAGCACCAGGGCAGCTCTTTAGCCAACAGCCAGCACAATGGTGCCTACAGCACTTCCCAGTAAGCCTAATTTGGGGTGGTTTGGTTGGTCTTTTTTTTTGCTTTGGAGTTATTTTACTTCCTGGCAAGATCAAGCAGCTTGCAAACAAGCTACTTTACTGAGAGGATGCTGATTGCTGCAGCATAGCTGTGAGCAGTGCAGGGCAGGTCAACAGCTGAGGATCAGAGCAGAAGAGCTCCATGCGCAACCCCCAATTCAGGAACCATAGAATCATAGAATGGTCTGGATTGGAAGAGACCACTAAGGTCATCCAGTCCAATCCCCCTGCCGTGAGGGACATCTTCAACCAGATCAGGTTGTTCAGAGTCCCACCCAAACTGACCTTGAATGTTTCCAAGGATGAGGCCTCCACTCCCCTTCTGGGCAACCTGTGTCACTGCTTCACCACGCTCAGTGTAAAAAATTTCTTCGTAACGTCTAGTCTAAACTTATCTTTTAGTTTAAAACCATTACCCCTTGTCCTATTGCTACAGGCCCTGCTAAAAAGCTTTTCCCCCTTCTTATAAGCCCCCTTTGAGTACTGAACGGCTACAATAAGGTCTCCTCAGAGCCTTCTCTTCCCCAAGCTGAACAAGCCCAACTCTCTCAGCCTCTCCTCACAGACGAGGTGTTCCAGGCCTTTGATCCATTTTAGTGACCCTCCTCTGGATCTGCTCCAGCAGGTCCATATCTTGTGCTGAGGGCTCCAGAGCTGGACACAGTATCACATTTCCCCCCCAACTGTAAAGACCTGGGACATGAATGTGGCTAAGCTAAGAAGCCCACCAAGGCTTTTAAGGACAAAGTAGGGCTACAGCCTGGCACCCAGTGTACCTCCAGCGGCACCCGGGCAGCACCCGGTGAAGTGCAGGGGCCAAGGCCAGGCAGCACCCGCCACAAGCCTAGCACAGGCTGCAAGAGGGGTGGATGAGTCCCCATCCCAGGAGATGTTTAAAAGACAAGTGGACAAGGTGCTCAGGGATTTGGTTCAGTAGTGGACAGGTACGGTGGGACTTCATAATCTCAAAGGTCTTTTCCAACCAAGCGATTGTCTGGTTCTAAGCCCGTTACCAGCAGCTCTCCCTGGCTCCGCCACACTGCCCTGTGCCCCACAGGGACGCGCAGGAGCCCCGGGGACGCCGCACCGCCGAGCAGGCAGGGCCAGGCTGCTCGGGACCGTACCCGGTTCTTCTCCTCCACCTCCTGGATGCGCTTGGCCCGCCACCGGTCGATCTCAGCCTCGCGCTCAGCTGCCCGGGCCGCCTGCTCCTCCCGGGCCGCCTGAGCCTCCTGCTTCCTCCGCTGCAGGCGCAGCCTCCTCTTCCTCGCCCTCTCGGCCTTTCTGCGCAGCGCCTCTCGGTAGCCAGGCTCCCGCAGGGGCCGCACGATGTCCCGCAGCTCCCTAAGCGCCGCCTCCGCCTCGTCCCTTTCCCGGGCCCACCCGGCCTCGTCCCGCTGCTCCTCGCGGCCCCGCAGCGCCCGGCACAGCGCGGCCAGGCGCGCCACCTGCCCCAGCGCCGCCACGGCCAGCGCGCGGGCCCCGCTGGGGCTGCCGGCGGGCGGCGGGGCGGGGGGACGGGCCCGGCGGCGGGCGAGGAACTGCGACAGCCACAGCTCATCCTGCTGCCGCCGCGCCGCCTCCTCCTCCTCGGGCCGCGCCGGGGGGAAGCAGGGCCCGAGCCGCGGCCCCGCGCCGCCATCCGGCCCCGCCGGCGGCAACAGGAACGGCGGGGGCGCCGGCACCGCGAAGGGCGCCGGGCGGACGGCGGGGCAGGGGAAGGGCGCGGCGGGCGGCGGGAAAGGCCCCGCGGGCGGAGGGAAAGCTCGGAACGGCGGCGGCGGCAGCGGAAAGCGCCCGGGGAACGGCGGCGGCTGCGCCATTGCTGCCGCCCCGGTCCGCAGTTCTCCCTCCGCGGTCGGGAGGACCCGGCGCCCCCCGCCGGCCGGGAGGACCCAACACCTGCCCCTCCACCGAGGGGCGCGCAAGCCCTGCCCCGCCCGGCCCCCTTCTGTCAGTCAGAGTGGTTTGGGTTGAAAGGGACCTTAAAGCAGATCCAATTCCAAGACCCTGCCATGGGCAGAGACACCTCCCAGTGGATCAGGATGCTCAAAGCCTCTTCCAGACTGGCTTTGAACACCTTCAAGGAGGGGGCAGCCATGACATCCCTGGGCAACCTCTGTCAGGGCCTCACCAACATCAGCATGAAGAATGTCTTTCTAATGTCTAATCTAAATCTTCCCCCTTCCAATTAAAATCATTTCCCCCTCATCCTGTCACTCCATGCCCTTGTAAAAAGTGTCTCCCCAGCTTTCCTGTAGCCCCTTTCAGTACTGGGAGGCTGCTCTATGGTCTCCCCCCCCCTCCCCCCCCCCACCTTCTCCAAGCTGAACAACCCCAACTCTCTCAGCCTGTCCTCACAGCAGAGGTGCTCCAGCCCTCTCATTGTCTTCATGACCTCCTCTGGACCTGTTCCAACAGTTCCAAATCCTTGGTATGTTGGGAATTCCAGAACTGGACACAGGACTCTAAGTGGAGTCTCACAAGAGCAGAGTAGAGGAGGAGAATCACCTCCCCTTACTCTGCTGGCCATGCTGCTTTTGATGCAGCCCAGGACATGGCTGGCTTTCTCAGCTGTGAGCGCACATTTTTTCTTTCATATAGATACACCTGGGAGAAAAAAAAAACCAAACTAAAAAACCCTGAAAAGCTCCAAATACCCATAGAAGTTAAGGCTCCTTGGTATGAAGTCAGGGATGACAACTCTCCACTGCTCGAATATTTGCTTTGTTTTATTCAAATGCCAGAGGTGAGGTACAAACTGTAGTTACACTGCATTGTTTCCTTAAAAACAGATCTAGGTTACAGAATTCCAAACAACTTTCAAAACTAAGTTGTTGAACAGTTTCACCTAAAATGTTTTTTTTTTTTTTCAATCTGTTTAGAAAAGGATCTGAAGTAAAGGATTCTGAATTAAAAGCAGTTATAGGGTTTTTTTCACTCTACAAAGAGGAAAGCAAGGATGCAGGCACAGATAGTTCACCACAGGTTCCCATCGTGAGGGGACTAAGCTTCTCCTAGCAATATCCTAAAATTCAAATGCAGCTTTTCTGAACCATTTTTGGGTCACTTGACCTGAAAAGCGTGAAACACTAAGGGAAGTATCTGTTGAACCTGGCTACAACTGCACGCCACTGCTTCGAGGTAAGAACACAAGCATTACATAAAATTTACATGACAAATTAATGACAAAAACAGGGTCAACGCAGCTGCGGTGTCCTTTCCTAAAACATCCACTAGGCTGAAAAGAATGATGGCAAATTTTATGGAAATAGCTTGAATTAAAATTTTATGAAAAAAGGATGAGGAAAACTGAAGTCCACAGATCACTGAAGGACAAGAATTGTAAGCAACGATTTTAATTCCTGAAACAAATCAAACACATACAGGTCCTTTAGTGTTTTTTACAAAGGCTTTCCTAAAGGATTGTATTAATTGTGGTGTAGAACAGAAGAGGGAGGATTGCTCTGCTGTGAGATGAGACTACAAATCAAAGACGAACCCACAAGATGCAATATAACTTAAAAAGCACTGTGTCATGTGAACAATCACTACGAATTACATCAAAAATATTATACATTTACTTCTTCCATCTCTTAGCATTATAAGATAGGCTGGGAAAATACCTGGCACCAAAAAACTGATGCATGATAGTTCCAATACGTTAAACTAAATGTACTATATTAGAACATTATATTTAAAAATTGACATTGCCTTCTCATCCAAATTCCGATGGCTTACGGCCTCCTAGAAATCCTGTTTACCTTTCTGGAAAAACTAGCAAGTCACTGATTTCACCTTCTTTCACAGCATTCAATGTGACTAAAACGTTCTCTTAAGGGAGAGGTGAAGGAAAGGGTAGTATTTGATATTGCATTCCAATTGCTGTAACAAACTAGTGTCACATTAGCAAAATCTCCCAGCAGTGTCATAAAGCATGTCCCAGTTTTTCCAAAATCCCATTGCAAGGGCTTCCTCCCCCACTAATGTAACAAGTCACTCCAGCACCCATTGGGTTTCAAACACCAGCAGCAACCTAACACTGACCTGAATGCAACCCCCTGTGAGTCGTATGAGGAGCTAAGCATTTATTCACCCTCTATAGATTATTAATCTTGATTTCCCATTTGTAGAGTAGCATTTATTGTAAAATCTAACTATTGGCAGCACCTGCACTGCTGGTTTAGTTTCTGGGAAGAGCAATCCAGGTGCTGCTGTATTTGCTATACATTTTAATTGAACAAGTGTAATATACAATTCATATTTGAACATTATGCCATTCAAGTCCACACAATGTCCATCAAATAAAACAATGCGATGTTGCAATAAAACAGTTGATCTGATTTATCTAATAAAGTTCCTCATCACGTATCATATCCCGGATAGATCCAATGCCTTTAGTATCAGACTGAAGCCAGAGGCAATTGTAAAGAAATACTCTGACAGTATTTAATGGTTTGCAGCATCCGCTTGTCGAGGCCAGCCTTCTTCCTCAACGCCAGAGTCATACTCTTCCTCAGATGAATCTTTAGTGGGAGCCCTACAATTAAAATGAACTAATCAGATACTCGAGAAATTGAAGAGAACAAAGAGAGTTTCCATAGCTTCTGGTAAACATGTCCCCTGCAAAGCACCTCAACAACTAGTGTTCTGACAAGCACTCACCTGCTAAACAACCTTCTTACCTGAAAGTGGTGCTGTGCAGATTTACTCTACTACCAGAATGCAATCTCATTACTGAAAATCAAAAAGGCTATTAATTCAGTTAGGTCCTTTGATGTAAACAGTAAGTTCAATATTTCCAGCAAACATCAATGCTGGCTCTCTACAAAATGCCTTAAAGCAACCATCAGAGTAGGCACACTACTTTCCACTCCAGTCACCTCCTTTGAGACACTAGGCATGCTAAGCCAAGCTTCAGCACACACAGATGAATACAAAGTATTTACCTCATTGGAGAAAACCACTCAAAACAGTTGTCGGAGGTAGAAACCAAGTCAGAGTTCCAAAAACTCAAACTTGTGTTTTTAGCCTGACCCATCCCCTCTCAACTCCACCCTTTGTTCACTATAACTGAGATGTTTTTTTTTAAATCTGGATTTATGTGATTTCAGTGCTCTACCACATCATTATCAGAATACAACCTTTACAACATTATTTTAACAAGTGTTCAGCAAATCAAGAGATACTCCTTTTTGGCCCTCCACTGCTGCAAGAGCAATGGAGAAGAAAACAGCAGCAGCCTGGAGCTTGTGTGGAGAAAAAAAACCAAACACCTCAGTGGTAGAAAACAAGAGGAAGGAAAAAGTTCCATTTCAGAAACTTCAGTACTGTTACAATCAAACTTCAGATAATTATTCTTCACTTATGATGCTTTTCATTTACTTCTATTTCTACAGGTATTCACACACACACACAAAAGGCTTAAAGTAACTTCATATATAAGTTTATTTTAAAATTTCTATGTAAAAACCAAACAATATAAACCCAAAGTCTCTAGGACAGAACAGGCACTAATCCAGCTGTGTACAACATACAGAGAAACGGATCCTTTTAGGTTGTGGGCACAGGTTTGTGTTTATATGCTTGTTCCCATAGCAAATATCAGAATACCTGCCTAGCTGTATTACGGTTTTACCTAATGTATCCTGGCTCTTTTTTGCCTTCTACAACATCTTTGTCAACTTCCACACATACAATGTCAGAATTGGGCACTTCAAACATAGGCTCCAGCAACAGCTTTTCCTGCAAGAAAATAAGAGAGAAAAAAATATTTCTGTGTATCCTCTTTTACATAACATTATGGTTAGAAAGTGATTTTTCAGAGCCAGAAGGTTTTCTTGGAAGAACTCTTGAATACTCAGAGTTTTAGGCCAAGACTTACTTTATCCATATAAGGCTCAGAACTAAGTGAGGCTTTGACTGAAAACTGTCCCAATTAGGTCCATATACACAAGCATAGGTAGCTTCGTTTACTCAAT
Organism: Dromococcyx pavoninus; assembly: GCA_033558185.1. NCBI lineage: Eukaryota > Metazoa > Chordata > Aves > Cuculiformes > Neomorphidae > Dromococcyx > Dromococcyx pavoninus. The sequence continues at coordinate 393,795 of JAUMJL010000945.1, forward strand.
CTGAGACTTAATTTACTCACCATTATAGATCGAAGACCTCTTGCACCAGTTTTTCTGTCCAGGGCCAGTCTGGCTATAGCCTTCAATGCATCTTCTGTTATATTTAATTCACACTACGTAAAGAAAAACAGTAAGTTTAGTTAATTATTTCATTTATAACTCAGCATATTGAATGTAACAGCGCAAGCGTCACTGAAAATAACAAAACCAGTAGCTATTTACTTGTTACAGACCAGGACATTTAATGCTAAAGTTACATCCATAAAGCTTCAGCTACACCTCATTTTTGACACGTTAGCAGTACTGACTGTGTCCCTCTACCAACAACCACTACAAGTACCTCAACAGTATGAAGTGGCTCTAGATGGCTACTATGCAAGGTCACAGATGTTCATTTGAGCAACTCAACTACTTCCACATTACTTAACCCACAAGGACAGTTATCCAACCCAAACCAGTCAGGTTTCAACAAGTTAGCTTCCAAACTGCACTCCCCAGAGTGGGAAAGTGCACATGCAGGGAAAGAAGCGATCCTAATCAATACTTTAGATTGCTTTAACACTGTATTTAAACAAAAATATTGAAGAGTCATCAAATAAAAACTCAAACCTTATCCATGCTGAAAAGTGCCTGGTATTGAGGAACCACAGCATTTCGTGGCTCAGTAAGAATCCGTACAAGGGTTTTCTCATCTAAGCTGTGCAGAGGAACTACAACAGGCAAACGTCCCACAAACTCAGGAATCATGCCAAACTCAATGAGATCTCTGGCTTCCACGTGACGCAGCAAGCGATCCTTTTCTTCAATATCTTCATGGGGATCGGACTCTCCACTTATATTTGCAAGATCAGCTGCTGCTGCAGCCCTTCTGCCTTTTCCCATATTAGATGGTGTCCCAAATCCTAAATACTGCAAAAAAACATGTTGTACTTACAGAACCACAATAGCTATGGTTTCTTTATGTAATTAAATTACATTCTATGTGCATAAAAAAATCTGGAATGACTGATTATGTCATTACATACTAATTCAAGCTGAAGAAATTACTTAGTAATACTGTATGCTTCGCATACAATTAATTTCTTATAACATTTAATTCCCTCGGTAAGGTATCAACAGATCGGACTAAATAAGAGTAAGTTTTTTAAAACGGTAGATAGATTAATAAAACATCCTGCTAAGTTTACAAATAACAGTGATACTAAAAAGGGCTCTTCAGAAGTGAATAACTGCATCCAAGAATGCTTGCGTGAAAAGCTACGTGAATCACCATGAACAGTAATTTGGATTTCAGTCACACCCCTGTTAGAAATGGGGTGTACGTTTTGTCAGAAAGGTGCAGAACTCTGTCCCCAAATATTAACACACTAAATAGTAAACTGCATGACTGGTATTTTAAGATTATGATAGCTTTCAGCACTACCAGAGTATCAACAGTAAAGCTTTTTCTCTGTTTCATAATTGGTACACTGCAACTGAAAGAAATCCTACTGTAATTACCAGATCTGTTTCACATGTTCTAAGATACAGGACACAACAATAACAAAGTTTACCACTCAAGTATGGACAGCAAGTCCTCTATCAACAGCTTTCAGCCTTCACCTTCCCCATTCTTTTTGTATTTGCATATGCTAAAAATTTCTCTGTGGAAGCAAAGGCCACTGCAAGCTACTTAAGCCTACTAACAATAGCCTTACTCTTAGCTACCTTTCTTAGGTTTGACCTTGAGTTCCCAGAGAACGGACGGGAAACCGCTGCTCTACAAACAAACTTAGTGGGTTTACAAATATAGCAGGACCTTTAGAGGTGTATTGTGAGCAGTAATTAACATAATCATTTTTCAATTGAAGTACAGCCTGATGCACTCACTTTTTCATTTTTCCTCCTGCTGATAATTCTGTCAAGACCATTAAAAGCACCAGAAGCTACAAAGAGTATGTTTGTTGTGTCAACCTGCACCGTTTCTCCACGTAGTTTACGAGAGTTCTTTTCTGGAACATTTACTATTGTGCCTTCTAGTAATTTTAACAAGCCCTAAGGAGGAGAGAAGACATAAGCAACATAAAATTCCACTGCGTAGCACCATATAAGACAACACACCATACTGTGCTTACTTTCATAGATGTAAATACATTTGTTAATCCCTTATGCTTTTTATAGTAACCTGAAGTGTCTAAAGAAATCAGTTTTACAAACAAGATAAACAATCCCACTGAAGGACAGACAAAAATCTTTAATGGGACTCCCATGCATGTTATGAGCTGCACTTAGTAATGAGTTGCTTTAAATGTTTTGTCAAATTGGAAAGTGTTATCTATTCTTGCTTACATAATGCAGCCTGCTATCTGACTACTGCAAAGGCATTTTTCAATTAAAACGTTTCTATGAAGCAGTCTTGAGTTGTTTTTGAGAGTTTTTTTTTTGGGTGGGGAATTAAGAAAGTAAAGAGGAAAGATGAACATTTCAAAGGTTAATAATTAAGGAACTGAAGAGCTATGACTGCACACGCTCCCATGCTATTTGACATATGATAGGATGATACATAGACTCGATAGGCTGTTTGCTTACAAAGCAAAATCGCTCCACAGAAGTACTTACTTGTTGAACACCTTCTCCTCCAACATCCCGTAACTGATGAATTCCAGGAACGCTGCCAATCTTATCTACTTCATCCAGAAAAACAATTCCTGCAGTTACAGAAAATGGATTTAAGGCAGACTCCACTTTTTAAAAGAAGCAAACACACACAGGCAAGAACACAATTTAAGATAGCTGCAATCTGTTCTACTTCCATATTGCAGATTGCAAAGATGTTTGAACAAGAGCAACAACTTACAACACACATTTAGGGTTCTTTTCGAGTTTATTATTTGTGATTTAAAGTGTTAAAATTCAGGCATTTGCAACAGGAATATTCAGAAATACTGGTGGTCTGAAAGTTTTGAGCACTTAGGCGAGGTTACAGTATGTTTCACAAAGATCATTCACAGACTGTTTTAAAGTTTACCTTGCTGAGCTTTGTCTACATTGTAGTTGGCATCTTGCAGGAGTTTTGCAATAACAGATTCAATGTCTTCACCAACATAGCCAGCTTGAGTCAAGGTAGTACAATCGCAGATAGCAAAAGGTACATCTAGGCATTTAGCTAGAGTCTGAGCCAGCAAGGTTTTACCTGGTGAAACAAAACCTGACTGTTTTAACTGCCACACACAAACCCAAATATCCACCATAGCATCAGCATTACTGCCATCAGAAACGTTGAATGATGCCAGCTGGTTCATGTATTGATATAAGAATATTTTTTCCAAGGGAGGTAGTTTTTGTAAATAGTGTTTTTCTGTTGGCAAACTGTACTTCTGCCTCAAACAGTACATGTTTGAGGCAGCTTGAAATGCATATAGTATCACATATAAAATGCCACACTATATAAACTAAAACATATGTTCTTTCACAGATTAAAGATTAAATAAATCAGTATTCCTTTGCAGACACCCGAAGTGCAGTGCAATGTCCAATTGCTACCGCTTTGAAGTCTGGGAGAAAGAGAATTAAAATATTTAGTGTATGTTCTCCCAAATGGGTCTGAAAATGTCACTTCAGCTCAAGTTTTCCCACAAACCTACCACACAAATACAATTTCTCTTTCAACTCGCCTGTAACCGATCCATTCCAGAGGTGAAACAACACTAATCACAGCATCTCAACTTGCCATCTACAGCAAAGAAACTTGAAAAGTGTTTTTTTCAGCTTAGTGAAACTTTCACGTTTTAATCAGTTAGTAAATACAGGCATTTAAGGAAAAGAAAACCACATGACCAGGTACTCGTTCCTTTTCAAAGCCATTCGACTCAGCTTGTCACCACAGCATAAAAGCACAAATGGTGAGTTTGGAATTCACAGTTCAGCTTTTTATACACCACATTGGAATAGTTATAAAAGAGGAAAATCACTCAATAACAACCAATTCTATGAACAACCTGACACCTATTAGGACATGCAGCTGAGTACCTGATCCAGTTGGTCCAAGCAGCAAAATATTACTTTTTTCAAGTTTTATGTCATCATTGGGTGAATCTAGTACTTCTCCTCCCCGTTTTTCCTGAGGTATCTGCTGGTTCATTTGTTGCTGCATTGATGCTCCTAAAGCATTACCGTGTGGACTGATTCCAGCAATCTGCAGGAGTTCTGAAGAGAACAATAACAGCACTGTTTGAGCACTGACAAGGTCTTCCACTGCCTTAAATACACAATCAAAGCTTGACATGTGTTTTGCTCTGTAAGTCCATAATCCTACCTGCACGGAAATTCAGATAGGACTGCAACAGAAATATGGCACAATTACTACCAAATCATGAGTTCCAATTGTGTTTTGGCACAAGCACATGTTCATATAAATGAAAAGAATTTCTATTGGTACTGTGGATTATTCAAAAATATTTCTTTACCTTAAAAACAAGAGAAACTTTCAGTTCTTGCAAATTAACTAATTTTAACTGGTTTTGAGGGTTTTTTTGACAGAAGAAGAAATAAACCTAAACTGTTGATCTCTATTATGAAAAAGCACAAGAACTGTATACTGTAACAATTACAAAAGCAGTGCATAGGTCTGCTCTCAAGAGAGAAAGACTTCCTTTAGTTCAGTTGTCACAGGTTTTCTCTCTGCACCTAGATATGGAGAGTGAGCTGCGCTTTCTTTTTTCAGAGCACTAGCTTTAAATAGTTTGCAGGGTAGAATTTTGAAGATTAAGAAAACTGATTTGAAGAGGTATAACTGGGATTACAAATTGATCTACACCTAAAATAAACATAACTGACATCACCTGGACAAAAAAAAAAGCATTCTGAGGTTCAAGGTGACAGGGGCTTTCAGGAATACAAATATCCTGCAGAAAACAGTTGTACAACTTCATTATCTACCTCACATCACATTCTGTATTGCATTACTGATACAATCACACCTCAGACCTAAGTGAAAAATTCAGTTTCACTTGGTCTACTGAGACTAATCCTCCTAAGGACAGGTAATTATTCAACCAACTTCATACTTTTTACTGTCTACCTGCTTTCTACCTAGAACTCAATAAAAAGTGAAATCCTAGTCACCTCTGTTAAAAAGACACTAAATGCCATCAATTAAATCTACTTGCAGAAGAAAAGCAAACAGGATTTTATCCTGCATTTCAAACTAGTGGTCACTAAAGGCTATTCTACATTAACATCAAGAGTAGATATTGCAGAGGAGGACATGAGGAGAGAGTTCACTTACTTGTAAATCTGTACTCATCCTCCCGTCTTCTGATTTCTAATTCTAAGAGAGAGGATGAAAACAGTAATAAAAAATAAGTTTGTAAAAGCTTATAAATTCTCCACCTCATGCCCTCTTCTGAATACATCTCATCACTGTCTATGAATGTATTTCAAACACGAAATCCCCCAAAATTGGTTTCTATTGCTGTCAAAATTAACCCAAACCCCAACTTGCACACTTTTAAAATGATAGCAATCTTTCTACTACATAAAGCAGTAATGATATATTACATCTGATTAGATTTTATTGTAAAACTACTTGCAGAAGGGCCAAAAAACCACTATGATATACTTTAGTTTGAAAAGGCTCCCTTAACCTCTCACAGTTGTTTCTAAGTGTTAGAACATAGTATTTCACGTATTTCAAAGTACTATCCATTATAAACATTCACTGCCAGTCCCCTGAATGTGCACCAACTAATCTTCCTGTGGAGGGTCAGGAACTTCCCTGTGTCCAGTACATAGCAGCTCTCCTACCACGAGCAGAGCAGTGCTACTCATGTTTCCTCCTCAGTTAAAATTAAAATACTACTTTACATAAATTCAGAAAACAAAGTCTTCTTTGCTTAGCATACTATTTATTGCAAGACAGAATAAAACACCTTAAAAAAAAGGTACACTTTGAATCAGAGGCAGTAACTAATCCTACTTCTAAAAATAAAACAGATCAACATAGCTACACACTCAGTAGCAAAAGTACTGCCAAGAGTAACTCCATCTATACCTGCTGGACATGGAACAATACTATGGTGACCAACAGATGCTGCCAATCGCAGCAAGTGAGGTTAGAAAGCTCTTCATCAAATTCACTACGCAAAATATTGTCTTTGTGATCTGCACTGTTGCTTGCAGATTAAGCAGCAGATTTATGGTTAAGCAGTAAATGAGATTAGAAAGAAAAATTTAGGAGGCTCACTTTATAAAGTTAAAGGAAAATATCAGTTTCAGTAAAAAATGGTAAACATTTAATAAGATAAGCAAGACCCATGGCTTCATAAACCTTCTGGATTAGCATTTAAATGTCACAGAAGCTCACACACAGTGAAAACTGAATTGAATAGAAATTCTTTTTGATAATTTCAATTACAGAACATCTAGTGTTGAGGTAAAACCCTTCTCAAGCTTCTTAAATCAGGGCCCTCAATGGTAAGTTTTATTTGACCATTAAAACACCAAACAAACCTCTCGGTGTTAAAGAAGTCTGCTTTTCAACTTCTGCTTGCTGTCTCAGGTTGGCTGGGATATTATTGTAGATTCTCTTGTAATGATTGTACACAGCAACTGAAAGTACCTTCTTGGCAAAACACTGACCAACAACGTATTTGTCGAGGTAGTTATAAATCTGAAAAATAACTCAGTGTTAGTAACACTTCTCAATCACCTTGCAGCAGAAAATAAAATAATAGTATATTGTGCTAAAGATGGACTCTGGTCTAAACCAACCATTACAGAACCGTGAAACTTGAACTCATCTAAAATACAAAACATATTCCTGTTGATAAGTTTACTGTAAAACATAGTGCTTACACAATCGTATTGTATCTGTTCATCCTCCCCTATTAATATTTAAACCCATTGTCATTTTCACTTAAATTTGTAAGAGGAACAGAAATTTCAAGAATATTTCATTTCTTAAGAGGCCTTCAGAAACCATGACAGTCCACTAGGAACTGAGAAACACAACAAGCTCCCTCGCTGTTCAGGAGAGGGAAACCACATTATAGGTCATGGCCACAAGCTAAATCAGCCACAGTTCTCACTCAGAAATGGGCCAAATCAAAGATTCTGCAGCTACAGAAGAAGCTACTAACATTAGGATGCAGAACATCAGGCCACAGCAGGAAATAAAAAACACTGCACTTGGTGAGGGTTGAGGTTAACCTCATGGTCACAAGGAGAAAATGAAGGTACTGGACTTCAGTCACAAGACAAAGCCAGAGGAAAACAACCCCAACTACTCTGATTGGATCTACTCTATCAGTGCTCTGCTGGGTCACATAGCTCTCAAAGGTTTAATCGTGAGCTAATCGCCTTTATTGTTTGTTGCTCTGTCATGTTGTAGACCATTACACACCTGGTAGAGATTAAGAATTAAAGCATTTCACCACACTAAAGTACAAGGAAACACCAGGAAGAACTGTACCTTTTTCGGTGGAGGCGGCGGCTTCTGCTGGAATGCCAATTTAACCGCTTCTGCTGCTGACTCGGGCTCTTTAATGATGCTCTTTTTCGTGTCTGCCTCCGACAGTACAACAAAAAAATGGTGACACTTTTCACACTTCACAAAGCGGGTGGAAGCTGCAGGAAAAGTAAAACAGAATGGTAAGAGGAATTGCTTAAACAGCGTCCACTCAACTGCCCGAGTTCGTCACACACAGGACAAGTGCCTGTAAGACAGCACAGCCACATCTGTTCATCCAAAACTGCCCCTTCCTTCACCTGAGAAGCTTTAAAAGCAATTACTGGACTATAAAATTTGACACACAGGGAACGCAAAAAGTCACAATGCAGGGCAGCAACTAAACAAGACATTAAAAAGCAAAAACTATTTTGTACTTAGTAGTACTATACTTGTAAGAGGAAACTTTGTATCTCAGCAATGCAAAACTAATGTGGGCTCCTACCTGTGCTTAGACTACTCTAAAGTGCGGGGAAGCAACCTACAGTGTCAGACAGCAAGCAGTGGGTTCAGGAGAGCACAGCTACGGCAGCTCCCGCTTTCTGCATCCCACCAGCTGTGGAACTCTATGGAGCCAGCTAAGAGTCACCCAAGCACAGGCCACGGAGCACAGCGGGGTCATACAAAGGGTTCATCCCAACGGGAGGCAGCTGTGGTAGGCAACAGAGGACCAGGACTTTGGTGTTTTGCAAGATCTTTTGCTTATTTATTTTTACTGTCAAGAACAGAACAAACTTCTTTCAAATTCCAAAAAAACCCCCCTCCTCCCACTGACTTTGTGAAGTCTCGAGAAATCACATTGTCTGCAACATCTGGTTTCAAAAACCTGCAAACTAAAACTTGCATATTGTTTTTTTTTCTTTGGAAAAGCAAAGTTGAAATTCTCAAAAATAGACAGTAGAGAAGAAAAAGTTTGTCATTCAAAATAGATCTTTTCTGACCATGTTGCTATGCTGTTACATGCAAATCACGTGCAACAGGACTGATTTAAAGTAAATATATTAGTAAATGTATTAAAAGCAAATTAAATGTAATGAAACAATCACATGAAAAAACTTCAGTGTCAAAACTTCTGAAATGAGAAAAAGGGGTTTAGAAAATGGCTCAGATGCTGTAGTACCAGCTGATTTGTTAACAACCTCTAGCAATAAACAAGTTGCTTATTTATAACTGGTTATTGCCTCTCATAGAGCTGGCATCAACAAAACAGGAATGGGGCTCTTTTTTTAATATTAAACTCACTTTATGAATGTATAAGTTAGACCTGCAGATTATTTTCATAGCGTAGCACATAATACTGTGACCACTTCAGCTTTAACAACTCTGCTCAAAGAAAATTGGTGTAACAGCTTGGAAAGAGCTCCTGGCAGCATTCCAGATTACTGTTCTCTGCCTGATGGGAGTGTAATGAAGAACCACCTGCCAGCAGCCACCCCTCTTATCTACTATTTAGCAACAATATTGTAGAGGAAAAAACCCACAAACTTTCTCCCAATGTTCACTCAAAACACCTCTAATGTTCTTAATGACTTATGCAATGCTAACCAGTCAGCTTTATTAGGATGCAACAGCCATGAGAATACTGGCCCCCTTTACAGATCCACAGGAACAGTTAATGAAATAGACAATAAAGAGCAGGCTAGAAGAATACTATTGTGCATCTTTAAAACAGCATTCACTGAAAAAACTACTGCGCAGCATACACTTTTATCAATTACTCCAAGCAGCACAGATGAAAGTGTTTAGAGATCTTCTGAATTTTCAGCAAGACCGATAGGGTCTGTGGTTACAGAGAAGATACAATGTATGAGGTGCCTTGAGGAGGAGACTCGGTTATTAAAATATAACTGTAAAACCAGCCACTATCATCTACATAGCGATGTGGTATCAACACAAGTTTTAACAGGACAAATAAATATTGAGAAGTTTGCTCTGAAATGTAAGGAAACCTCAAATTACCTCACTGCCATTAAAATGACAGTAAGTATTTACAGTGTGGTAAAACAAAAATCAAGCTTTGGTTTTGATTCAGGCAACATGGCCACAGAGGCTGCAATCACCAAGAGATCTCTCAGGTCTGCAAAAGCTGATCAAAGAGGAATGCTGGGGTTTTACAACGCATACAGGAAGCCAAAACAATTAGAGGATTAATCTTAAAACCACTTGTAGGCTCGAGATCATGGGCTACTATTGAATTGTTAGAATGTAAAAAGAGATCAGGAAAAAGACAGCAGGGAAGCTTATTGCCTACTGAGTATGTGCAGTATCAGGGAAATCTTGCTATAGAGGACAGGAGCAAACCTGATGGCGTCAGGCAGAAACACTAAAAGCCGTGCCTAGTTAAGGCTTCTCATGTCAACCAGCTTTGAAGCTATTTGATTTCACTCTACATCTGAGGCTCACATCTTATTTCACTGATCACAAAACTCTCCTTACAGAGTCCCACAACCCAATACAGAAACTGCTGAGAAAGCGTGTCAAAGCAAATTGCTTTTGGTTTGGGTCACAGCCTTCCTTTAATTGTTAATTACTGAAAAATCATTACAAAGAAAATCCTTGTGCAAGATTTACAGATGCAAAGTGAAGCCCCATTAAAAACAAATTCTGCTGGACAGCCAGCCTGTTGCACTACTGCTTAAGGGCAATTAATTTAAATAAATGTGGCTTTTATTCAGTATTCTGTTTCCCTGCTTCTCTCAAAATGACTGAAAAAATCTAATATTTAAAAACTGAAACATGCTAATTGCATATTTCCCTTTGGCTTTAGATATTTACTTAAAGCTCTGCAGTTGGATAATTCAAACCAGAATAAGGAAATTCATCATTCTTCCTGACTAAGCAACATCAAAGGCTTACCTGAAATCAAGTCTTGGCATGTTTAACACAACCTGCAACCTGTTCATTTTAGGCAGAACTGGAAAGATTTTAATTAGGTTTTGTATTCTTGTTCAAAATCATTTTTAACATAATTGGAACTTAGCTCTTCTTTTTTCCAGCTTTATAGTCTACAGTTTGGCTGGGAGGCAAATTAACAGACTAAACCAGAAAGAGAAAACTTGACCATGACTCACAGAAACTAGAGCAATTATAGTCTTTGGTTTCACTTTAACAATTAATAAAATAACCTGATGACTACTGTTTTCAAGGCAAATAAAAAGTCTGCTCTTCTCCGTTATCTGGTGCCACTGGGCTGATTGAACCAGTAACAGAATGTTTAAAGGCCGTAGGAGTCTAAAGCCTCAGAACTCGTAAGGATGAGAAAAGCAGACACATTCAATTAGTCACAAGCAGACTTCCTCCTATTTTGACTTTCAAGCTTCTGACAAACCTGTCCAGCTGCAACACTGTTTTTACACACTCAAAGTGGGTTTCCAGTCCCAGGCCATTAACAGCACCTGTGCGGTTCTGATGCCACGATTCAAACGCAGCATCACTACTTGTGGAGCTGAGATCGTGAATACCAGACATTCTCTCCCATAACGTTATAAATGACTCCTCTTCCTAAGAAAACTTCTAAGCATCCTCAGAGATTCCTCACAACACTGACAATATATTAAACCACACCTCTACTTTCCAGGGATATGCAGTGATGGTTCTACTCTGGGGTAATGCTTGAATGGCATTTCCAGAGAAAAGCACGAACTCCAGTAACAAGAGGAGCAAACACACCAGTGAAATAAGTGTCAAAACGTCTCTGTCTACTTGTGAATCATCTGATAAGAAGGTAAATGACACTAAAAATCCTTCCATTGTTTTCAACCACACTTTATCCAGAGAGAGGCCAACCAACATACTGAACACCCCATAGGTGTGTTCTACTTCCATCGCCTAGTTCCAGATTTTTCTGAAAACTCTGCTGCTTGTAGTTTCAAACAACAAAAAATGCTTGTTATTTCTAGAAAAAAACAATAGACGAAGAGTGATCCTTTTATCTAACAAATAAATATACTGTTATTATGGAATTGTCTTGTGATTCACAATTTTGATCATTTTTATTAAATAGTATTTTATGAATTGCCGCAAATAGTAGCATATCAGCTCATTATGTTCACCAACTGCAATATCAATAACTGTTGAACAAGTTTATGCTGCCCTCGTCTTAAGCTTCTTAGTGCACAATATGATTATGAGTTAATACTTCCCCCTTGACCCCCACCACTGACAACAGGACATTTGCTATCTGACAGCTATTTGCTGTGCTGGTCTCATTAACATTGAAATAAGGAGAAACATCTTCAAGTCTGACAGAAACTAAAGCGTAACCAGCATTAAATTGGGCTCTAGCTCCAAAACATTTACTGCTGCTGGACACCAGGCATCTGATACATTTCGGACTTTCTATCTGGACTTTCCTGCCTCCTCTTTGGAATGTTTTAAGTATCCGACTTGGCCATAGAAGACCACTCCAGCAAGCCCTCTGTCATACTAATTCCTCTGCTGGATAAGAACTTGGTTATAGTGCATGCAAGATTGTTTACACGAGCATCTTACAAACTATTTTAAAACTGCACATTCACAGTTGCTACACCACACATCACACGGAATCACACAAATGCATCCACAGAGACAACAAACACCTAATCCAATGTGGCCAAACTAAGCATAACAATTTTTTTTACACTTCATAGGGAGACTAAAACTTAGTTATCAGAACTACATTACGTGACAAATATAAAAACATCTATGGCTAAATATAAAGGAAGTATTCATTAGAACTTACACACAAAAGTCTCCACGTGCGTGCATAAGTCACCACACTTTGGGCAGCGCAGCTGGTTCCCTCCTTTCCCAGAGCTTCCAGAGCTTGACTTTTTACCACCTCCCTCACCAACAGATTTCTGAAAAAGATTTCCGAAAAAGATTTCCAGACAATTAGCCCCAAACAACAGAGCTTTTACTTTAGGCATTTAGCAGTGTGTTCATGGAATTCAGTAACCCAATATTGCAATAGATGAATGACAAAATAACTATTGTCAGGGTTTTCTAAAGGCTTTGAAAGCTTAGGGCAACACAATTTAAAGTGTACACACATCTGCATATCCAAGGTCTGCCAGTTTTGGACTCACATGGAAGAGGCATTCCACATCTACATTAGAACTGCTTGACTGCCACTAGAACAGTAACAAGATGAGCTCTGTCAAGAACATTTTAATAATAAATTCCAATGTAATTTACTCTAATCCCAGAGAAGAAAACACACTGTATGTAGAGTCACTTCATTACTGCAACCGTGTTTATTCTAAGGGTTTCTGAAGCCACAACTCTTTTCAGGCCCCTGACAGATGCAGCTATGCTGGCAGATGGCTGTAAGGCAGACACAGCCTATAAAACAAACATCTCAAACTGCCTGGAAATATTTTACTTTTCACTTCTAAGGCAGAGTCCTCTGACAGAGACCTCCTTTGCTTTCACCATGTTACCCTGTTTAGTGGTGTTCAAGGTTAATATCTTCTAATATTCTACATCTGTTCTATGCTTTAGTACCTTGATTAATAATAAAAGCTATTTTAGGAAACAGCAAAGATCTCTCTTCCCTTTTCTAAGATAGTTTCCTATCTTTTTTTAAACCTTGCCTGCCCACTCATTTCTCCTTGCAAACCTTCTCAAGAAGAAGGGCTATTAAAAATTTTTATCTTCCTTATTTTTGGAAAAAGTTTGATCTGAACCTTCAGAACAAACCTGTGTCACCGCAACAGTTCCTCACACGTCACCACACACCACACTGAGGCAAAGTTATTGCCTGTGAACTCTCAAAATCTTATTTGCTGACTAAAGAGCAGTTTTAGTCTCAGGTAATCATTTATCTGAAGAAGCTGTTTATTAACTATAATTATAGACAAAGACTAGGATGAAAATAGATTACAATTGAGTGACAAGAATAAAGCTATTCTCACAGACTTGTGCTGAACACAACTGCCAAACCAGTGCTGGAACAAGAACGTTTTAAATCATTCCTCTTTGAAAAGCCTACTTGGGAGTAGCAGATTTGGAAGGAGAATAGTTCTGATTACTACTCTTTCCTGAGATCCTGAGACCTGTTGTGGATTTATAACATTCCACAAAGTTTTCAAGTGTCCCTATATGCTAGGCACAAAGATTTAAAAACTGGGAAAACCATTATGGGATGTTTATAAGATTTGTGTGCTAATATATCCATAACAGATTTTCTCTTCATTGTCAACTGCAGCAATGTGAAGGATCAGAAATGTCAACGGTTAGCAAAAATTTCAGGAAGATTCTGTATGGAAAGTATAGAAAAAAATCTACTGAAAACATTTAAAAAACATTTTACATAAAACTATTCAAAAACCTAATCCATAGATGTTACCTTGCTTCCATCTCCAGAACCATCCTTGCTTGTGCCATCTTTTGAAGCAAAATATGCTGGTGTTTCTGAAAAGTTTCTAAGAGGAATTCGTCTTAGGGAACAAGTTTCAAAAGTCCCAAGTTTTCCTAAAACAGGGATGCGTGTACGACCACAACTAATACCTAAAAAAAAAATGGAAATGTGAAAATTAAACATTTTAAATACTCTTGTTTTAATCCCAATGGCATCAAACCTCAGAATGTATTTACATTAAATGGAGTTCAAAGGTTTCAGCACAGAACTCAACTCTGAACATTCAAATTTCAGTTATTCAAAACAAAATCCCTTCATCACTTAATACTCATCTCATTAAAAGCTGCCTGGATTGTCCAAAAATGATCCAAAAGTAATTCCAGATCCTCTAGTGTCAGACAACTGAAAAGTCCCATTGTGTCATGAAATAGGGAACACTCCAGTTATAAAGCTGATTCTCAGAATAATAAATACAATCAACACCCAACAATTACTGCGAAATAAGTCAGCCCCTGAAGTAAGAGACCTTTGAAGTGTCTCCTCATTAGGCAAAAACAAGGTCTCAGACTCACCGACTGCACGTCTGGATTTGGCTTTTGCTTGCGAACTCTACCAAAAACCAGTTTCCAAGAATCTGAGGTAATGCTTGACAAAACCAGTTATCCTGAGGAAAACTGAAAGGTCGTGTCGTATTCAGTACGTGCTGATGGACACGCACCGGTAAATTCAGCACGATCTTAACCTTGCTGAAACAGCTTATTGCCACCATGAAAAAAAATTCATTGAGAAACTAAACAGCCTTTTCCTCCTCTTGCAACAGCAGGGAGGATTACATTTCATAACTAGGTACGATGTGAATCAACATATGTTGTGCGTGCGATTTCAACATGTCTCTGCACAGACAAGAGGCTGGAATCCATATCTCCTCTCTCTCTCATTTAAAGTGGCAATTTTCTCACTTGCTCTCTGGTTTTGATAAGAACTCTGTGACTTAGGGACAGAAAAGCTATGTAGCAACAATGACAAGAAATTGCTGATAATAGATGGTTTTACTGTTAGAATCCTATAAAAAACTCTTTCAAAAAATGCAATAAAACCACTAAGAATGGCAAGAGCAGCACAATTCATTTGCACTAAAAGAGGTAACAACGACATCTAAGAGCTGGAATCTTAGTTCAAGGGGATATTTAAAAAATCCACCTTGTTACTATTACAGGAAAAGAGAAAAAAACAAAGAAAAAAAGCATTATAGACGAGCTTAAATTTACCAGGAAAACTCACAGGTGTCTGCAACCAAGAAGACAATATCAAACAGGATCTGAAGTTGTTTTATTAACTTACACGCTACTTAAGATTCCTGAACTTTCAGATGATTTGCAGTTATTTTTTACATGACTGAAATGAAATCTTTTAAAAATCTGTAAACATGAGGGAGGAATAACGACCAATGTGCTTTGCTATTTTAAATTGCCACTGCAACACAGCGAGAAGCTTTAAGTTACACAGGACGAACTATGAAATTACCACATTAAACTTGAAAACCCTGGCTCACTTTCACAAGCTGTTATGTTCCCTCAACTGAATCTGCAGAGAACTCTAAAGAAGACAAGAGCCAAGTGCACTTGTCAATAGAGAATAAGCCGTAGTGAGCATTTACAAGGCAAGAGCTGTTCTGCATTAATTCCCTGTCTTGGAGGCTTATTCCGCATAGATGGTTCCTTTACTGAGATTTGTTTTACCACCTCTAAAGCGAACTGAGAAAAGACCCCTTAACACAACTAAAAAGAAAACACGTCCTCTCCCCTGAAGAGAATGCGAAGCCACACAACCTTCCTACAATACAGGAGATTTGGCCTGTGGAGAAAGGATACAGCACTAACCCAGGAATTCAAACGTTTTACCACTTGGCACTACATGTGGACTGAAGTTCACCAATTTTAATCCAGCACAATCCTGTGACACAGAAAATGCACTGAAAACCTTATTGGATGAACTAGGAAAGTGTACACAGTGTCAAGTTCAGAGTGAGAAAGGGTCACATTACTGACCGTGCCGCGTATTGATCAGAAATACTGCGGCCATGGGTTGGTCAGGACACCGACAGCAGATCCAGGCTATCCTGCAGCGTTGCACACACGCTGTAACACTTTTGCTGCTGTTAAACTCACTCTCACAGAAGCCTTCACTGGCCAGCCTTCTGGGAACACTAAAGTCACCCTTCTATATAGGCTGAATTCTCAAGGGTGTAGGTAGGCTAAACCAGAAAAAAAAAAAAATCACATTACTGTTACATCCCTTGTGGCTCAACACGAAAAACCTCAGCCCTGTGCTTATCATGAGGTCCAAGTGATATTTTTTGACAAAACAACATTGTACAATCAAAGAATGAAGCAGTACGAAAGCTATTGCAGCTATTTTCTTGCATAAATAAGCCCAGGGGCAGATACTCGGGAGAAGTCAACATTCCAACCTGATGCCTGGCAACTTCCACACAACAATCCAGACACTGATAAATGGCCAGCCCAGCAGTATCCACTCACACACACACAACTGGCAGCCAGGGCCTGGGTGGATTTTAAGCAGTAAATTTAAAGGACATTTACCTCACCTGAATATGCTGGTAGCAGAAAGGCTGCTCATATTAGTGTGTTAAGAAATAGCAGGAGGCTCCTTTACACCTTATTAATATTTAACTGATACTTGAGGAAAGAAATACTGACTTTTGGGCCCAGCTTCAAGTATCCTGGAAGAATCTAGTGCCCAAGGAAGTGGCAGGGAGGCTGTAACGAAAGCAAAGTCTCCTCTCCGCCCCCCACAACACTTGATCAACTGGACTGATCTGTGCACTCAGAACACTCTCAAGTTTGTACCAACCAGCAGTAGCAAACAAAGCTATATGACAATATGTTATAACAACAAAAATGCACCAAACAAGCTTCTTTGTCATATTTTAAAAAGTTCACAGAGAGTTGATGTATAATCTTATCAATCTGTATCTGCGTTTTAGTCTCCGTTCTCTCACGTATCCCTTTTAAATCCTAGTTCTGACCAATAAAATACAAACTTCAAGAGAGAATTCTGAAGTTGGGCTGACAGTTGGACTGGATGATATTAGAGGTCTTTTCCAACACTAATGATTCTATGACCTTAAGCTAATTCAGAACATTACTTGCTTTAAAGTTTATTGTTTCAGCAGATTTACGTTAGACCAGACCTTTCAGCACAGGTGATGCAGATGTATGAGAGGTGATGTGAATGTTAAGTCAACGGCAACAAGTTAACTCACCTCTTGAAGAAAATAAATCATGTCTGACTTGTCAGGCTATTGCCCAGGATACAATAATTCAAAACACTGTTGCAAATGTGGCTACAGTAGATATTTTCAGCAGAATTTGGGGGCTCTGCCTTGCACCGAAGAAGCACCCAGTAGGTCAGGTCTCACTGCCCACAAGAGTACCGTGAAAGCGACAAAATTCATAGAGTCATAGAATTGTTTGGGTTGGAAGAGACCTTAAAGATCATCCAGTTCCAACTGCCCTTCCACGAGCAGGGACACCTCCCACTGAGTCAGGCTGTGATATCCCAAACAACAAAGTAGTGGGGGCTAGTTTCCCAGAATCCCGCCCAGTTTAAGGCTGCCCTGTGATCCCCTGTGACACCAGCTGGAAATCACAAAATGACAGAATCACTCAGTTAGAAGAGACCTTTGACACCACCCAGTTCAACCACACCTGTTCACTACCGACCCAGACTCCTGAGCACCTCATCTACCCATCGTTTAAACACTTCCAGGAATGGGGACCCAGCCGTCTCCCTGGGCAGCCTCTGCCAGTGCCTAAGAACCCTTTCGGTGAAGAAATTTTTCCTGATATCAAATCTAAACCTTCATTGGCACAACTAGAGACCATTTCCTCTCATCCTATCACCTGTCACCTGGGAGAAGAGACCAGCACCCACCTGACTACAACCTCGTTTCACGGCGTTGTAGACAGCGAGATAAACAGCAAGAGCTGAGCCTGGGCCTCCCCACTCCCACCTTATCACAGCGCCACAGCAGTCCCGGTCGGGCCCAGCACCTCCCCCCCGCCCCAGGGAGAGAACCCCGCTCCAGCGGGGCCCGGGCAGGTGGGGGGGGGGACGCTGACACGGGGGGAACCCCTCGGGGCGGCGGAGGACCTGCCCCCAGCGGGGAGGGGAGCGGTTACCTCTCCGCGCGGAGGGCAGCGTGGAGCCCAGGAGGCGGGCGGCGCAGCTGTGGCAGGCGGACATTGTGCGGCCGCAGTCCCGGCCGCTGCCGCCGCCGAGCAGGCCTCGCTGGCGGCGCCGCCGTAAACACCCCCGCCCCGCCCGGCGCCGCCCCAGTGACGGCAGCGCGCCCGGCACGGCCGCACGCGCACCACGCTGACTACAGCTCCCAGCGGGCAGCGCGCGCGGCCCGTGGCCACCACGGCACGGCGTCCACGCGAGGCATCTTGGGAGATGTAGTCCTGAGG